>WEKW01017372.1:37397-106986 GCA_013389905.1 Sula dactylatra | reverse complement strand
CCTGGGTGAAATCCTTAATTGGTACTATATTGATGTTATTATTACTGATCTTGGCAGTAATGCTTGTCTATCATTGCTTAAAGAGAGAACTCACAACAGAGCAGCTGTTGATCGAAAAATTGCGCTCACAGTAGCTGAAGGACGACATCAGAGTCCGATGAGTTCAACTAGTGATGCTTCCACCATTACGCAATAAAATAGATTAGATATTGATTTGTAATGGAAGTATTGAAAGAATGATTATTTCAAAACTTCCAAAGGGGGGAAAATGTAACCAAGGGTGTAGGGAATAGTAGAATATTGTGTGCTGTGTGACCATAGGAACGTAACTGAATCCATACTGTTTTAAAGTAATGATTAACTTAGTGGTATAGTGAAGAATGTTCTGTTAGAACTTTGAGACAATAAGGAATTGTATCTAGTAATTTCAGTGTTATGCACCAGTGATGCTGCTCAGAATCCCATGTACCTTCCTCATCGCGATTTAGAGATCACGTAAGCAGTTAGGTTAGTTAGTGGTCTTAGAGAAGATGACCAATGATTATTTTTAAAAGTGATATCATATATTTAAAGAATCCAATCAGGTTAGAAGGTAATGAATATTAATGAAGGAATGAATAGCAAGTATTCTATGATAATGATGTGGTATGATCACAACTTAGCAGAAGATATGTATAAAAATCTGTGATTTTTGGTACAAGTTGGAACACGCTTGCGGAGGATCTATCCCCCGCGTTCCCGCGCGCCGTGAATAAAGAATGCCTGCCTTTTAACACTGCGTTGGTGTTACGAGGTTTACTCCCAGTTTCGGTGACAATATTCTGGCTCTCTCAAGGACCAACTCTGAATGCAAGTTCACACTAGATGGGTAACGCTGCCAGTGCAGCGACGTTTCACAACTCGTTTGGCAGCTCTGCAAAGCCATTCCACAGCGCACAAGGCGGGGTAGAAACCTTGCATTACAGTTTCCTACAGAAAGCTTGGGACAGGTCTGTGGCTATCACAAGACGCAGCAGCAGAGAAGTTGCAACAGCCAGGCTGATGACAGCCCAGAAGTAAACTGTCCCTTCCTCTTAACTGTTATCTGTATTAGCAGCACTTTTCCTGACAGCACAAGTCCAAAAAAAAAATACTGTGTATGACAGCGTGAAACAAAACAGCAGAAGGGGTTTATGTGCTTGCATGGAAGAGAGAAAAAAGTGGTGGGGTTTTTTTTTTTCTTTTTTTGGGGTTTCTTTTTGTTTTTCTTTTTAACCTAAGCTAGTATCTAATCTCAGAAATTTGGCTCTCCATGCCTGTTTTTACAATATTAAAAGCATCCTCCACATTGCAGCTTCCATGATTTCTCAGTTGTCTTTACATCTTACCCCAGAGAAGCTGCACATCACGTTCCTCCAGTCTAACCCCTGCTCATGGAGCATCTCCTGGCCCTCGCTACACCCTCCCCTTCCTCATCACCCTCTTTTTCTGCACAGAGCAGTTTGACTCTTCTCATGAGCCCAATATGTGTTGTATCCAGCACTCGGTGCTTCATCTCGGTCATCGGCGGGGCCACCAGAGCACGGTTTGGTCAGGTCCCTTGCTGTCAGCACCGGAGGAGATCAGAGTCTGCCGCCACAGGGCCTTGGGCTGGTGCCGAAGTCACACCGCTCCTCCAGCGTCCTCTCCGCAGCTGGCACGCTGCTCCTTACCCCCGCAGGGATGAGGCCTCCAGCCCCCCCGTTTGGCTGCTGCCCCTGCGGAGCCGAGCCTTGGTGACTGCGACGAGAGCCAGCGGCCGTGGGAACAGGCAGCCGTGTCCATCCCTGCCTCAGCCAGGGCCATGCAGAGCCGTCCGACTGCTGCTCCGGCGGGGAGCCACCAGCCCAGGAGAGAGCACGGCGGCTGCTGCTCACACCGCGCGCTCGGGAGAGCGGCAGCATCTCCATCCTCTTGTACAAAGTAGCCTCCCTCAGCGTGATGCAAAGCCAGGAACTGCCAGACATCGTCAGGCCCATCTAGAGCAATGCCCTTCATTTGATGGGGACAGCACCAGGTGCTTCAGGAGAAGATGAAAACCCCCACAAAGATGCAGGTGAGCGATAACTTCCCCATCCTCAAGATGAGTAGGGAGGTTTATATCCCTTCCTCTGTCTGTCATTCCATATGATGTTTTTGTCTCTCTCTGGACGGAGGATTCTATGGACACTGTTCAACGACACACACACACATCTGGGTAAAATCAAAACTCACCCAGGGACTATTCTTTTGCACAGTAAGAGAGGCAAATTCCATTGAATGGGATCTGCCCCCAGGCAGCGCATTCGTACACAGACAAATGATAATAACAGAGTCCCTTTGGTTTGGATAGTGCACTCAGCCCTCCTTCAAAAGCAGCACTCGGGAGATTCCTGGGATAGCCATTGCCTTGCACATGGATTAACGCAGAGGGGTGCGTATCTGTGTGCACATAAAGCAGAGCGTGCACGCATACCTCTGTGCATGTGTTTAAGCTTCACGTTTTTGAACTGTAATTCCCTATAGTTAATCTTATTTGTTGTTAACCTAGGATCAAATGTCGTTTTCAAGAAGTGTAAATCACTGCAAGAGAAAGATTAAACGCTACTTCTAGTATTTAGGGAAAACCCAGTTACTAAAACCAGGCACTCAGGTCCCAGCCATTAGGGTGGAGCGTTAAGTCAATGAAAGATGCTGGGAGATAAAGTGAGAGCAGAAGGACACCTACTGCATCCTCCAGCAGGTCAGCCTCTATTTTTTGGAGGCTAGGGAGAACAGAAACTTACTGTTTTATTCTTTCCCAATTGGAAAGGTGCAGCACAACAGCATGAACAAAAATTGTGGGGTGTTTTGGTTTAGTTTGTTTGGGGTTTTCTTTGTTTTGGGTTTTTTTTTTTGTTTGTTTGGGGTTTTTTTGGGTTTTTTTTGGTTAAATTAAACAGAGCCCTGGTCTGGGCCAGCATAGCACATGGCAAAAGTAGCAAGAGTCTCCTAAAGGCAGATGTCAGATAGTCTCCCCAGGATACATTTTATCCTCATCTCTAATTTTGAAAGACTATTTTAAACCCTGCTTCATGAGTTTTAGTGTCTAGCCAAAAGTGGTTTTGTCATTACTTACGGTCACTTTGTCCTGCTGTTCATAGGATACCCACTCCCTTTTTTGGATCTTGCCAAGACCTCGGCAGCTCCGTTCAGTACAACGCTGCCATCCAAAAAGGCCAAGAGAATATTTATTGAACCGTTGCAATGGCAGCCACATCCTTTCCCTGAGCCAACACCGTTACCTGGCGAGAGTTTAACACGTGCACGGCCACAGAGGTTTTCCGGCACCCGCCCACGCTGAACACAGCGCACTCTCCCATCCCCGAGGATGGCTCAGACCTCTCGGAAGAGCTTTCCCAAGTAGTGGCTCACCTCTTCACATCCCCTGCAGCCTGGCCCCTGCCCTCCTCCTGTATCGGCAGCCCCTGTGCAAAGCCTTGTGACGAAGTCTATGCAAGCACACCGCACCAGCCAGCTCCTCCCCGGCAGGGTCAACAGCTCCGAGCAGCCTGCAAGGCACGATGCCTTGTGCAGAACCTGCTCCTGGATGCTCACGTACCACGACTCACCTAGAATTCTCTAATATTTTGGTGATATTCTGGCTTTCACAGAAACACTGTGCTATATTATTGATTCTTTCTGCTAACAAAGAAAACTCCCCCCCCCCCCCATTAATTCCAGATAAAGTGTTTCATACTCAGGTTTAAGTTCACAGCAAGTTTCTAAAGGCTTATAGGGAACTCGGCCAAAGGCCGTGCACATAAACCGCATCTGGTCTACTTATATTCACTTGGCTTTCAGAGAGCTAGAATGGAGCTGTGCATTGTGTTCCTCGAGCCCTGTAGCAGAGCTGCAAATGCCTCCTCTCCAGGTAAACAAAGAGCTTTTTCGTATCTTCGGTGGCCCACAAGTTATCACGTGCTGTAACGTTAGCCAGGGGTACCACCTCTGTGGTGGAGAAAAAATTAGAAGGCTGCACACCTTTGAAATGAAGGTGCATGGTGCATCTACCCTCGACCGGTTCATCATAGCCTTGATTGCGTGATGTTAACAAACCAACCCCAACCAACCAAAAACACCCCCAAACCCACACAGCTTTTCCACGGGGTGTTTAACAGCACATCCACAGCAGAGCACACTTAACATTTAGAGCAGCATCACTTCGATCTCCATACCTCATCTACACCTTGAATCACATTGCTAGATCTATATTGGGATACCAGCTCTTAAAATGACAGAGCTGTTTAAAGATGTCGGAATTTTAAAGTGAACTTGCTGGGTCAATACAGCGCAGTAATCGCACGACAGGCTCAGAGCAGACGTTGCCAACAGCAGGTCACCTCAAGCAAGACACACCTGAGTTACTCAGAAAACCCCTTTGACAGCCAGGAATTGCCTCACCTAACGATCAATTAATAACCTGAGCCCTTCAGCAAACAGGTTTTGCTACGGTCATTCAAAGGCAGCGCAGCATCGGAGACGGAAACGTTGCATCTCCACTGGGCAGGAATCTCTCTTCCAGACTGACATTTCAAATCACTGCCAGAGGTTCTCAGCAGGAGACGCTCTGCTCACCTCAACTGATGTCAAGGAAAGCTTGTGCAAATTTGCCTGTAGGGCACTTAATGGGCTGAATAGAAAAAGCAAATTGTCTATCGCGTGGTACTTAGCCCACCTCGTGTTCAAAGTGACTGACTGAACGGGCAAGGGCTGCTTGGTATTGTAGAGCCAACAGTCCGCCTAACGGCTCACCAGGTTTTGCTTTTTAATGAACGGGACGCTTAATTTTTGGCCACGCAAACGTTGTTGCTCCAAGCTCTCAAAAGGCAAAGGTTAAGAAAGGAAGACTATGTGGAAGTGGTTTCAGGCCAGTTTGTCATGAGGGTAGGAGAGACAAGTGGTAATCATTAAGCGATTAAAGCACTTACTCATTCCCAGTGAACGCTGCCTATGCTAATTATGCAGAACTTCTTCCTCAGAGTACAGCCACTAATTTAATCTCCTGCTATCTGCAAGCCAATTAAAGGAAAAACAACAACAACCAGCTGTGAAACAAATGATGAAAATATTAATAAAATGGAGTAAGCATTAATAAAAACCTAAACCCAAATGCTTGTTCTGCGAAATGCTGTCACCATACAAGGACTCCCGAGGAGCACGGCCCTGCCCAAGCCCCGCTCCCGCACTGAGCTGCGTTTCTGAGCCACCTGGTGTGCGTGCATGTGCTGGCAGCGGTGGCAGCCACCTCCAGCACTGCGTCACCCCTGCCCTGCCAGAAGCTGCTATCTCATCAGGCCTGCCGGCAGAACTGCTTGCATGACCAGCCCCTAACCCACTCCACTTGCAATGGGAAAGGCTGTAACCTCTCCCCATTGAAACCCCAGAGGTCCACCAGCCTCCTCCAGGGACGAGACCCCCAGCAAGGACAGGGTGGGATAGGATAGGATAGGGTCGGATAGGATGGCTTTAGGCTGGGGAGCCTGGAGTAGGGGTTTCCATTCCCAGCTCTGCCATGTCCTCGCTCTGACCTGTGCCACAACTCCCTCCACACTCTCCTCGTGCACTTTCCTCTCCTGCAACCGCTCGAGGCCAGGGCTGGCCTTTCTCAACACGTTCAAGCTTGATAGCGGCTCAGCAACGCTGTCACACAACAATTAGTGATCGCTATTGCAACATACCTGCTGATGGTTGAAGCAACACTTGCTTCATCACTGCTTGACTATCACAGGCAGAAGAGAACTGTTTTAAAATGAATTTTAAAATGAGCAAATAATTCATTAATTGGAGGACAGAGCAGTCACCCAGCCTAACGCATTGCTTAGTATATCCCAGTAGTATAAAGATAAAATACTTACCTACCATGGATAAGAAAACCACAGACCGAGTTGCTCAGGGTGACATAACCGTGTCCCACAAGCCCAGCGCTGACACCAAGTAGCACTAGAGCACTCTCCTACCCCGGCTCCTTCTCCTTTTGTAAGGGGGGCAGGGTGGAAATCAACCCTGGAGTATCTTCCTCTCTCTCCCAGCGCTCCCTTGTTGCCTGCTCAGAGTGGCTCAGCGGCTAATTGCTTTAGTGAGGATGCAGGAACACCTCGGCAGGTAAAAACCAGCTAAAACTCTATTGAAAACAGCTGCTCCCACCTGGCGAGCGTGCAGGCAGGACCGGGCAGAGCAGCCAGGGCTCCGCTCCCCCTAGCAAAACACAAGCGTGAGCTGAGCAGCCCCAAACCCTGGGGAGCACAGAGCGGCCGCTCGGGCTTGCACAGCACCTTGCGCTGGGGGGGGGGCAGCACGGCCCGCTCCCCACTCGCTGATCCCCCCCTTGCTCCCCAGCTGGACACGGGAGCGGCTTTAGCAGCTGCAAAGAGGCACAGGGCACAGATTTCCCTGTTTGAAAATGGTGAGGAGTGAAATGGGAGAAACCTGTGTTTAACTCCTGATCTCGCTTACGCTTATTCTTACCCTCTTCAGCCCATTGCTATTTTCTCCCATCATATGCCAGTTATCCATTCTTTCTGGCCTGACCTCAGTACCTTTTCTCTGATCCCTTGCAAGTTATTTTACCTCTCCAGAGATCCTCGCACACCGTGAGCGGACACCTAAGGCGGCCAGGTGCTGCGTGCCAGCTCTCGTCAGGCTGTTTCCCCAGCAAAGCAATGTCTACGCAGCCATGGCGGGCCGCGACGGCGGTCCGGGTCGGAGACCCTTCCCGGCATTGAGCTGCTCCTGGTCTGGTCTCACCGCCTCCTCCAGCTCACAGAGCGAAGGACGTTAGCGGCTGGGGTGCGGACAGACCCTGCGCAGATGCGCTTTGTGCAGCATCCGACAGAGGCACGGCGGAGTGTCCGGCCCCACGTGCTGGGACCCGCAGGAGCGGGGCGCTGCGAGCCCTGCTCCGAGGGCGGAGGCCAAAACTCCCCCGTGGAGCCATGGTGGTGAGGCTGCATGAATTGCTTTGGAGAGATAGACATTGCCAGACCATCTTGCTTTGGAGAAACCTGTAAACCAATTAATGTGTCAGAACTTAAGGTAATTATAAGGCCTGACAGCTACCAGGCTAGGTAGCAGCAGTTGCTGGAGTATTCTGTGGTAATGAATCAAGCTACAATCAGTACGTTGACTTAGAAAAAAAATAAGTGGGTTGCTTTTTTTCTTTTTAAAGAGAATAAGTGGATTCTTTTCTTTGCCTCCTGCTACTTGAATGTGTAGTCAGTCACATTTTCAAGTGTTATTCTCTTCAGTCAGAAGGGGTAGAAATGACTGGAAAAAAAAGCAAAAAAATCTGACAAAAGAGGATTTAAGTCCTCTTGACTACAAGAACTTAGACTTTAAAGCTCCCTGTATCTCATGAGATAGAAATGCAAGATTTAGCAAGCCTATGAATATTTTAATAGGAGGGAAAAAAAAAGCACAATTTCTAATTTATATGCATACACACGCAAATATATATACACACAGACAAACTAAAAACGCACATCCACTGCCCTTGCCTTGTGCCAACTGTCCATGGCCAGTTTCTTCTCCACTTCTCCCTAAGGGTGGAGACCTGGCTGCAGATGCCACCGTGTTGTTTAGCCTTGGCTAAAGGAGATTTTCGGAAGAGCCTGTCGTGCAAAGCGAGTCTGCCATCCCTTCGCCTCTCAGCCTATAAACGCTAGCACTGATGCCAGCAGAGAAGCGCGTCTAAGGCTGGAAGCACTGCGCCGAGCCTCATGCTCACGCCGCTGAGGTTCTGCAAGCAGAGGCCCTGAAGACATGGCCTGCCAGGGGAGGCTGGAGGAGCTGGGACTGCTTAGCAAAAAAGGCAGCTGGGGCACAGAAGTAAAGGGGGCAGAGGGGGGTGGTTACAATAGAAAGCTTTAAATACATAAAAGGCTGCCACAAAGACAAGTGAATAATTTCTTTTCTGTGGCCTCAGTGAATGGGGCAAGGGGTAACGGACGTCAACCATAGCGAAGGAGGGCAGCCTAGACATTACGAAAAGCTTTGCAACGGGAAAGCTAACAGAGCACTAAAATGAGATGGCCTTGGGAGGACACGGAGCCCCAGAGCAGGGGACCTGTAGGAAGCTGCTGTGATGGAGGAAGGTAGAGCTGGTCAGACCTTTCTGGTCCTGCCCAGACCTGTTCCTCCAGGATATGCTGTTTAACAAAGGCAGTGCCCCTGGCCTGCTTTTGGAGAAGATGGGGAGAGCAGGGAGTTGGCAGGGCCCTGAAACACCCCTCTGCCAGGGGATGGAAGGGCTGGTGGGGAGAGCTGGTGCGGGGGGCGGAACGTGGTGCCGTGACAGTCGTCCATGGCCATGGGGGAACTGAAGGGTTTTGCCGACTCCTTGGACAACCAAAAGTCCTGACGGGGCTGACGCGGCACGGGACCAGGATCAGGGAGAAGAGCAGAACGGATGTGAAGGGATGAAAGCAAGCGCTCCCGTGGAAAGGCCCCTGGCTGGGACGCAGAGCACAGACCCTGGCAGAAGGCAGGAGATGCCAGGGCAGAGGAGGCACAGAGCTGCCCCGTCGCCAGCAACCTGTGCCCGAGGGCACACAGCTTACACCCACCTTCTCCCAGGGCTGCCCACCGGAGCTGGGGGGAAGGGCTGTGAAATACGCAGGAGGTGAGCAATGGGTTGTCACGCCGGCCGACACGGGGACTCCTCAGGTCCTCACCTTAGCGGGAGAAGCAGCTTGTTCCAACAAGGACTTCCTACGGGAGGCCATGAGTTACCAGAGGGCCAGGCTGCACAAGGAGAGTGGCTGTTTGATCTCTTCGCAGACCTCTCTTCCTTCTCCCTACAACGTGAGTGTACTTTGATGTGAACAGAGTAAAGCTGCATACAAAATATCCCACGACAAGCCCATCAGCGTGGCTTGGGAAAGGGTGGGTAACTTCTCCACGTCCAGCAGCCCCGAGGCAGAGAGCGACTCCTCACCCAGGCTGCAGCTCAATCGCACGCAGAAGTGGCTTCTCACCAGCTTGCGTGCTCTCAGGAGGGACAGCCTGGTGATGCCTGTGCTCCTCGTGAGCCCCTTGGTCATGCCTCATGTTAGCGTGATTCAAAACAAATAAACTCCTGGGTTTTAACTGTTTATTCGTCTCATTACTGTGTTGGCTAGGTTTTTCTTTTCTCCAAATTTTTCTTCCCAGAAAAAGTGGTAGGTTGGGTTTTTTTGGGTGGGTTTGGTTTTTTTTGTTGGTTTTTTTTTGTTTTTTGAGGTACAAAATCAGAGATGACTTCCTCCTAATCCCAGGAGAGCTGGGACTTTCAGAAATGCATTAAAATATCATAAGCAGCACAGCAAGAGTTAGGAACATTTCGACAGCCTCAATAGATATATCCCTGTTGTCAGGTGTCGGCTGGGGTAAGAAAAAGGCATTGGAATCTGAGGCATTCTTTTCTCTCAAATGGAGATGATAGAGAAGAGGCATCGCAACTACCATATTTGGGTCTGCCTAAAAACATGCTGCTGTATTTTCTGAAATAGATGATGAACGTCGCAGAAATCCAAACATGTCTTTTTATAGTCAGTCATCTGGGCAGAAAGCCAACGAACGCAGAGCTGCCAGCCCCAGCTATTCAGAAATCATGAGTCAAGCCCCCAAAATCCCGAGGTTGACTTAAGAACTGTGAGACTTCACAAAACGGGGCTCTTCCCCCCTGTTTTGCAAGCTTTGAAGGAGGGAGGGGATAGAGATAGGCACTACCATTTCAAAATGTCTCTGCGGCCCCAAATAGGAAATCACCTGGTTTAAAAGGCAGGTGAACGTCACGCTCAATCTGACAGCTCAGGGAGCTGGGGATTTTGTGGCAGCCCTGGCTGGGCAGGGGATGTAAGCGGTAGGGTATGGCCGTGCGCTGATCCCCCCTTGGCGTCGCGCTTGGCTGAGCAGAAGCAGTGCCGACCAGGTCCCCGGGCAGAGTGCCCTCCTTTTACCTACAACGCGAAGCGTGGAAAGTCGTCTGCTGTGCTTCAAGCTGGTCTGTGCTCCCAGACAGCAAAGCAAAGAGGTCAATGAGCTGGCCTCGTGGGCTGCAGGCAGATTACCTCCTTGCACCTCTCTGCAAGGTGAGGCGGTGAGCACAGGGCAGCAGAGAAGTGAATTAGATTGCTTGCAGGCTGCAGGTTGCCATGCTTTGAGCCTGTCGGCTCCGCCCTCTCCTACCCATCAACTGGTGTCATCGCTGGGCAGGCATGGAGCTGTGTGCAGCTGGGGGTCACCGCAGCGCGTCTCACTTGGGAGAGGCTGCGGTGCAGCAGCAGAGCAGGGTACGGCAGGGCTTGGGGGCACCAACTGCACAGAGAGCAACCGGCTGGAGTTTCCCTGGGCCCTAATGCTAACACCATCCCAGCCTTCTCTCTTCACTCTTCAAATCGGATTGCGCGAGAGTGGTGCTTCTTTTTTTTTTTTTTTCAGGCGAACCAGAAACGTTCCCCTCCAAGGGAAGAAAACTCAGAGATGTTGTTGCAGAGAGCAGGGGGTGCAGGCAAGGGGAGGCAAACACCAGAAAAGAGCAGAGCTGCAGCAGCAGGCATCACATTTCCATAAGAGCTGGGTGTACCTGGGGGGCAGGCACTTGGAAGACCTAGTGCTACTTTTGGGCACCAAGACCGGTCTTTGCCACCACGTCCCACAGACCTCACTCGGGGTATTGCAGCCAGCAGAGACTCGGCCACTGGGAAGCTCTGGAGAGGGACAGTCAGCAAGGACATCAATGAGCTGCATCCACGGCACGATCTCTTCTAGCCGGCCAGGGCAGGCAGGAGAGCAGGGCTGCATCTCAAAGCCCACTCTCCTCTCAGTGACACTCAGTATTTGGAGTTTAGCTGAATTGCAAAATGCCAGAGTTACTTCATTCTGCACATCTGCAAGCTGTTATTTACAGAGAGGCAGCTGAGTTGCCTGTAGTGGTTTTAATAATACTTTTGGCTCTTTTAATAGTTTTGATTTTGCTAATTCCTTGGTTTGGTTTTCTAAGACAATGCTAGCTGCATTAGAAAAGAGGGCAGAGGCTTTTTATAAGGCTTCACATTCTCTTATTGCACAAAGCTGGGATGTGAGAGCACATCTTCTGCTGAGAAAGAATCTGATCGGAGAAGAAGGAAAAATAGCACCAAGCCATAGAGCAGCAGGTACAGTCAGGACGTTAGCACACTGTAACCTGCAACCAGTGTGGACTGAGCTTTGCTGGCCTGGTTTTTATGTGGGCAGCTGTCTCAGGGGATTTTCTATCGTAATAGGACAAACGGATCCCAATTACAAGTCAAATGGTAGGATGCTATGGCTAGACACAGTCCTCAACTCAGTTTGCTATAACAGGGATGAATTCAGACTGTTGCTTGACCTCAGGGAGATCGGGGCAAAAGCATCCTGTTGTGATTAAGCCTTTCACTTCAGATAAAAAGTGTCCATTTATGGTTTATTTATCCTTTCACCCTCAGTACAGCTGCTTCAGCTGAGAGCCTGGCAGTGACAAAGGTGTGATGGCAGTAGCAACAAGATTTAGAGAAGAAAGTAAATACTCACAATTACCTGTAAATAACAGCATGTACTTAACACCTGTAAACACTACTGTGTTTTGTAGCCACCATGAGTGACGCTGGACAAGCAGAAGGAAGACGACGTGCCCCAGGACAGGAGCAGAGCTGCCTGCTGGCTGAAGGACGACGCAGAGTTTCCCATGCCAGAGCCCAGGATGATCCAAGCTACATCTACGTTTGCCTGCGGGACACTCCTACGCCAGCCCGGGGTTGTGTTGTGGTCACCTCCTGAGCAAGCAGGCACTGCCTGCAACCGCTAACGATGCTGTTAATGAACAGAGACTCCACTAATGAGTTAAGCCTGCACTAGTGTGTGGCCAAGAGCTGGCAGAGAATGCCGGAGCCACCCAGCTCAGAGCCTGCAGTCATGGAGCTCCTGGTTCACCCACACCATGAGAAACGCTGCAAACCGCAGCAGCGGCTGTCTCGGAAGAGTGCTGGGAAAACAGCGGGCCTTAATCAAAACCACGCTCCAGGCCTCTGGATCTCCACCAGCGTGCTGCCGGTTCCCAAAGGCGCGTGCCACGGCACTGGCAGGGCTGCCGTCTCCTCCGCGCCCGCTCCAGGTGTGCGCCTGGCTGCCCCTCGTCCCTGGGCTCTGCAGCGGGGCTCTGCCGGGGCGGCCGTTCTCTGCCACCGGAGAGCGGCACAGGGTCCGCGGGCATCTTCACCCACACAAGCACGACGACTTTGATTTGTGTCTTCGCTGCCAAGACGGAGGCCGTCACTACGAAATTAGGGGGATAGCTCTAGCAAGCGTGCGGCGGCCGGCTGGACAAGGGGACAGAGCGAGACACAAGCTTGCAGTTGGGATTTCAGGCTCTGCCCATTCTCGGTGGGGCTTCCCCGAGCACAGCACCTTCCTCCTCCAGCCCTGTTCCTGTCCTGCTGCCGCTGCCCATTGCTGCTATGAAGCGCTTTGGCATCTCTGGCCACAGGGCGATGTGAGGAAGACAGTAGCCTGACATCGCATTCGCTATGGACTCATTGCTTTTAAATTGGAGGCTTCTGCCTGTATCTTAAACGAATAGACTGCTTGCAACCTGTGAAACACTGAGCCTCTGCTTCGTGCTTGATCAGGCACCATCTATAGCAGTGATAACAGGAAACAGCTTGAACTCCTCTTTAAAATCTCAGTTACAGGTTCTTTTAAAGTATGAATTTACCCTAGTGATACATTGGCTTTAAATAATTTTAAACACAATTTTTTTTTCAACTTACATGGTGCAAAGAGTAAGAAAGTTTGCAGAAGTCACAATGTCCATAATTAATACCGAAGCCTGCAGCTCCCTCCCTTTTCCCAGGAATTGTGAAGGTCTCAGGACAGCAGACAAGCATTTCGGGTTACACCCAATGCTTGGTTAAAAGTGAAGTTTCAGCCCAAGCTATGTGTGGCTGGGCGAAGCACATCGCTGCACTGGAGTGAAGCAAGTAGCCTACTACAAGTTGGAAAATATATTTGCATTTTTCTTCTCATTGCAGTTCAGCCCTGAAAAGGTTACAGAGTTCTCAAGTGCAGGGGTAATCCAAAATCCTCCTGCAAGCAACCGCGTGGGCAACTCCACCATGGGGGTTTTTTATAGCATCAAAAGGTTGCAAAGCGCTAGCTGATCCCAGGAATTTACTGTATTAGATGCTTCATATTCTTTGCCTCAGATTTCATAGCCTAAGGACTTGCAAAACAGAAAAAGATTATTCTCCTTCTAGATATGGGATGTTGAGAGAAAGGATTCAGGAAACTCTAACATCGCTGTGGTCTTGAGGTTGTCAAAACCAGAAACCAAATTACAGTATTTGAATCCCCCTTCAGTGCTTTGACTGCACTGAATGATATGGCCCAAGTGAGCGATCGCGTACTTGCAGCCTCAAGTTACTTGAAATAAAAACAATGCAAGGAACAAACCCTTTTCTATTACCTTCGTAACAAAATAGAAAAGAAATGGTGGATTGCCCTTCAGATATCCGACCCGCAAGAGGGTGGAGAAGTGATCAGAAGATGCCCTGAAATACAGGGCCGCTGTAGAATTTTCAGCATTAGGGTGTTCTCGTATTTTCACAGCGTTTGAGCGTACCTTTTCCAGAGGTCTCCCCGGAGCTTTGTCCTGTACAGAGGTGCCCAACTGATGCCTTCAGACCCGGCTAGAGCATCTCTGAGCTCCCCTTGGTGGCAGGAGGCCAGATCCCACGTGAAACAGGGCACCGTGGATTAGTCGTACCTCGTATTCTGGCATTATCCAGGGGAACAGGGACACTAGCGTCGAATCACATACAGTAACGGAGTCTTACTAGCACTACCTTTTTCCTAATGAATAAAAAACTCACAAAACCAACAAAAACCCCAGAACCAAAGAGGTACCCATCAAGAAACAAAAGCAAATCTGTGATATACTGCCAACTTCTCTGTGACATTTTAAACGCATAAATACCCAATCTGAGGGCAACAAGAGCAAAGAAAAAAGAGAGGTTGCCTGAATGCCATGTCACGTGGCACATGCGCAAGAAAAGCCCTGTGAAGTGTTTCAGTGCGATGATAAATTGAGACTTCTTGTTCTGCAAATGATTGCTGCTGCACGTACGAGGGAGTTGCATGCAGAAATAGGTCTTTAATTCATACGCTCGTGCAGGCATGTCAGAAATAAAATACAGCGTGCGGTGTGTCCAAACCCAGGAGAGTCAAGGGCTCCTCTGCTGACCGTGTCAGCCACAGACACGCTGGCCTGAGCACAGCTCCAGCCATCAGATATTGCACGTTATGTTTTTCCTGTGGATTTACGGCAGCTGAAGATGGAAGGGTATTTTAATTACCTCTGAAGTTAGCTGGAGGAAGTTAATGCCTCTTAGCGAGCGCAGGAATCGGTCACTCTGTCTCTACCTGCCTGGCTGCCAAACTCGCACCCGTCTGTCCGGGGGTCAACCTGCATCCTGCCCTCGGGCAGGAATTTAGACCTAAGGAAAGCTGCTGCCTGCCGCAGCCAGCTAGCAGCACAATTAGGCATGCTGGCACAGGACTTCTGCGCTTTAAAAAATAAAATCCTCCCTGTGCCTTTTTTCCATTCATCAGTCACTAAGGAAACAGCAAGACTGTGGCTCAGCACATTGTGATGGCCAGGGGTAGAACAGGAGCAAGCCATGCACGAACCCGTCCCAGCCAAGGGAGAGCCCTGCGTTGGCTGGCCACAGCCCATCCGTCAGGACGGCGCTGCCGAGGTGGGTGCCACACCGTCCCCTCGGTTGGGACCCTGGCTGATGTCCCCCTCGCAGCCCTCCGGAGCACCTTTTGGGCTGGTCATGAGCATGCAGAGCAGGTTAAGGAAATGGAAGCACACCTGCTTGCTCACCTTAATGCAATGCAGCTTCCAGCACTACACACTCAGGAAAATGAAAAGGAAAAAGAAAAAAAAAAAAAGAAAAAAGAAACTGCGAGACAAAAAATTTACTGCTTAAATGTGATAGAGTGAATCCAGAAAAGGAGGAACTGATTTATGCTCACTCATAGTTTGGCCCCATGAATTAATCTTACAAATTTTCATAAATTTCTTTTTTCCTCTTAATCTTCTCTACTCATGTAAAACGGCCCTTAGAAAGGGCAGAGCAATTAGACACCTTTTGTGTTTGTTTTGCTGATGGCAAAAACCGTTTAGCACTGACGAGGAGAGAGCAAATCCTTTTAAGAAATAAAAGTATCGTGACCCAAAATCTCCACCACCTCCCATCACAAACACGCACCGACAACCTCATTACGGTGTTACGGATGCACCGATTTGCCCCGCAGCTCCACAATCCCACTTCACTGTCCCATTTCCCAAGACTTAATGCACTTGTATATAAAGGAAAAACAAATTAGCACAGGCTAATGCATTTTTCCATTGCCAGTAGGCATTGCTGGAAAAGTATATGGAGGAGATCAAAGTGATAGGGTCAGAAGGGAGAGCATAAATGTTTATACCCTGCTAAAAAGAACAAACTACATTCCTACTGCTTGGGAGCACAGGGAGCAAGCCAAATAAGTAACCAGATCCGTATGTTAACTCTGCTCCAAAGCAAGCCTACCTCATAAGGTTACGTCCGATACGTTTTGCACGCTTGCCATACTTGTATATGCCGGCCCCGTATTTCACGCCCAGTGATCCCTCTGGGCCGTGCCCAGGCTGCAGTGCTGCCCAAAGGGTCTCAGCTGGAAGTCCTCCCTGGGCTCAGCCCTTGGCTCCCGGGCAGAGGGGAGTGGAGGGAAGGGAACAGAGCCGGGACCAAAGCCGCCCAGAGGGTGCCTCAGCAGCGCGGGGCTGTGCGTGCGCAGCATCCCCCTTCCCCGCCTGCGCCACCTTCCCCACCGCATCCTCGCGGCGGGACCCTCGCGCTGCATCCTTATGTGGGTACAGCAGCCCCAACGCCTTGGCTGAGTGACAGAGACCAAGGGGAAAGCCATTCCGTCGGGTTGTTTCAGGTCCCAAGCACCAGGCTTGGGAAAAACACTGTGCAAATCTGTGGTGCCTACATGGACTAAAAACAGAAAAAAGTATTATTTCTAACAAATTATATATACGTATATATAGGCTGGAACATAGAGGGATACTCAGGAGGCAGCTTCCAGAGCTGTCCCAATAAACTGTCACAAAAATGCTTGGCCTCGGGCTCCCGTCTGACGCTTTCTCCAAGCGGCAGGCTCCCGGGGCAGCGTCCCACCCTGCGGATGGAGCGTGGCTGCGGGGAGGGCAGTTCTGGGTACTGCTGCACACGCCAGCAGCAGTTTGGAACTTCTTGTACTTAAGTGTCTGTGAAGCCAGAAGAGCACCAGGGACGGGCAGGAAGCTGCACCGAGTGACACGGCTGCCCTGAATCACCAAAATCCACTCTCTGCTGACAAAGCGCTCAAGCACGCTGCCGGCGGAGTCGCGGCACGTTGAACGCTGGCTCGCGAGCGGAAGCCCGTCCTGTTTGCAGGCTCTGGTCATCAGTCGCCAGAAGAGGAGCGTTTGCTGCCTTTCATCTGGGACGTACAGCAGTCAAGAGTTCTCCCAGCAGAAAGATTTTCCACTGGCAAAATGGAGATTTAACAGACTCAGAGCGTTGCTGAGGGTGTTTGTTTGCCGTAAGCAGGCAAGCTCTGCCTGCCCATTCCGCACCGTCCAGCCGCAGGCAGAGCCCCGTCCTGGCAGGCTGCCTGCCCACAGCCTGGCTCCTGGGAGAGGCACGGCTCTCTGAAACCCACAGGACGGAAAATTTCCCTTTTCAGGAAAGCGCTTGTGCACGTACAGGTCGTCCTCGAGCAGACTCCTCACCAGGCTTGATGACCTGCCTAAGGATTTTCCTGAACAAGGACCCAGCAGAACGACCAAGCTATCCTTGCAAGGACAGACACAAACCGTCAGTCCCAAGAGAAAGAGCCTGGCCTCATCACCACTGAAGAGCTGCTCCCAAGGGCTGACCTCCTTTCTCATTCAGGACAAAAATTTTGTTCTTTCTCTGCATTTCCCCCAATGTCCTTACTGGATAATTTAATCCAAAAGTCGTTTCAGACCCACAAACGGCTCATCTCTCTGCATCACTTGCTTGTTCGCTGACATTTTCCAGGAACAAGAGCGGGCAGGGAGATGTGCTTCTCTCCCCCTGCAGTCACGACACATCTCCAAACATTTGCCTGTTCTGCAGGAGTGCAGGGGTGTCACGATGTACTCCAGAGCCCTGAGGCAGCGGCAGAGCACCACGGCCCCAGCCCCTCCCAGTACCCCTCCCCTGGCGCTCAGAGAAGCCAAAGTACTTCAAGCTCAGGTCTCTGTTCAGCAGACAGCATTCTCAAGGGGATGGGGGAATTCCGTTGTGGGACGCTCAGCGGTACAGAGAGACCTCTCTGGACAACACAACAAATTCTCTTCCCCGTTTGCTCGGTAGAAGAGACAGTGGAGACATACTGGAAAGAGCTGGCATGCTCTGGATGCTGGTGTCCACGCTGGGACACCAGTGCTCTGTCTAGAAGAGCTGACAGAGTGAGCACAGAGAATAAATCCCCGTGCAAAAGCGAGGCCCGCCGCTTCCCTTCTCTTTTTGGCAGATAAACCAGGAAGAGATTCATCAGCTTTTGCATGTTTTCACTTAAGAGCAGGTACCTCTGTGTGCCCTGTACCATCTCACCAGTGGATGCGCAGTTTTCCAGAGCTCTGCCTGTAAATGGAAAAGTTTGCTGCTATGACATCCCGCCTGCATGGTCATGAACACAACCAGGGATCTTCTACACCTAGCTGGAGTCACAGGAGAGAGGATGAGGTGGGACCCATCCGTCCTCTTGCCTGAAGGCAAGGGTAACTATATCCTAATGTTTGCAAAGAATTACTTAATTTGCTCTTAAAATCTGCCACAAGCTTTATTCCATCACCTCACTGTCCTTTCGTTTATAAACCTCCTCCTTGGGCCTAACAAACTGCCTCAAGCAAGATCCCAACCCATCCCATTCTTTTCCTACCCGCAATAAAAATTCATAGAAAACAGCCGTGTTTCATTTTGGAACTATTTTGAAAAGGAATGTAACCCCTATTAAACACTGAGGAACTGAAGTAATGTCAGAAAGTGACCTGAATAGCATAACAAATTATACTCTTAATTTCAAAGCTGTCTTGGGTGTTTCTCACCACAGGCGCACAGAAAGAATACGCACATAAATTTGAAGAATTACAGCCCTGTTTACTTGCATTGTACAGCTCAACGTCTCCGGCTGGGGAACCTGCTGCCAAGAACAACCCGTGCAGCTCAAGCCAAAGGAAAGGTGACAGCAGACGATGGCCGAGTCCTGCCAAAACCCCCAGGAGGGTTTCTTCCACTTTCCATTGTGGCTGGGAGTGAGCACAGCTCTGCAGATGCAGATAACAACTCAGATACCCTTTTCAGCATCTGCAACCCTTAGGTTGGATTTCTCTCGCTGCCTGCTGACTCTGGACCAAAACTGAACCCAGCACCGTGCTGCTTTCTAAGCCAGCACTGCTTCTGCTGGGCAGAGGTTGAGCACGATGTCAAGGTACCAGGCTTAAAAACAGACCTTGTGGGAAGCTGGAAACGATACTGAAAAATGACTGTTCCCTAAGCTATTATTAACACTCAAACAGCAGATTTTTCAGGCTGTGGGGTCCTGGGTAGGAGGCATGCCAACGAAACAGGAGGAAATGGGGTTACCTGAATTTGACAGGCATGACCCTGCCCGTCCCCAAAACTGTTCCTTGAGGTCTGTGGGAGAGCTTTAGGAAGATGAGCAACTTGTTCACAGCCTCTTCGGCACCGGCCAGGAGCCCCCCTTGGGATCACTGGACGTTCATTATTTGGCACAGGAGAGCAGCATTTTTTTTATCAGCATAAGCAGGGTTTAAGCCTCCACTTTAAATCCCCTTTTATCTGTGGAGGAGGCCCGTCCGCTGGGCAGCAAGAGGAACTTTGCTCCGGATCTGGGACAGGCTGTCCCGGGAGCTCCCCTGCCTGGGGGACAGCATGATCTCCAGGCTGCTTGCGCTCAGGGAGGCATCATCTGGACTGAAAACCCTCCACCAAAAAAAAATGCAGGAGAGGCTGTGACTGTGGTAAGCATTGTTTCTGCTGGATTGGGCTTGTTTGTTTGTTTCCCTGCTCCTAGAACAAACATTAATAGCTGTATATACTCATCTTTACAGGCGCAATCCCCCAAAGCAGCGCTGGGACCTTGCATGAACCCGAGCAGTGACTCATGTCTCTACGTTGGAGGAGACAGACAGTGTTTAACCTACCATGGCTCCATATTAGGGTTTTAGCAATGATGTGCCACTTGGTGCTTTCCCTCATCCTGCCTACATGCTACTTTTTTTCCCCCAGAAATCTGAGAACAGCCTTAGAAGTTACTAGAGCTCCTCTTGCCCAGCGAGCCCGAAGCCTTGGTACGGCACCTGATGAGAAAGCCTGGCTATTTACGGCACAGACCGCAGTGGGGACAGAGGTCCCCGGGTAACAGCCGGTCTCGGGCAGCGGGACGGGTGCAATGGGATGACCAAGTCCCACCTGCTCCCTGCTGCTTTCTAAAAACAGCTGTCCTGCACGTGTGAGAAAAGGTCACTCTTTCTTTTTCAAATCACTGCTGCGCTCGAGGAGATGAGAGTCATTTCCATCAGTGCACAAAGTTTTCCTTAAGCCCTTTTGTTGGGAAGGGTGACTCACTGAAATGAGTCAATGCGAATCTGAGATTTCAGATTCACAATCTGAAATGTTTTCTGGAGGTATTTTTAGACAACAGTGGTGGTGGTCCAGTGAGTCACGGCTCAGTGCTGCCCATTTAACCGAATGCAAAAGGCAACGGGATCCAATTTAATGGATTGCTTTCCAGGGCTGCTTCCACACAGCTCTGCTTCCCCAGCAGCGCAAGCTGTCGCGGCCACGTTTGTTTCTATTGCACCATGTTTAAATGACGGTTTTGTTCCTTCCTCACACACAAAAGAATTGAAGCAAGCATCCAAAAGCCTTTCACCTCCAAATTACTGTAATCCATACTTTGACTGCGTGTACCAGCAATTATTCCGGGTGCAGGAAAATACAAGACAAAAGCAATGCTGAGAAGCGAGGCAGTGCAGAACAGCACAGGTTTGCAGCCTCATGCTGTCTCTGCGGGTCACGTTTGCTCTGGGGTGCCCTGCGGGGCCTGCCTCCCCCTGCAAGCACCCCTTTTCCCCCCGCTGGCACTTATCAGGGTCCCTAAGCATCAGCACAGCCCTGCCTGCAGCTGAGTGCTCAGAGCCTTGCTCCAGCCCAGAGGGAGGGTTGGCCATGGCAGGTAGTCCTGAGTTTGGTGAGGGACAGGCTAGGTCCCTCCTGAGTCTGGCAAGGTTAAATTCTTCAGGCGTCAGGAGCGTTGGTTTCTTTTGCTAACAAGGGAAAAAGGTAGGGTACGCTTTAGAGAGCCTTTGCTATTTACCTACAATACTCACACTTCAAAGGGCTAGAGGAACTTGTGGGGAGAACAAGCAAGGAGAAAGACTGCCTTGCTATCTCCTGGCATAGTATAAATATACCCTCTAATACAGCGAGTGATCCAACCAGAGTTTTTTGTTTGTTCACTTCAAAAGCGCCTGCTGAGAGATTTGTTCAGGTCTGGAAACCGAACAAAGGAATATCAATGGGAGCACTGCATCTGAAAACTGCAATAACCGCTCTTTGGAGATCCCCATTGTAATTACTGCAGGATTTCATCACCAGGCAAACTCTTCTCTCTCCACTCCCTTGCCCTAAGGTCAGACTAGGGCAAGCCATCAAGTTCAGCAAGGCTGCTCTTTTTTTTTTTTTTTTTTTTTTAATTTTTTATTTATTTTTATACAGTGCGTGACGTACAGCCTATCCAGCAGTGAAACGCAAGAGCCTTGTCAAAAGCACAGGTCCATTTCATAACATGAATGTGCTAACAAACTCTGTCTTATGCAAGAACCAGCCTAAAAAAGTAAAGAGAAAGAGAAGCCTTTGCTGCTTTTCCTACCTGAGGATCTGCTCGAAAGGGTGGCCAGGACTGGGTTCCTTCCTCCTCAGGTGGGAAGCTGCCAGGTCCTGGGCTCAGAAAAGCTCTACAAACCCAGCAGTTTCTTTCATCTCTGTGCATGCGTTTGCAGCCCAGGGCCACCAAGGGCAATGCCAGGACCAGGGCAGCCTCGGTGGCCGGAGCACAGGCTGTGGATGATTTCCACACTGCGATGGAGCTCTGTGCCCCAGACCTGCTCTGGAGCCTTGCACCCACCTGAGGCCCCAGCCACACCATTCATTTATAAACACAGTCAGGAGAACAGCGACCAAGAGCAAACTGCACAGGACTATCAAGTTGTTTCCAGCTCAAACTCTTATTCCCTGGGGATCATTCATCATTCCCCGCCTTCAATCCTTAATTTGAGTCAGTCACGCAATGCACAGGAGAGACCTGAACAAGTCTGGTCCTGAAGAGAGGGATAAAAATCCAAAGCTCCAGCTAAGATTTATTTCTGTTTGCTCATGTAAGCCACCTCATCTGGAGAAAGGGAAAAGTGCTGAGGCTTGCAAGGAGGGGAGCACAGAGAAAACACAAACCCCAAGACACCCCCCATCCTCGAACTCCCGTGCAGTTTTGCTCCATTTCGCTTGAAAGATGGCATTTAAAGTCTGGCAGGCTGGCACCAGCCACGGGGCGTTACAGATCACCTGGGAGGAGGGGGGCTAAAAACAGAGTGCAGAGCAGGAGATCCCCTGCAGCTTCTCTGCCCTCTCCCTCCTTGCTGCCCTAGCAGAAAGCTGCAGGCCCTGCGGCAAGTCCCTACATTTGGACGCCCTTTGGGTGATGCTGAATGGCGACAGCCAACAGCAGATATGACCTGTCCTTCCCGGGCTTGCCCTCGCACAAGGGGGAGCATCCCCACCAGCCCGGAGCGGCTTACTGTGCTGCCCACTGCCTCCGTTTGCTAGGCAGGCTTCCAGGAGGAAGGCAGGGGAAGTTTAGCGGAGTCTGCGGTTTAACGAGTACCGCTGCAGGTTGGGTGCCTGCGGGTCAAGGCTGAGCCCCCGGATCGGCAGGTGGCTGCTTCCCAAAAGCATCTTGCACGGGTGAGCTGATGGGAGCATCCCCAGAGGGCCATGAAGAGCTGGGCTAAAAGCCATTTTCTGGCATTAATTCCTCTGCAAGCAGACAGGCGAGAGCTGCAGGAGAGTTGTATGAAATTTCCCCCATGTTACAGGAACCAGATAATCTTTGAGATCTGACAGAGACATCCCTGCTAAAATAAGGCGTATCAGCAAGTTGCTTTGAATTGTTCCTTCTCTGCATCTCGAGACCAAGAAGATAACACACGCAGGGGTCAGGACGGTCACTGGCACGAACGCCTGTGCAGGCAGGGCAAATTGATCCTGCATCAGATTTAGCCTGAGAACAAACTGCCTCAACTCTCCACATCAATACAAGAAGAACTAGAGGTGAAGCCCTGGGCCTCTCACTGATGCCAGCAAAAAGCAGAGAAATGAAGGAAAATCTTCCTTGGTAAATTTTAAATATTTCCTGGTAAATCTGCACCCAGCCCTATTTCCTTGAACACAGAAAGCATTTATCACACTGTCAGAAGTCTCCTGCTTCCCAGCCACATCTGTGCAAGACTGCTTAGAAAGATGCTGCTAGCCAAAGCTGCTTTTAAAGCTGATTCAACCAACCAAAAAAAAAGCTGAATCAACCACCCAAAAAGTTTCAGTGACNGGGGGGGGGGCCAAAAAACCCAACCACAACAAGCCCTGAGCAATATTTGAAAAGTTAAGCCGTATTGTCACAACGCCTTCAAACAATTAAAATTGTTTGTTTTACTGAGAGAACACACGAGTTAGGTATTTTAATTTCATACATTTTTAAACACAGAGGTTCAAAATGCTTTGTGGCAGATGGCACTGCTCATTTGGTGTAAAACGCATCGGTTCCCTGGTTTTTTTTGCAGTGTTTAAGCCAGTCCAGCTTGTGCTGGTCCAGAGCGTTTCTGTGCTCCCGGCTGAACCCCGCCATCCGTCACACGCACCCCAGGGACGAGGGACCCCCGCCTCCCACAAAGCAGCGTTACAGCCCCTCAGCCCTGGCCTGTAACTACCCTCACGAGCAGCACGGCTCGGCACAGCCAGCGTGCACCCCAGCATCCCACCGCTCCCGGGGCCACGAGCGCGCCAGATCACAGCAACACTTAATAGAGGCAGAGGCAAAACCCTCAGGCTACGGACAGGTAACTGCTGGCTGGGAAGCTGAATGTAACAGAAGCAGTCTGTCCTGCTGGCCGCCTGAAGAGAAAGCTGGACCTCATTTTCCTATGCCAAATGATTTTAAAAAGCCACCGCGCAAGCAGTTTTTAAGAGATGAGGAGGATTATTTGGAAAATAATCCTGGCAGGATGCATAGCCGTGTCTGTTAAAATAGTACCTTAGAAAAATGCATAGTAAAATAATACCCATTCAACATACATTTCTACAAATTAGCAGCAAAACCCTTGGAATGGCAACGTTTCAGTCTGGGCTAACACTGCACCAGCACTTTTAGAGGAGTTCTGCTCCGGTTCCTCCCCCTGTTGGGTTTTCAAAGGGCACCGGCTGGTATCATCGGCTTCTCCTGGTGCCTGTTTCATTCACACCGTTCATTCACAACATTCACACCAAAACACCCAACTCCCCCTCCTCCCTCAAGGTTTCACCCAGAATTCTCCCTTAGGAAGACAGGATTCCAGAGAGCCACGCTGTGCAAACGGACCTTCCAGCCTCTACGCGGCCTCCGAAGTACATCTTTGAGATCCTCAGTACGCTGTTAGTCAGGCAAGCAGTTTATATCTGCCAGAGTCTGGGGCGTTTGGGGTCCGGAAGGGGCACAAGCACTTCAAGGAGGAGTTCGCTGCCTGCCCACCTTCCCGGCTACCACTGTCCCCCATGGCCACGGTCCCCTCCATCCCCTCCTTGGCACCAAGCCCAGGGACGAGCTGAGCCACAAGCAACCAAGCAGGCTGTGCTTCCACCCCGCAAAAGAGAGCGCTGGGCCTGGAAACCACTGCCAGGCTTCCTGACAAGAAGTGCAGCGGGAAAATAATATTAATTCATTGCTAGTTAAGGACACTTGTCTTTAGTGGTGAAGCTTTTCAGTAAAAGTATACAAAAACCCACAACACCCACACAGCAGAGATAAAAACCTGTTTCACCAGTTCAGAACAAGAGAGCAAAAATACAAGGATGGAAGCAGAATAGCTCTTTGGAGGAAAACAAAAAACCCAAAAAACCCAAAAAACCAAACAAACCAACAACAATAAAAATCCCATGTCAAGACATTTTGTTCATACGTTTCAAAGACTAAATGTTCTGGGCTCCCTATCGCACCTTGCTGCTGACACAAGAGGCCAGGTCCCCCCAGCAGTCTCGGTGAATGCCCCAACATGGGGGGAATGTTCCCAGCCACAGCGCAGGAAACGAGGAGAGGACTGAGAACGTACCCAGCTCATCCTCAGTTAAGCAAATGATGACAACTGGCTCATTTCATTTGCAGGCAAGAGGAAAATATGGCATTTACGGGGTGTCCCCAGCACCTCCCGCAGACCGTGAGGGCGATGCCAGGCAGTCCCCAGGGGTGGCACAGTAAATACTCCTGTGCAGCCCCCAAGTAGGTAAAAAACTCATGGCTTGTCATTAAATTGATCTCGGCTTCCCCTGTTTTGAGCAGATGGTGGGCCAGAGTCCTCCAAAAGTCCCTTTATGCCTGTTATCTGTGACTTTGTTATCAAGTGTTATCGAAATTTGGATTCCTGCCTCTGGAAACACCTTGTGCTTTGACACAAGCTGGCTTTATTTCAGCCAGAAGCATTAGGAATAACTGGGGGAAAAGGCACAGGAAAGGATGCGGAGGCGGCAGACGGAACGATGCGGGCATAGTCTCCTCTACCCTGTCGGACCTGACCACGTCCACCCGCCTACCACTGCACTTCAAAGGAAAGAGCATTTTATTCTTGAGCAAAGAACGCCAAAACACGCAGCAGCGCCGCTTGTCCAGGGTTTCTAAGTTAGATCCAACACGGGGGTGCCGCACGGCCATCTCCCTCGAGAGCGAGCCAGGCTGGGGCACAGCGGGCGAAGGCTGAGCACGTCTCTCCTCCTCCTGGTGCCGGGGGAGCAGCTGGCTACGTTGTCAGCGGCTCAGTGAAAATTAGGCAAAGTGCTTCAACAGCTTGCCTTGAGCAAGCTCAGCTCCAGAGTCTTTCCTCCCTACATAACTCTTCTCTCACAGAAGTTTGCTAGGACTTTCTGTAAATCCCTTTAGAAGACTTCAGCTTTGAGCTGCTTGTGCCAGCATCCCTCCCTACACACCACTGTCACAGCAGAGTTGCTTTCACTCTGCAAACTTTCCCTATTGCCATAGGGAAAGACCTTCACAGGCTCCCCAGCCGCATCAGTCGGGAGGAGAGTCCTCTGCTGCTCCAAGGCACAAGCACTCCAGCGCTATTACGTTCAGTTCTAAAGCCTCCGTATTTCACGGTCCTCTGGGAAAGCGCAGCGTGCCAGGCAGGCGGTGGGAACGCTGCCGGCTCCTGCCCGGGCAGCAGAGCGAGGGCAGCGTGTCCAGGGACCAGCGCCGGCAGGCAGGGAAGCACAGCACGGGCACCCACAGAAGGAGCTACGCTGCTGCTTACCTAGGGTTCGTCTTCAGAATGCAAGCCGCAGGAAACCAGAACGCCTGCCTGCTTTAAGGAATTGGGCAGTTTCCCCTACAAGATATTTTGGAACAAGCAGTTGTCACAGAACATGTGTGTTTGACGTTCTTTCTTTGCTGAAATACAGCAGTCTGGAAGTGGAAAGTCATCTGTCATCAGAACGGGAATTGCATTTTGCAAGTGCAAAAAAGCATTTTTGTTTAACTCTCAGCTGAGGCAGGATTTCTGCAAGCCAAATGTTCCCAAGTAACAACTCCCATGCGGCTGAGAGCCATCGCCAATGGAAGAAGCTTTGACAGAAATGTTGCCACCAGATCTATATTTCCAGCAGAGAAGATTAAAAAAACAAAACAAACAAAAAAAAAAACCAAAAAAACCCCAAAAGCAACCAAACCCACCCAACGACCTCTCTGGATAAACAAGAGAACAGGAGGCCAGTTTTAAAAGAAGGATTAGAGGAAATCAACTTAGTGAGCCTAGCAGACCGAAGACTGGAGAGGAGGTAGTGCGGGCAAGGGAAGAGGGGATGAATCTGCTCCAGGGGCCCTGGTTTCTCTTTGCCGTTTCAATTGCATGCCCTGAAGCACACCAGAGTTTTTCTCTGCACCACTATCCAGCCTTGAAAAACTTCATTTTAGCATGATATCAAAGTGTGCTCTAAAATGGAGTAGAAGCCACACTGGTTTATGGGAAAACTACACGGAGGTGGGTTTTAGTGAAGTGCGGTAAATGACTTCGAGACCCAAACCTGTCATCATGCAGCCACTAATGTGGAATTGAAAGCTACAGCCAACGTTTCAAACAGGGATCCGCCAAGACTCTATAAATCAGAACATTTTTAATTCATTACTCACATGCCCTCTAAGATTGGAAACTGCGAGCTCATCCATTCAGCCTTAGTTTTGACACTCTCAGATTTTTCTTTTTGAGCACTTGCATCAATAGTCATGCTATTTCACTTTTAATCCATTAGTGTTTACACATCAAATTAAAACCCTCCAATCATTTTCCCAAATGCCTTTGGCCTATCGTAGTAGCATCATTTTTTCATGCTATCCCACCCTTAAAATTCTGGTTTTCAGAGCAATGTAGCCCTTCAATTCAGCATCTGAACCGAGGCGTTAGCCAAATACCTACTGATTAGGATATTTTTACTGTTAAAATTATTGTCTTTTCTAGAAGTCAATGAAAACTAGCAGTATATTTTCATAGGACCCCTAACATGATTTCTGGTTACCAAGGAGATTTCCTTAAGGAATTTTCTATTGAGAAAATAAAAATAACTTTTAAAGAAAAATAAGACCTGCAGTAAATTGCTCAAGTACAAGTGTGAATTTCAATGCATAATAATTTGCAGCCACTCCATTGTTTGCCAGTACTTTAAACAGAAGTTAAGGAAAATATTTGTATTCAGATTTATATTGCGTTGATACCTGCTGGGCATTTCAAGCAGGAAAACTCAATGTGCCTTTCTGGCAGGCCTGTAACACGTGAATACGATGGGGTGCTCGCAGACACCCTACCAAGAAGCACTTGCTGTAATTTTATGAGCGTGTTCGCTGTAAATGCACAACGGCTTGTTAGAGCACAGCTACGCTGGAGGTGCGGAGAGACTGCCAAAAAATATGTTGAACTGTCAATAACCGAAGCCATAACCGAACACACGGACTAACGATGTTTCTTTGCTTGAGGGCTGTAACGCTCATCCTTACTCGGTGTCTTTATTATTTCCGTGGCACCCAAAGGCTTCCCCTCTGCATTTGTGGAATGGGAGGTCAGAAGACCACAGCAGCGCAAGAAGCACGCAGAGGCTGGCCCTTGACCAGGGCGTCAGCTCAAGGGGGCGTTGGAAAGCTCGAGCAGCGTGCCCAAAGCCCGAGAGTTACTGCAGGTCAGTCAATGCCAAGGCAGACCCCAAACCCTCTGCCCCGTAGGTTCCGCCTACAGCTGTAGTCCTGCCAGCATGTGCCTGCAGGTAAGACACTGCAGGGTCTCTGAAAAAGGGGCTGGTTTTTTTCTTTTTTTACAGCAATCAAAAACTGCCTCCAACCCTTTTTGCCAGTCATCTTCTGGCCATAGCCCTGAATCACAAAGTCGACACCGGCAAAGCTCCGTGCTCCGTGAATCAGGGCAAGAAAACGGAACAGCAGCGGCAATGAGGTCTGAATCTGAAGGAAAGGGGCTAAGTGAGCAACAGCTTGCTCAGTGCTTATGAATTCCGTCCCTCAACATTTACAAACGCATGAGAAAACCCACAACCATGCCTTTTCACTAAACAAGATCATTTGCGGCATTAGGAAAGATTAAGAAACGTTCCTCTGACTTAAACCTCAGTCTGTGCCACAAAGAGAATACAAGACCTCACCAGTGCCCAGGAAACAAGTCCAGCCTCAGACACACTGGGCAGGGAAGCAGAGGGCAGCGGTAAAGGGCTCCAGTTTTTGTTTGCAGTTCACTACAAGCAAGAAGAGCCACAGGATAGAAACTGCCTTTCTGAGCCTCCCCTGAAAAGCACCAGTATTTACCTTGTTGGTTTGTTTTTTTTTTTTACTTTAAAATTATTATCCTGGTTTTGTTTGGCCTCTGCCAGCCTACCTTTCAGGATGCAAAGAGGCTGCTGGACCTTCTCCAGGGCACTGCAGTCTCAGGAACAAGCTGCAGAGCAGCCACCGAGATTTCGAACGAGCCGGAGCAAGCGGGAGAGCGCAGTTACACGAGATGAGCCTGAGACTTGTTTCCTCGGCCAGCACCTGGCCAGTGGGCACGCTGCTGCCTTCCTGGGTGCATTTGCCTTCTGCAACCTGTTAGGCACAAATCCGGCAGCAGGCTGCGGGGGGCTGTATTCCCCGGTAGGGATGATCCTACAGGGACCAGAAGAGGGGCACTTCCCAGTTCCCTTCTTTCCCAAAAGATGCCACTTGTACTTGGAGGTGAAAAACCACTTGCAACAAGGATGCGACCTCATGCAAGCTAAATTACATGCAGTGGCCAGATTTAAAATGATGTAAATTCTAAAAGGCAAGATTAAATGAAACCCTTCACCCTGAGCTGGCTGTTTATGTCTTACTTTTACATGCCAGCTGCGGTCTGCCAAATTTTTACTTGCATTTCAGTATTTTAAAAAGCCAAGTCCGTGTGATTGTGAACCCCTCCTGTCCTGTGATGAGTATGGATAATCTTTTACTAAAAAAGTAGGTATAAGCAAAAAGCGACAAGGGGAAAGCTTAAAAAAACCCCACCCTATCCACAGTTGTCCCGTACTCTGCAGCAGTGTAAATATGAGGAGCATTTGAATGAAGGACAGCAAACATCAAGGAGTTAGCCTCATTACTAGGTAATGACAGCTGTGCCATTAGCATCTTCTCAAGGGTGGCCAACAACAGATGGCAAGGGAAAGGACCAAGACCGAGGCAAGGCTGGCAAACAGCCTGTCCCACCACAGCCTGTCCCAGCCATAAGCGCTTAACGATTGCCCAAGATGGAAGCTGTCTTTGAACCCAGTACAAAGCAGCCACCAATGGGTTTAGGCCACAAATCTGTTTAATCATTTTTTAAAAGCAGTTTTTGTTTCTGGCTTCCCTTAAACACCAAGATCTGGAATTTAGGATTTGGCTGAGTGGGGGCTGGGATCTGCCTTTGTGCATCGTAAAGAGCTGGAGAAAGGTCTGAGCAGCTCCACAGCTTTGGGCAGCCGCTGGTAGGACTGCACATGTCCTCCCTGGGGCACTTCTGCTCTTAGACCTCAGAAACCAGCACACCACAGACCTGCCCAGCAGACCCCAAACCAAACACAGGCATGCAGAGGTACGTGGGGATCTTGCAGCAGTTCTGGCTTTGCAGGAGGTACCGCAGCAAGGAGACGGCCGCTGCGGCAAACGTGCCGCCTCTGAAAGAACCCAAAGACCCAACTACCTCTCGCAATCTTTCCTTTCAGCCTGCCTCAGCCTGGCTGGAGTTTCCTGGGCCTGAACACTCACAGCGTGCCACTTCTTGGCTCTCGCGGTCAGCCTGCATCTTCTGAGGGCTGCCCCGTTTCCCAGGCCCCTGATGCTCCCTGCCAGCCACACTGCTGCATCCCAAGGACGGAGCAGTGACGTGCGCCGGACGGCAGGCATTTGCCTAGCACCAGTTGTTTATTAAAGTCTTTTTTTTTTTTTTTTTTTTTTTTTTTTTTTTTTTACAAAAAAATTTACAAAATGGGTGTGTTTCACAAGATGAATGACTGGCAGCTGACCTTTTCCGTTAATAACTTAATTCGCGTAGAAAGAGCGGACTGCCCAACGTGGTGTGACGTAGAGGTCAAACCACACTATACACAGACAGCTACAGAAACAGCCGGCGTACAACACCGTTGAGCAAGACTCTGAACATGAGTGTGCTTGGGTAGTTTTGGGAACCGAAGTGTAATTTTAAGGAAAAAACCTGATTTATTTTTGAAGCAGAGCATATGTACTGACAGCGAACGTTCTGCCGCAGCCTGCCCACAGGAATCCTTCACCCAGGAGCAGCCTGAAGACTTCTGGCCGCTGATACCACACGTGAGCAACCAAGTCCAGCAGCCTTGCTTGGGTCATTTCAACATCCAGCCGCGTGGGTTTCTCATGCCTTGCTTCCCTCTCCCCGTTCTCCATCTTTTTCCAAAGTACTAGGGGAGGGGCACTGAGGTGAACAGTTTCCAGGTCTCCTGTGAACCCTTCAGGGGCGCACCGGGGCTTTTTCATGGGAAACCATTGCAGGCAAACAAACAGAAATGTTTCTCTAGACAGAGGAAAAAACAGGATTCTTTCAGCTGACAGAAAGAAAAGCATCTTATTGTCACAGTGTGAAAATTAGTGCCGAATTACTATTTAACATTCCTAAAACGTTCAGCTTCCATACTTTAACGCCACTGAAAGGATGGGACTGATCAAAATTTTCTTTTTTCAGCACACATCCCAGAACAGTGGGGAAAACCCCCACGTGTTGTATTTCAGCAGCACGACAGCAAGGCCAGCAGTTGCATTTTTGCTTTATTTTGTGAGGTTATCTTCTCCTTCCCAGAGTACCTTCGTGCGCCCCACACTGAACCAGAAAGGTGCACTGATGAGCTTGTTTGCTGTGGAGCATGAAGCCTGAGGGAGCAAGAACCCATCTGATCCCAGCTGTTGTATTACACAACCACCTAATTTTGACCGCAGTCCAGCTAACGAACAGCACTGTTTCTCGCACATCTGAGGCTGCTCCCCATGAGCCCAGGAAAAACAGAAACGTGGGCGTGAAAGTTTCTATGATTCCTTTTGAAGGCCCATCCTGGACGAATTGTCCTCTTCCCAGAAATCTGCTCAACACCTTATCCAAGTTCATTCAAATTAACATCATATAGATGCTGTGACCCTCTAAAACAGAAATCACACACCCCCCCATCTCTGACCACCAGGGAGGTTGGCGAATTTAAAAAGAAATAAAGAAAAAAACCCAGCAGATTTCTGAGCAGCATTTGATATCGGATTGTATAAATCACAAACCAGACTGAACTGCACGTATAGGAATATGAAAAGAGAGGTTTGATTAAGAGTTTGGTCAAGCTAAGATCTAACTGCATAGCCAGCTGAGGGATTAATTATCCAGATGAGAGAAATATGACTTTCTTAGTACCAGGGCACTATCTCCATATGGGCACACGGGTATGTTTGGCAGGACTGCTTTACAAAAGGGCAAGGGGGTTGAACGGACTGGGGAGCACCCGCACAGGCTGAGGTCTGCGGCACAGCCGGGACATACAGAAACCAGCATCGGAAGCTGCGGTTCTGGTCCTCCTCCAACTTTCACAAAGTTTTCCACTGCCGTTCCTGGGGATTATACGTTATTTGGGTATTGCAACGTCTGGGGCTGCTCCGGCGTGACCTGCCTGTTTGGGAACGGCAGGAAGAGACGCAGCCATCGCCCCAGCTCCAGAGAGCACGAGGCAGGGCTCTGAGTTAAGTCTCCACTGCGTCAGGAGACCAAAATTCCGCATCTCCCGGGCGGAGCTGAAGGCAGCAGCAGCAGGGCCAGGCTCACCCATACACACCTCCAGGCAGGGAGAAGACATTTGCACCCACTCCCAGGTTCTGGTTGTTGGCAGCACAGTGTAAGTCAACACAGCTGCATGCAAGACTCCTGCTCAGTTTTATTTTCTTTCCATAGAGGAGGTGTTGCTGCCCTGTAACAAAGGGCCAGATACCCACACAGACCCCTAATTACAGCAGGGCAGGTTCATGGGCAGGGGCCATGAGAAGCCATCGCTGGTGGGGGCTGGTTTGCACAGGTCAGCGCCAGCCAAGCTGCAGACCCTGGGTCACGAGGGACCAGCCGAGTCCAGTCTGTACAGCCACATTTCAGAGCCCAACTGAACTGTGAGGAGAGGCACACTGGAGGTGACAGGGGTGTCAGGCTCTTGTCTGCACCTGCAGAGATGTTTGTGAACCTCTCTCTGAGATGGAGAGGAGCAAGAGGAAAACCTTCAGAGGAGACACCTCCCCCTCCCATCACTCTTTACGCATTGCTGAAGGAAGAGGAGACAGCAGAGCCAGCATCAGCATTCTGCAATCAAGAAAGAGCTAGGCGGTCTTACAGGAGATGAGGAAGAAAAAGCTGGACGTGTTACCTGCCCAAACGCAAGTGTTACAAAGTGCTTAAACGAACTAAAGCAAGAGCACAGTAATTTTTGCCAGCAAGAAAAGCACAAGCCCTTCTGCACTGTACACAGACACCCTTCTCTTCACCCACAGATGACATGGGCACAAGAAGAAAACTGCTGCTTGAAAGCGCCTTGCTCTGTTCCAAACGGACAGAGCAGCGATACACCTCGTTGTGCGAACTGACAGAGCCCACAAACACGTGGGCCTTCATTAAACTAATTCTGGGTGACGACAAGAGTTGATTTTAATGAGACCACGTAGACCCTGGCCAGCCCGGGGCTTCCCAGCTCTCGGTGGTGGCTGTGCCTGAGCATCGGCAGGTGCTGTAGCCTTCCAGTGGTCACCAAGTTGGTGAGGTTGGGTGAAGAGAGCTTCAGTGAAAACCCCCAAACTCACAAGATGCCAAACTCACCGGTTTGTTTTCACACACACCAGTAAGAACACCTACATTAATGAGCGTGAACACTTTCAGTCAGAATGATACCAGATACAGGAGGCAAGATTTTTAAGAAGGAAAGGGGTGTCATTGTTCATTTCCAACCATCGCATTTAGACACCTGAAGAACAAAAATATAAAGCACCCAAGGATTTCCAATATTTTTGAAAGCAGCAGCAGCACTGGAACATCCCTGGGGCTGGAATATAAACAATCTGAAATTTATTCCCAGGAGAAGTTACCAAGTCGCTCTGATGAACAGTAGTTTTTTACTGCCAGTTTTTATGAGTTTTTGACATGAGTCATCTGGCAGAACTGAAGCAAAGATAAGGGGACTAATGACTACAAATGCACAAGCATCATTAGCAAAAATTAAAGAGAAAAGAAACTGGTCTACTTTCATCAACTTCACGGAGCTAACAAGTTTTTTCTTTAAAAGCTTGAAATACACATTCTCTCCTCTTCTGCCTAGGTTCATGCCGCCTGCTGTCAGCGGGGTGTGCTAGGAGCAGAGTACCCCGAGGTTTGCTCTGTAGTCAATAGAGGCGAGTACACCCAGTAATCACCACTGATTATGGAAAGCAGGTAAGAGCAAGTTTACCATCTAAAATTAGGTAAGATTATGGATGCTTTTCGAATTTCAAGTTCAAATTACATTTTGAGTGCCCAGATTTAGATGTTCTGTTTTGAGAGAAAGGCTTAGGTCTATACAATTCATTATTTATGAGCCTGAGAAAATAGCTTGAAATATGACGTACATCCAGATATATTTCTGCCCCCTTCCCCGAGGAGAACACAGTCCTGAGGCTCTCTCCCCAGACCCCTGGAAGTGAAGTCTTGAGCCAGTGTCAGCAAAGCCCTTCCCCTCCCCTCTGCATCATGTTCTTCAAAACTTCCTACCATTTGCAAACGCAGAAAGGAAAAAAAACCAAACCCCACTAAGCAGCTTAAAGACAGACTGTGCACTGTCTGAAACTCTAAAGTCAAGAGCTGTAACCTTCTGCAGCAGGTTACTTCAGAGCAAACTGCAGAGAGCCCTGCAGACAGAGGAAGTGACCTGCCCCCGGCCCCGCCGGCCGCCCAGAACTAACAGGATTATCACAGTTTCACCTTTTGGCACTTCCCAGGCAATTCTTCGCAGGATCCAGGTGCTGCCTCAGCAAAGAGAGGGAGATCCGCACCCAGGGCCCGATTTGGACCTCTCTTTCCCAAGTCACATCTGCTTCTGCTCAGCTAAGATCATCTTTGTCACAGGGGGCATTTCTTCCTCCCTTTGATCCAGAGGGCACCTTTGTTCTGATCTCTCTTCTCTATTAGTTTCTCAGGCTTCCTCAGCTATTCACAAAGCAAAGATAGGGAGAAAACATTTAATGTAATAAAAACATCATTACAGAAGATAAAGCATATTCAAGATGAAGATTTATGAATCTCAGCATAGCAGTCAGCAATTACAAAGTACCTCCCAACACAAGGGTGCCACCCAGCCAAACCTGCTGTGACACACCTGCAAACAGCTATGTATATTTGAATTTATTTCCCTCTGCCATCTGTACGTCTTCCTTCAGTAGCCAGCATCCTAGCAGGGACCCTTTCCCACTGTTAGGGATTTCTGCTCTGTGTACCTCTTAGCTCTGTAACTCTCAACATAGTTATGTCTGTAAATTGTGTGATTACAGGATGGCATGGAACCCACTCTTCTCTAAATAACGTTTTCCTCTTTCTTATTATTCAGTGAAAAGCCTATAACATATGGCAGGAGTAATCCAAACTGAGCTATATTTTTCTTTGAGAAGGTTGTGAGCTGACCTAAGACAACAAGCCCTGGATTTCCCAAATTTGGGAAGTAGTGTATTCAGACTGTGAAGTTTGCACTATGGGATTCAGAATCCACCTTCAGGACACATATTTGTTCATATGTAATGTGACAACAGGTAGAAATGGCTCAATATATGATGGCATGCTACATCTCCATTTCAAATTTGCCTGTACTCACCATTTTCCAATAGCCACACTCTCGTACCCCAAAGAAAAACGGCACAAGAAGTTTTGATGGGTGAAGGGATTAACTGAAAAAGCTGTATTAGCTCCTGTTTCATCAGGAACAGGATTTAGGTTTTACTTTATTTTTAAGATTACACCCAGTTAAAGGTAAGCTTAACAAAGGAACAGTTTCATCCATCTGAAGCTTGAATACTGAAATAAATGAGGATTTGTGCACACATGCGTACTTTCCAGTCTGTGCGTATGCTGGCCTATGAACAAAAGTTCAGATGTAAAGGATATGATTAAATTCGCATTTCTTTGTTCTGAAAGAGACACTGATCTGTATCACACAGGCACTAAAAGAATTATACTTCAATTTTTTTCCCTTTCTTTGCTTTCAAAGTGCTTAAGTAATCTAAAATGATATTTAAAAATATTCAGGAGACAGAGTTGCGTGTGAGCTGAAAAGTTAGATCGCTTAAAGTCTGATAAAACTTCAGACAGTTCTGGCTCCGTGAAACACGTCTTGAATGCTGTGTTTGTAATGACAGTGCTGCACACTCGCCTCATCCGCGGAAATACTGTGAGCCTTTTGTGGCCGCTGCCCCATGGTTGCTGGCGCACCTGTACAGATACTGGCTGAGCTTCGTACCTGTGATCCGAAATTTGTTCTTTCTGAGGCATTTTGGAGGGACACGAGCGTTTCAGAGTGGGGTCCTCGGGCCAGCGCCGTCCCATGGCACAGGTGGGCACAGGTTGCACGGATGTGGCGCGGGACCGGTCAGCAGCACGCAGCGGAGCTACATCTACCCGGGGATTAAACGTTCTTGTTCGTAACGCAAGACCGGACGTCCCGTGTGTTGAGCTATGACACACTGCCTGTGGGCAGAATTACGCGTGCACATGTTCAGAGTCAGCATCCCTCAGACCTCTAAGACTGCCTTAACTACAGGCATAGCAGGAGTGATTAAGCCTGAAAACTTGCTAGGAAAATAATTTCAGACATAAAGCAGCAAATGTTGATCCCTGTCACCTCGAGCCACAGTAGCCTGGAATAACACTGTGTCATGAACCAAGAGCATCAAACGAGTCAGCTGTTCAGAGAAGCCTCTCGCTCCTTTGCCAGCGGCCAAAACCTGCGCTCCACTGCTTTTGGGTCAGCGGCTGGTCTGGTGCAACTGCTGAATTGCTGGAGCATGACAAGAGACAGAGACATCCCGAGACATCAAGCGTGGAAAGACTGTTCTCATCGCTTCGCGCAAAAAGGCTGGTCTCGGTCTGCAGAAGGCAACTTTCCACTTCTGCCACCATACTACAGGTATTTCGCCTTGCTGAGAGGCTGCTCATGAGCAAAACCTTCCGTATTGACGGGGACGTGCACCGCTCCCCCCGCAGAGAGTCGGCAGACATACAGAGCAACAGCCATTTTGGAAAAGGTCGGGATTTACGCTGCTTCAGCAACTCCTTTGCCAAATTTTAGCCTGACACAATTTAATAGTACACAATAGACTCAAAGCCCTGGAAATTGAGCGCTGCCAGTGGGAAGCCTGGCAGTGCTTAGAGAGGGGGCTTTGCAGAGGCAGAGAGGTCACATCACTTCCATAACCAATTTGTCTTTTGTAGAAAATACTCAGACTGGCGCACGCAGTCCCAGCTTAAAAAAAAACCCGAAACCAACACAATGCAATGCTAATAATTCTCTAGAGCTTTGAGGCAGTTCCTTTTCCCCCAGTCTGAAACTCTCTTGTGCCAAGCCCCCTTCACAGGTGCTTGGTTTCCTGAACACAGAGTCATGCCCAACATTTTCTCTGGGCTGCGTGTGGACAGGGATGAGGATTTCTGCTGTAGAGATGATCTGTGTGTTAGTTGTAAAGACGAGCCTGCCGGGACACAGACGAGCCCCCAGTTTTTAAGGTTTCCCTTTGGAAAGGGAGGTCACGAAGACTATATGCATTTGAAGCTCTTCTGACTTGCCTTTCGAGTCCTGTTGCCAAACTCACCGCCACGGCTTTGAGGGCGAGAAAAGGGCTGTGCACGTTTTGGCTTTGTCCCTCAGCTCTCCGAGGTGCTCTCGTCTCTCCCGAGAGCCACGCAGCAGCACAAGGGAAGCGTCCTGGCTGGCAACAGAACACCCAGGTAAAGCCTCGGTGCCAAGGCAAGGGCTGCAGAATGCCGTGGGATGGAGGGCTTTCCCCGCAGCGACACTTTCCTAAAATCTTCAGGTAGAAAACAGAGACAGAGGCTCACCAAAACCCGAGTGTGTTTTAGCAATACGTTATTAACTTGAACTGGGTAATAAATGCAGAAAGGTAATACCTGACCTTGTCTGTACAGAAGTGCTCTCATTTCACACTTAAACATGTCAAAACACCTTGGAGAGAAACAAAAGGGGGGATTAAGTGTTCCCCTGTAATGCTTCTATATTGAGTTTGCTTAGATTGCTGGATTAACAGAGGAGCAGGGTTTTATTACATGCATGAGAAATCTAATACAAAATTAAATTAATACAACTCTTTGTGTTACTGAAACAGGACAAAATACAGAAGGAGTGGCATGATAAGTGGTAAAAGGGTAAGGTATTTCCTCTTTGACTATAGAAGTTTATATTAGTAACGAAGGTAAAGGGAAACAGTTTTAGTTTCGCTTTAAACGGAATTCACAGTTTTCTGCATTCACAACAGCTATGAGGAAGAACAAAAAAACCAAATAGATTTATTTCCTGCCCACAGCCTATGGCAACTTAAACATCCAAGCCTGCAAAGATAATATTGGGACTCTGAAAACATTATGCAAACCAGAAGATAAGCTATTTTTTCTGCACAGCTATAAACTAAAAACTCCCAGCTTTATACGGAGGCATTTAGATAAGGCATATTCCTAATGATAAGAGAAGAAAGTGTAATTGGATGATGTGGTATTATGGTATTATTCTGAACAGTGATGCAAAGCTGCGCAAAGATAAAACAGCTGTCAGATAATCTTCATGATTAATACCAAAAAGCCTTTGCATTCAGCTGTATTGCTCTTACAAGATAATAAACAATAAACTGGAAGTCGCAGTCTAAAAAGCCAGAATGCTTTCCAGAGGACAAGCAATGCACTTTTGTCTTCCTACCATCCTTTCAGAGAGAAAAGGAAATAAGGGGTTTGCTGCAGTTTAACCTTTGACTTCAACAGTTACTCTGAAAACAGAAATGTGTAAAGCTATTTCTAAAATCCACTTAGTACGTGTTTGCTTTGACTCGAGGAGGATTAAGCAGATATGTTGGACTTTTGGCACCAAAAGCTATGCAAACCTAACCACAGGTATCAAATTAGATCTGTTCAGTGGCTGAAGTTGGGCTCCTGGGGGAAGTGGCTCCGCGGTATCTACCTCACCGAAAGCAATGCCTCAGGACTGAGCCGGAGCACAGCGCCCGGCAGGAGGGCTCAGGGCCCCGCACCAACACGAGGCGCAGCTCGGCCGGCCGTCGGCGAGCTCCCGGCAGCTCAGCTCAGGAGGAGCACGGGCAGAAGGAAAGGCAACCGTGACACGAGTTGTGCTGGAAGTCGTCAGCACCTCAGGGTTCATGGCAGACAAAACGCACCCGAGGGCAGGAGAGTTTCTGACACTGTACAAAACCTTCGCTTCCAAGGCTGATGCCAACGTCTGCCACTTCTTAAGTGGGAGCTGTGACCGTCTCGGCTGCCAAGGCTTTGGGTGCCTGAGATGATGCCTCCCCTCCATCCGCCCCCAAGGACACTCGCATCCCCCTGAAGGGGCCCAGCAGCAGATGAACCGCAGCTCCCGGCAGCTCTGTCACCTGCTTCCTCCGAAGTAACTCCCCAAAGCACCGGATCACGGAGGAGCTCAGCAACAGCAGTCCAACACCGCTCCAGACTTGCTTCTGTACATCACCGAAGCATTTCTGTTTAAACAAGTCCGTTAAGAAATATTTCTGGGGGAAATAACGTAGAAAGAAATTCTCCAGGTTTTTTTTCTTGTGTTAAAGTTTCCACTACTTTCAACCTCCGATTTTCCACTTAGGCTGAAACTCTGCAGGCGGTGAGCTGCGAGCCCTCCGGTTGCAGCTCTGATCCTTGTAGCTGAAGGACCTGGTGTTACCAAGTCAATCGGCTGGCAGCCGGGATGCTGGATTAAATTGCGTGGATGCTTCCAATTCAGCTGCTATAGGCAGGACAGGCCGCGTTTGCATGGCTGTACTTGGGTTCAGTTGGTTGCACAGGAGCTGTACACGAGCAGTAAATGACTTGGGAATGCAAGAAGAGAGCCTTGCATCAGAGGAGCTTGTCCAGGACCAGGAGAACTGGATTTCACCTGTGGCTTTGCTGAGGCAGCTGTAACATGCACGGAAAAGTGCGCTGAGGGTGGCATGGACTTGCCTATAGCAGCTTCGGCAGTCATAGCATTTGGCTTTGCAGCCTTAGTTTTTCCCTCAGTGATTTTTTTAGTACATAATACATTAATTAATTGGAAAATTAATTCAATGTCAATTAAAAATCAATTTTCATGTGAAGTAGCTTCATGATTTCCAGGAGGTTTTCAGGAGAGAATGGGCTAGCTCCAAGTCCTGTTGCTGGAGAGCTGCTCCTGCAGGGAGCACCTAGAGAATGCTGTAGTTCACCCATCGCTGGAGCGACTTCGGCACATCCCCGTAACTGCTCTCATGATGTGCTGATCGCCACTTTAAAAAGCACCAGCTCAGAGATCTGATGAAACACATTTCCAGCAACGCTTTCCATTGCTATCCTGCTAAACAACATCTGCTATAAATAAGCGTGTTTCATCAATAATGCATAAAGAATGTATTCAGCACGGGTTGTAAAACAGACGTATATATTGAACCATTCAGTAATTTCCATAAAGAACAAATGTAGTCAAGTAGTACTGAAGCAGTAATCACGCATTCAGTGAAAGCCACCATAAATAGTTTTGTAACTTGGGAACATTTTAATTCTTCCTCCTTTTTAAATTTGTAGTTGTCCTTGTTTTCTGTCATTTTTATTATTGTTTTTCACTTTATCATTCTCTGTGCTTTCCACAGAAAGAATGCTTGATCACTTCTTCTAAAAGCCACCGATAAGAAAATTAAATCCCTTTGGCATCGCTGCGCAGGGCAGTTGCATAACAAGCTGAGTATATCTAGAAATTGCATTCCAAGTGTTTACATAAGAGCTCAGAATAACACAGATGTAAAAAAATTCAACTCAATTTACAAACCAGCCCTGCAGTGCTTTTGTGTCTGATAACTTGGAGCAAGCAAATCAGCGTACTAGTGGCACACAGTTATTATTCTTGCACTATTTACGCATAACTGGAAAAGACTAAAAATTGAACATGCAAATTGTGTAAAAGGGTGATTTACTTATCTTAGAGATACCTTTTCTAGCCAGAAACACTGGCCCAGAAGCTGATGCTTTAAAATGCTCCAAACTATCCGAAATCTCTTCTAGTTTCTTGTATTCATGTCAATCAACATACATTCTTAGAGCAGACTTCCACAGGCATTTTCTGCATGCTCTTCTCAATTTAATCCTTGCAACACAGAACAAGATGACGACCCAAGTTTGTTCCACAAACCTTAAAGTAACTATGCTCCCAAAAGCAACTGGAAGGGCACAAAATCCAGGCTTCCAGTAATTTAAAGCTTCTTTACTTTGCCGAATTCAAGAAATCAGGAGAAGTGCAGAGCGTAAAGACACCCTAGGCAACAGAACAGTGGGGAGAAAAATTACATGGATTCAAATCCATCCTGTATATGTACGATCTGGAGGCAGGTAAATTTGTAAAGAGGTACGAACCAGAAAGCTCTGCTGAAAAGGTCAGCAACTTTGAAAACCAGATCATCTGATGTCACTGAATATGCCTATTCAGTTCATTGCCCAATTCATCTGAAGTTGGTTTTTTTTTGTTTTTTTTTTTTAATGTATAGATAGATACAGGCAGCTCTTTTTCCCCAATAAAATATTATTTCTTTTACTAAGAGAGAGCCGCCCAACCCAATGCAGCTGCCGGACAGCTTTCTCCTGACAAAAGTGGCTTTCTGTTGCTCGGAGTCAATCCCGCTGGGACCAAGCCTCCTTGGGCCAACAGCCCCGCTGGCCACGTGGCAGGACGAGGGCTGGGGTGCTCCCTATGGGGCTGAGCCCAGCCACAGCCCCAGCCGGACCTCAGGAGCAGCAGGGGAGGCAGACTGCTTTCCAGGAGACCCCGACGACACCCAGAGAGGAGGACAGCAAAAGTCACCTGGGCAGCAGATGCCCACGGTGCCTTCCAGGCACTTTTCAAAGACGCCACCACGAGTCAAGGGTGGTCCAGCCTGCAGGCAGCCAGCATCTCTTGCATGAGCCCAGCTCCCCACAGCCTCTGCCCTCACCGGAGCAAAGGGAAGGAGGGAAAGACGGCGGATGCGAGTTAGGGCTGTGAAATCACGGAATTTGCTTTGAAGAGAGTCTTTTTCCCCCCATGTTTGCCGAGTACTTCACATCATAGATCCCCAGGGCACGCATTGCTTCGGTAACAGCATGCGTTGCTCGCCTCAACGCGCAAAGCTATCCCTCTGAGAAAGGGAGGGAAACGCTCAGAAACTCGGATGAGCCCTCGGGGAGGCAACCAACCAGTCAGGAAAAATGCAAACCATCCATCAGTGCTCTACCAAGAAACAACAAAATAATCTTGAAGAATGGCAAAGCAAGCAAGCGCTCACTGAAATAAACCCCATCTCCTTCAGCTTGTTCCAGGAATCCCTGACTCGCCCAGCTTCTCCCGTTCTGAAGGCCTGTCTTGCGGTTGTCAGGAAAGCCCACGAGGCCGAGGGGGATGCTCCCTCCCTGCCCCTTCTGCGGTGGCAAGAGAGTCCCCATGGACATGCAGGGCTGTTTTGCTTCTCCAACAAGAAATTAACTCGGCGCAAAGCGCGAAGTCCCGTAGGGTTTTAGATTAAGTGCTCTAAAACAGTGCTTTATAGACAGTCCCCGCTGCAGAGGAACAAACCGTCTCAGGAGCAGCGTCCTTCATGGACCCCCCGAGGTTAACTCGGCTGCGGGAGCTCTGTGAAGACAGGAAACTGAGAAGAAAAAACCCACAAAGCTCGCGTTTCCAGAGCTAACAATACAGTCAAGTCGCCCAGTCCCCAAGCCATATTACGGTCACATCCAGCCCGGCCTACGCAAGGACATCTGATATTTTCCCCAACCATTGTCCCTGTGGACACAGGCTCCAGCTGGCCCAAAACTGCTGGGTTGTTACAGCCCAAGGACACGCATCCTCCTAGGAAAGCGCTAGCAAGGTATTTCCTAAAAACTTATTCAGTGGCTAAAATATAATAGTGTACTTCCCACCCATGCACTGAAATAACTCTGCAGACATAAGTAATAACACGTGAAAGGCATACCATGTAAGTAGAAAAATCACTCGTTGAAGCACTCCAAATCAGCAATACGAGATACTGCATAGATGGTTACAGTATTGACTACAAGTTATTTTTCCACGGGGTGCTGCTGTTCTCTCAAGATTGTTTGGCAATACGTGCTTCGGCAGAATATTCTCAAGAGGGTCAGTTCACGTGTCACTCAGCGGAGTCCAGCAATTTGTCCGTTTCTGCCAAGACTGTTTGCTTTGTTGAAGCAGACTTCCTTAAGGGATGGGATATTCTCACAGCAGGAGAACGAAAATCACATTTCCCATCTAAAACACTACAGTAAATAATACACAAGCTAAACTCAAATGGGAGTTTTCCTACTGAAATTATTTTAAATTTTTGTTTTAATCCCAACTGAGCAAACAGAACTCTGAAAACGAGACAAGAAGCATCACCAATGAACAGGGCTGTGCAAGAGCAGGAGTGGCGAGAGGGGCTGTAGGCATCTGGAGCCGCCTTCGGAAGTGGAAGGCTGCAGTTGCACACATGCCCTTTGCTGAATGTTCGTCTTGCACCAAAGTGAGCGACAGCAAGGACCGACAACGCTGTCATGTGCTTCTGTATGAAGTTATATACCAGAGCCCACAGCACGTCAGAGAAGTTTTTCCAGTCCCAACCTCTCACCTCAAGCTCTGAAGACTGAGTAGCATAATCACATCTCAAAAATGTTCCCATAATCCAAAAGAAAATTACACCTACTCAGAACTTCCATGCTAATTACCTAATAGCTTTTTTCCCCTAAAAAAGAAAAGTTTGAGCAGTTGTGCAAGATGATTATTATTTTCTCCTAAAAAAATATATTATGAAATAAGAGGGGGGGAAAAAACCCCAGTGCAGAGGGTGAGCAAAGCATTCTAACCCCCACCCCAGATAATTCCAAACCAGCTTTTCCATCCTCCAACTCAGAGCAATTAAAAATCAGATCACTGAACAGCTAAGCATGTTCCTTTTTTGGTGTGTTTCCTGACCTCCCCAGAGGTCCTGCAGGTGGTGTTCAGCAGGCAGTGTCCTGCTCAGCTTCCCAGCAATGTCCTTTTGCATGAAAAATACCTGTAGGACTTCATAAAATATGATTGTTTCTCTAATAGCAAAGTTTTATAAAACAAATATTCAAAGTTTTGGAAAGAATCAGGATAACCAAAAATCGTTAACGTTCACAACCAACAAGTAGCCATGACAAAGCATTAAAGAGGATACTAAAAGTGTTGGGGGCTTCGCTTGTTTGGGTCTTTTTTGGTGTGGTTTTGTTTGTTTGTTTAAGTGAGGTTTAGCCTGCTGACTAGGATTTTTGCACAAAAGCATTTATTTAAAAAAAAATAAACCCAGCCATCAACTAGGCTTAGTTTGTTTATAGGGTCAGTGCTGAGCCTTACAGAGGAGCAGGACCTTTGACTGGACACCCTTTAAGGACCAACAGCCACGCACCTTCTCTCGGAGGGCACAGAGGGTCTGGGACACTAAACAAGCAAGGGATCCATCACTTCATTTCTATCAAATGTAAAATCTTGTTCGTAGAATGCGTCCTGTCAAAAACCTTTAAAATTTGAGTATTAGTTCAACCTAAATATTCTCTGCACCTTTGATGGAAAGCAGCGTTCATCTGCATCAACTGGGTTTTGTGGGTTTGGTTGTTTGTTTTAAACTAAGCTACATCCCGAGTACCTTATGTTAACGTTACTACCCAAACCTGTCCCACTAAGACAAGCATTTAAACACACCAGCTGACCTTTCAGCTAGGCCAATAAAAAGAAAAATAAAAATCTATCTTTCTTTCTTCTCTAGGATGAAGGCGGAGGGGGTCAATAACAGGTTATCTCCTGGCATCTGATGTGGCTTGCAGGTTTGTTTTCTTGAGCAGAATTGGTTTAAACAAGCCAAACTTTTCCCAGCCATGTGAAAAAGCTGCAGGAGGTCAAACAACTAAAGCACACCAGGAAAGGCAAGAGAAGCTCCAGCTTTGAGGAACAGAGAAGAGTAATTGCCCAGAGACCGGAGAACGAGGAACAGCAGCAAGTACCGCACCGCAGGGGGCCGCTGACGGGATGGGGAATGCTGTTCTTGACATTTGCATCAACCAGCTGCTCAGACAGCGCTGCTTCAGCCACGGTCTGGTTTCTTAACCATAAAACCAGTGGAAGGAAAACCTGCAGGAGGTCCAAAGAAAGCCACAGACCATTTGGAAGCATAAAACCGGCATGCTGGATGGCGCCAGTAAAACGTGTTGTTAACAAGTGTGAAATAATTACATCGTTGTGTATGTATTACGTATATGCAAGTCTGATATTTGCATACAATATGCGTAAGTGTAGGTGTAAAGGAAGTACAAATAAGAGCATATTAAAGAGCTATGCAGCTAGGGAGAAGACAAGCAGTGCACCTGCAGCTCGGAAGGCACCTACCCATGACGGTACCGAGGTCCAGCTGCCGCCATGGGTACTCCCACCCGCCTCCGCACACCCCACGGACCGGGGGCTTTCAGCTCCAAGCCCAGGAGGAGGGGAGGCAGTACAGGTGTCGCCTCAGCCCGCGCATCTGGAGAAACTGCGTCAGGCCCTTCCAGCCACCCCTCGTCATCGTTACACGGGGCGCATTTAACGAGCTCTGGAGGGGGCTGCTCTGGCACAATACTGGGAGGCAGTGCTGGACCAGAAAAGAACAAGGGGAGAAGCAAGGAAGAGAGCCGATGTAGAAAATCCCTTCCTTAAAATGAGGTAGGAAGTGGAGAGCCAAAACGTGAGATCCTATGGACCCAGCCCTGAAAGTCTCCAGTTCATCACGAGCAATGCACCGTGATCAATACCTTCACATCTGGAGGCAGACAGCCCTCTCCCCCACTCTCATCCTTTATTAATAAAACTTCAAGTATGATAAGTGTGCTTCTTACTTCCGAGATATCATGCATATGAAATACCAGAAACCAGAAGGCAAATAATCAAGATAAAATAATTTTAAATATTGAACTAATCTGAAAATGTAATTACACCAACAGCACCAGCATCGTGTTCCTGATCACACAACACAGAGACAATCCCCAAGCCACCCTCATATGAGAGTTCAAGCTGAAGCATCTCTGGGGAGCTGAAATGCCTTCAGCTACATTATATTAAAATGTTTTAACTGAAAAGTGTTGGAAAAGTTAAAATACTGGATTTGGGTTTTCTTCATATTCAGGAGAGAAGACCGTCTTGGTTGTAGTGTTATGAGATTTTAAAGAATACGTGATAGGTGTCTGGAATGAAATTAATTTTCTATGACCAAAATCCTCCTACCATTTAAAATGTTAGTTGAAACTCTGTCTTGAGAAGACCTCTCTCTTTCAAAACAGTGACCCTTCCGAGGGCCACCACGTTGTAACCTATCCCTTGTATTGTATCAAGCACGTGCACATCTCTGCCAGCTTCCCAGGACCGATAGGGACAGGTTCAGGGACAGAGCTCTTCCTACGCTTTCACTCTTCTGATCTCTCCCTCTACAGCATCCGGATCCAAAATACGGTCTAAAATAGAATTTAATTTATTTCCTTCTGGACAGTAATGGAACAAACGGGCCCATGGAGATCAGTTCAGCCTTCTATTACTGTACATGCATTAAACATTAAAACAGCTATACTCCTTCTCCTAGTAGAGGTATTAAAAATGCACAGAACATTTCCAATTTAGTTATCCATAACACGCTCAAAGGTTTTTATTTTTTCAGATGTCACCATGTGATTTCCCCAAGCAACTTCTTAAACCTCTCCCTCCTCCACTTCTGCCTGGCTGCTTCTTACCGGGTACAAACTCCTCATAAAACAGACAAATTCCACCACCCCAAGCTTCCCCCAAACAGGAAAACCAAAAAGCATTCTGGGCACAGCTAACCTGATCTCAGCACTACATCAAGCTTCATGGGGATAGCAGAGAAACGTGCTACGGTCTTAGCTTTGGCCTCCAACTCCTGATTTCATCCTACAGCCGCTGCCCCAGTTTGTTCAGGGCATGGGTAGCGTACCTCTGCAGACCACGGCTTAAGCCAAGCGGTAGTTCCATAATGAATAGCAAAAGCCCATGCTCTCAGATGGCACTCCCAGCAAGATTCATGCCTGTTGCCATGGCAGAGGGCTGTTTTCCAAAAATAGGATATCACCCATGGGATCGGTGGTCTGCTCGAGTCATAACGCAATACTTGGAAATTGGCTCTTCTCCCCTAGCCCCAGAAGGAGCCCTTACGGTGCACCAGCACTCCCTGTATTGGAGCCACAGGCTAGGAATACTAGAAGCAGACTGCCTTAAGTCTGTGCATGAAAGAAAGAAACAAAATAAGGAAACAATAAGAGGACACTTACCTCTTACCCAGGGATAAACGCCCTTATCATAACCACGATCAAGCAGAGCATCTCTACCAGCAGCCAAGGAGTCATCCCCAAGTCCTTCTCCATACAGCAGAACAAACACGGCCTCATTTCCAGCACCATTCCCCCGCACCAGTACCCTTGGCTCTTGAGGGATGCAAGGGGACACCTGGTTTCATGGAGCTCGTAGGAACTTCAGTCCTTGGAGACCTTGCCCCTTTGCAGAATTTGGCTGAGAAAAGCCTGCCAGTGCAGGCGTCATCAAGGGAAGGAGAAGGGGGCTCACGCATGCATGTACAACAACATGAGGCTCATTGCTTGAGAAAACCAGATAAACCTTCCTCTCTCCCCCAGATTACAAGGTAGATTTGTGTAGGATGAATGTTTCTTCTCGGACCAATTCTGTCAGGTGTAGCATCACAGGGATGTAACTGTTAATGTGACTTCTATGGGTCCTTCCTTTCTTCATGAAAATCAGTGTTTTCCAATATTACCCAAGTGAATATACCTAACTCCAGAAAGGAGTTATCTAAACCCACTTCACAGGTTAAGGCTGGAAACTGCAGTGCTGCTGTAGACCATTAACAAAAATCCTTTTGTTTTCTGTATCGTAACCACGAGCAAAAAGAAGTACCTGATCCACCCGCGCTCTGAAGGACTACTCTGACCCGTATTTTACTGAATTTGTCCATACAGACGTTACACATTCAGCCATTTTGCTCACATTCCCATGAAATGACTCAGGTTGTTTTCTGTTTTCTACTAAAGAGAAAATTGTCAGTATGAATCCTGCAGTCTTGCTGCTAAGCCCCTGTTATTTCCCCAGAGAAACGTTATCACTGTTGTCAGCTGTGAACAGAGTCACAGCATCTTTATACTGACCCTTTGCCATTTTAGGCATTTATATTTTTCCTATTTGTTATGCAGTTTCTAATCCATGGCTTTAATTTGCCTTTCAAGAAAAACTTTGTGCAACAGACTTAGCAAAAAGGTGCCTTGACAACCCAGTAAAACGTCAGCTGCTCCTTTTCCTGTTATTTCATTCACACGTCCAAGGAAAATTCTATTAGATTTCCAGGTCTTTCTTCAGAAGAGGCCCAGCAATCAGCAGGTACTGTGATGTAAAAATATTACTTTACTTCATACTTCCAGATCATTTACTTACCATTAAGTAAGACCAATCCAGTTTACAACAAACTAAACTGTAGTAGCTTCTGCTGTTTATCAAGGTTTTACAAGTCGCTAGGATATTCTCTCTATGGTTTTTATTGTATGAGGACATATATTTTCTGGATTAATTTTGAAAACAACTTATTTACAACTCTGTAGCACAATGAATATATAAAATTACATTTGGATTATTTAAGCATTGCACTAACGACACCGTTACTGAGGAATTATAACGATCAGATTACCAATTACAGCCACACAGAACCGCGATAAACCACGACACTTCGATGTCATATCCAATGACATTGGACAATGCCTTTCAGAAGGCAGGCAAGTAAGTGCTTACTTTTGCTGCTCTCATACATAGCTGGTCTGAAACATGCTCAGACAGCTTCTGTCAGGCCCAGAAAGTCTCATCAAAAAAGATATTTGGTGTCACCTTCCCTTAGGAGAGAGAACAGTGCTCTAAGCACACCCTGTACATGAAGCCCCATCTCTGCTGATAAAGGATGAGGTTTAGGGAACGAAGGGAGAGAGATTAAAAACACTCAATAAACAAGAAATTCAAGCAATGGAAAGGCTGAAAACCTGCATCTTTCCCAGTCTTTTGCCCATACCGCAGCCACCAGCAAGCTGTCATCAGAGAAGATCTGATGGCCCTGCTGATCTGTGGGATGTTCACATCCACGTGAGGAGGGCAGGGATAGTAGCTGTCTGTGCTCTGCATTTCAAACTGAATCCTTGCTATCCTCAGGCAATTTATCCACCCCTATGTCAGTGGCTCCCACCAGACTAGTCGATCAAGACAGAAGTCTCACCAGATTTGCCCAAGACCCAGACACCACCGGGCTCCTTTCCAAAGCCCCAAGCAGCAAGAGACAGATGCAGCCATCATCATCCCACTGATGCCCTCACCATAGGCAACAACAAGTGCTGCTGTTCAAAGGATGTGACCACCCTCGCCTGTGCAGAGCCACACGAAGAGCCCAGCCAACCTGCACAGAAGACGTGGGAAGGGAAGTTTGCTAGGTGGCATGGAGGGAGCGTGTCCTTACGCATCCCACCAGGAGCCAGAGTGGCAAAAGCAATGGGCCAGCCCTGGCATAAGCACCACAGCCAGACCTCAGCCTTGGCAACACCATCCCAGCGATGTGGCACCCGAGAACAGCCGTCCGTGAGCCCTTTGAGGGCTGATGCGAAGTCCAGAGGGGAGAGTGGAGTGCTCTGTTCCTCTGCCATCCAGCTTTCCCCAGGCACTGTTTCCTGGGCAAGCTGGGCACCAGCTCTGTTCCCCCAGTGGGGATGCAAGTGCTCAAACCTGCAGACTGTCGTCGTCTCGAGGATTACACACAACTTGGGCTGAGGACGCTGTGCTGATGCTATGAGTGTACAGAGAGGAAGGATGGGAGCGTGCCTGATGGATGCTGTGCTGTCGGGGGGAGGGGGGGGGTAAGGCGGTGCCAAGGGATACAGCACAGAATCTGGAGGTAAAGGGAAACCAGCTCCAAAACAAAATACCTTTTCTATTTAAGGCAACAGAAACACCAGCCATGTGCTGTTTAGAGCTTGTTCGTTTATATAGTTTTCATTCCAATGTGTTCTAACCTCAGATTCTTTAGTCATACGCTCCCTGTTAACAAGGTCAGTCTGCCTGCCGATAAGCATCAATTTTTTATTTTTTTATTTATTTAACTTTACCAATAACCTTTTGGAGTGTTTGAAGGCAATTCGGGTAGGTTCTGGTTTTTTTCAAACTTTTCCTTTATTGCTATTTCCACTGGGGAAGGGAGTTCATGATGGCGTTACTCTAGGTTACAGTTACAAATCCCAGTCATCTGATGGGATGCAGACCCCCAGAAGCATGGAAGAAAACAGCGATTATCGGCACGGTGCCCTGCTGTGTGCTGCACTGCTGAGGGAGCAGCAAGCCTTGCCCAGCTCTGCGAGCTTTGCACCACAGGCAGGTCTCTGGCTCATCTGCAAGGTCAGAAGTTTCAGCAAAATTGCTTTTACACTTCCCTGCTAAGGTCACCTTCCCCTGAACAGCGCAATTACAACAATGCTGTCCCCATGCAGCTTTCCCAACCGCGTAGCACGGGCAGGGACCAGCAGCCCGATGCCCACACGCAGCCCTACCCCGGCATCAAGTCAAGCCTACGTGCTCCAGGCCACGCACAGTTGGTTTAGGGTCGCACCAGAGGAGCCTGCATGCCCTGGCAGCGCTGGAGGCGCTGCCCGCCGTGGCCGGTGTGCTCCAGAGCTTTCAGGGGCCTTCACAGGGATGACAGCAAGTCTTGGGAAAGCCCACCTACTACATCCAGGGAGACGCGCAGTAAATTGCCTCCTTTTCACCAAAACACTGCTCTGCAGCAACAAAACCCTTATTGCCAGCAGCGCCTTGTCTTCTCACTCATACAATGCTCAGCAAGGACCAAGGAAGAATATTTTCAGTATGTGGCCCTCGGTTTTATCTTGCTTTTGAGCTCTTGTAGCAGCAGATAAACTACCCATTAATAAAACACAACTTACAAGCATAGACAAATGTTTATCTTCTTTCAAGAGCAGTGTTTTATTGACTGATTGTATCTACAGAAGTGGAATGAAAGCACAAATATCATAAATCCCTCATAAAGAGGGATGTGCTTGTAAAGTCAGGTAAAAAGGCAACTTCAGGAAAGATAACACGCAGATTTAAGAGTCAGGAAATAAAAAAATCTGTTCTCTAAAAAAAGCAGACTGTAACCTATAAACGTCAGAAGTTTTCAGATCCTGATATTAGAGCAACTGTTGCTAGATCGGTGGGTCTTTCAAGGCAGTGACAGAAAGTTTAAGTTGTACCACACAACAAGCTCCAGAGCGTGAAATGTATTTACCCTGACCTAATGATGGAGTCAGCCCTCTTTTAAACAAGCAATTCCACGAACAAGACTGTTATTTAAATAGCTGTTCCAGAATAAGTGCATCCTAATTCCCAAAGTCTTTTCATCACCCTCCTCATGGATCCTCCTCTGCCAGAAAAAAGGTGAGCTGATTATCTTTCCACTACATGAACCCTCTGCCCAATATTCCCTCTTCTACCCGAGAATCTGATTTTTGCAGGATTTAAAGGCATTTCATAACCCCAAAGCCCCTAACATGTCGCACCCAGCTGAAGACCTTGGAGCAGCTACAAGAGAGGGGACAAACAGCAGCGGGAGCCCTATTTCCTTGCACAGAAAGGAGCAGGGACTACGTGGCCTGTGCAGAGGGACAAGCAGCAGAGCCCGTTCCCCCCACAGGGCTGTCCCGTCCCCTCCTCACCCTGGCAGGGTCACCCCTGCTCCAAGCTCCTCGGCTTTGCAGGCAGCACCACAGGGGCTCCCGCCTGACCCCAGGACAGCAGAGGGTTATTTAACCAGTGGGATGTTCCCCCTCTCTGCTGCCAGGAACCTTTCCAGCAGGAATGCTTTTTTTCCATGCGGTCTGGTGTTACATCCAGGCAGGCCAGGCACAAGCCAGGAGGGTACTGGGGTTTTGTAACTTAAACATTACATCCTGCAGCTCTGCAGAGATGAAGTAAACAGGCATAAAACAAATGGTCACAAATATTTCAACAGCGATTCTGAAACACAAGCCCCAGAGACGAAGGAGGCTACGGAGAGTCAAAGAGCAGGGCACGAAGCGTTTGGCACTTGCTTACGAGGTGGCAGAAGGACACCTCGCCCTCACAGCCAAGGGCCGAGACGCTGCGAGGAATGATGCTTCAAGGAATGATGCTTCAGAGACAGCACGGCTTCAGGTCTGCCAGCCAAGCCACAGGCTGGGTGGTTGCTGCTGAGTGCCTGCCGAGGGGGTCCGGCGTCTGCTAGAGACATCTCCCCCCCCAATAAGTGTAACTACAGGGTTAAATCAGATGTGGGTAGCGTAAGATACTTCATTTGTCGTGTTACTTGTCTGGTAGATACAGCTGGTCCTGGCTGGCCATTTGTACCGTCTTCCTCCCTACGGGTCCTCCTGGCAGGAGGGGAGCCCACCGGAGCCGGCTGCCTGGGAGCGGTGCCGATTCCAGCTGGATGCTCCTGTGCCACCCAAAACAGGGCATCTCCCGTGGCCTGAAGTTGCCATGGAAACGGTGACCCTAAATAGGTCATCCCAACCCATCCCAGGGCTCCTGCTACGGCTTGAGATCTCGCTCAGCCTGGCACCAGGACAGCTCAGGATACGTCGCTGGAGGCGACTCGCGTCTGCCGCAGTTCCCCATCGTTATACAGGATGCGGACATTGGTCACGAAGCGGTCGGAGTCATAACGACAAGGCATCAGGACTCCTTAAGTAACAATTAGCTGCTGGCTGAGCTGGGCAACCTCCAGCTCCCTTAAACAAAACTCTCGTGCCAGGTACATCGACCACAGACAGCAAATCTTTTCATACAAAAAGATGATGATCCCGGTACAATAACTACCTTCTCATTCCTACATGCTAACCTGATGTTTTCTGAGGCAAATCTCAGTTACTCCCTTTGCTATGATCTGCAGCTCATTATAATTAATCCAGAAATACTTCCCCGAAAAACTCCCGAAGGTGTAAGTGATAACAGCCAACGCGACCAGCCAAAATCCTGCAAATATGCCGCATTGCTTCTCTGCCTTCTGTCCTTGCCGTGCCAGCTCGTGAAATTCGGGTCGTGGCCGTTGCGTTAATACTCCACACCCTCCATCTCCACGAGGCTGCCCGTAAATGTCAGAAACCAGCTCTCTGTGTGCAGCCTTAGCGTCCCGCTGGAACACGGCGGTGGGGAAGGTGCGCTAGGTCGAGGGCAGGGGCCGTAGGACGCAGGAGACCCCGCTAGAGGAAACAGGGCCCTGCTGCCAAGCTCATTCCCCACGGCCCCCCAAGGAGAACTGCCACCCGAGGAGCTTCGCCCCTCTCTGCTAGACTGCAAAACCCATTCACGGGCCTCAAGCAAATGACTCACTCGCAAACAGAAAAACAAATGAGTGCAACAAAGAAAAGAATCCTAATAAAAAGAATCAAATTATCCTTCCTGTGAAGTGAGAAAGGAGGAAGAACAAGATTATTTCTTTTTTCAGATACCTAGGAGGAGCTCACACGCTGCTGTGACCTTTGGGTAAGGGAATGGCTGAGAGCTGGCACATCAAGGCATCTGTAAATAATGCAACACATCTCCAGATCTCTAGTTAATTTGCCAAAAACATGTTACCGCTAGTCTGGACATTATGTTATTTCAATCATATTAATAATATATTAATTGCATGTTTGTAATATGTATTTTTATACGATACACCCAAAGCTTCCACACTTATTCCAAAAAAGCACTTTGCAAAAACAGAAATAGTTCTTCATATTCTAAATGTGTCATTTTTCATTAGATCAAAGCACCAAACCGACCACTGGCTGGTGCTTGTGGCCGATACACCCTCTGAAAGCATCAGGAACTCAGCAAGCATAAAACCCCACATTCCCAAATCTCCGTAGGCTGCTCCAGCCTTACCCAGTCTACTACTTTGCTTAAACCACTACCTGCTCAACATCTTGTCCAGCAAGCAAGAGTTAGCTTTCGTGGCGACTTTGACAGAACCAGGAAAATAATCCATTGTTTTGAAAAGTAGGGTAGCCAACTCAGCAAGCCCGGAGAGAAGTCAGCCAGCACGGGCTGCATGTCCGGGAGGGGAGCAGCCTGAGCAGCTGGCACGGCTCGGTACGGGATCGACTGCCTCAGCTACTCCGAGGACGGATTTCGCACAAAGCCTCCCTGGCCTCCCACAGTCTTCCCAGCAGGTCCCTTTCTTGCTGGAGGAGGAGGAAGAGGAGAAGCCAAGTGCTGGTACATTTGCAGGTCCTGGTGCCCCCAGTGCCATGATGCAAAGACAAGGCACCGTGAGCACCAGCTTGCACAGTGCCCTGCATGAGCAGGGTGATCACAGACCCAAATGAAGACGGTGCTAAAAATAGCAGAAACAACTTGCTCTCCACCTATCCCCCCTCCTGCTGCCGCCAGGGCTGCGCTGCCACAGCACTTCACCGTCTGCTCAGAGAAGAGCAAGTCCGTACAGAGATACCACGCTATCCCACCCCTGCTCAAAAAGCCATAGGGTTTGTGTGACTTGCCTTCCCCCTTCACGTATTTTCCATATCGGAGTTAAACACGCAGACCTGCTTTCAAAAGCGCTGCCTTTCCCTTTGAGAGAAACCATCACGTCTTTTTTAGCCCACACCGCTCAGGAAGCGGAGTTTACGCAGCTGATGTGCTTCTGCACCCCTCCACCCCCCACCGGATTTCCACGACCACTTCCAGCTGAAGACAACACTAACAGGGGTGCTGCGTTACAAACTTCCCAGGAGAATGGATAGAAGACAGATACCCTCCTGCAAAGGAAAGGTACTAGAGGCATTTATTCCTTATTAGACATCAGAAAACCCAAGCACAGGCTGCAGACTGGGATAAAATCTGCCCACTGTGGCGGATCAGAGAGTTTTGGGTGTGTTGGGTTTTTTGGTTTTGGGTTTTTTTTTGGTTCTTTTTTTTTAAATTAATGACAGGACCAAGGAATAAAACCTACCCCGAGAGGGATTCTGACCAAAATTTTGCTTCAGCAACAGAATAGCTGGCCAGTTTGGGTCCTTGATTGTCTGCAGAGCTGACAGAAAAATACATTTGCATTAGTTTAAAAAAATGCAAAGTTTGACATTTTTAAGAGAACATGGACTCTTATGAACTTCTTCCTACGAAGTTATCTCCCGCAGCACGTTTTCTGATGTGGGTTTTAGCTATGCTTTCCCATGCCATACTAAGAACAACAGCCAATTTTGTCATAACACTCTAGAACTTAAATTGAAAAGCTTTTCTCTGTCAATCTAACTGCTTTCCAGAGATTGGATGTGTCATATGCCCGTAAACATCACTTATGTATCTGTTCTGACAATGTAGTAGCGGTTTAATCCTACTTGATATCTAGAACACCACTATGAAGTACTGCTTAATAAAGCTGTAACTGGGCTTGGGGTAGTTCTTCAATGCACTGTTTAGCTCTTTTTCAGCAGACAGTCCTCTTAAGGATTCAGTATCACCAAATTGCACCCTAACAGGTTTGCAAAAGTTAAAACTAAAGTCAGAAAATAATAATGAGGAATATATTTTTAAACGGTCTTTGATGTGTATGGGAGAGCATTGCACAACAGTGAGATGAAAACCACTTTGAGAAGCCATGCGCATCACCAGGCATTGACCGAAGCCTGCCCCAAATCCAGGTATGTAAAATTAGCAGGTTTCCTTGACTTCTGTCCCCGAAGACGACAAAGGAAAAGAAATCAAACCACTCCCTGTACTGCAGCATTAATGACCACTTAAAACTTTGCTGGCCAAACACAGGACAGAAGAAAAGGGCATCTGAGGCACCGTGAAGCTGGACCTGGAGGCATCTGCCAAAGCGCGTCCTCTTTCAGTCAGACCTGAGCATCCTCAAGAGCCCCGTGGGAGGCGGTTGTGGCTGTATCCCAGCGCGCAGAGGGGACAGTTTTGTCTGTGCGGGGGAAGCCTCTCTGTGCTGGGGCCAGCGCTCAGGAGCGCTGCAGGACACAGAGATGCTCCAGAAGAACTGGAGACAATGCTGCTGCCAGCATGATTCTCCATCAGGGAGAAGGCAGATGACATTATAACCCCTATCAGAACCAGGACTTCGGTTGCTTGATGTGCGCTCTAATTTAATTCAGCCCCACTTTTTGACATGCACAATAACGTTTCATTGCAGCCTTGTCCTTCAGAGCACAGCAAAGCACTGAGCAGCCTGCTGGGGGTCAGAGGCATTCCTTTGGTGGGGAAAGAGTGGGGGAAGCAGGGGAAGATCTGAAAAAGCCTCTGCCATGCATAGGTAAGACCTGGAATAGTATGTTTGCTTTTGCTCACTGCGTCTCAGAAAACCTACAGAAGTCAGGAGGTGCTTCTACCTGAGGAGTAAGAGCCCAGCAGCACCCATGGCAGTCAGCACGACCACTGCTGCGAGCAGCACCTGCTGGCAAAGCCGACTTCTATGCTGCCAAAAAAGATTTGCAATCCAGAAGGAGCAGCATCGCTAATTGACAAGAAACGCCTCGCCTCAACACGCCAGCTGAGCATTGGCCGGCTCCGAGCTTGCTGTGTCCCTCCAGAGAGATACCCCATGCCCAGGGGGACCTGGTCCCACAAGGATCTTCCCAGTTACTGCCCTGACCAACATCCAAGACTCACCCCCTTGCCAGTCACCAAAGCACGAGTCAGCTGTGCTGCTTTTTTGGTGCAAGTTTAACTCAAAGTTTTGTAGTTTTTAATATTCTGCCCCAAATCAACCACCTGCTCTTACATGTTGGGGGCATGGGGAATAAAACTTCAACAAATGAAGTTTAAATCACACATGCAAGTAGTTTTTTCCACTTCTGGAGTCAACATCCACTGGGGTTTAGGAAACTGCAAAGATGGCACCAGTCCCATCTAAATTATCTTTCATTTGGTGCAGCTGAACTGTTGGTTATCTCTCCTCAAGTTAACTGAACACATGCCTGATTAAACAGGTACAGCCAGCTGCTTTGCTTGCACATACCTGTGCACATGTACCAAAAAGTAATAATCCTTGCCGGCGGTAAATTGCTATTACCAGGGCTATGGCTTATCAAGATGCAAACAGAACTTCAAGGGCTTCCGTTTATAAGGATGCAATTAGGAGACGTAATAATATATCAGCCGGACAGATTAAAATAAAGGACCCAGAACAAAACATACCACTGCATCATCAATATACTTCATCAGCACATCTTGATTGCTCAACAAGCGCATGAATTTTTGCATTCCTCCTCATTGCTAGCAGACAAATTTTGTTTAAATATATCAGAACGTCTTATACGTATGTGCAGTGATAGAACAAGACAGTAGCTATTAAATATGGGAGTGCTGCAATTTTTGGCTTTCCCTTCACAGGATAAGCTCTAAAGGCACAGGAACTCGGCAGTCTCCAAAACCACCGCTGGACTGGAAACGGAGTTTCCCCTCAGAACAAGCCAGCCTTTGAAAGCCTCATACTCACTCCCACAACACATTTTAGGACCACTGTGGCCGCCATAATCTTTTCATTAAGAGCACAGCATCATTAGCTGATGAGCACCATCTTCAGAGCTGCAGATGGTTCTCTCTTCTGCACCAAAGCAAGAGCCCAACTGCCCCTTAGAGGCGAGCATTGCTGCTCACCGCCCTGAGGGCGGTGGCAAACCCCCCCCCAGTTTGGGTCAAGCGTAGCTTCTAGCCTCTGCCAAAAGCCCAAGAAGTTAGGAAAGGGAGGCAGGCCATGCAAGCAATCCACATCGTATACAGGAGTGCAGAAGATAGAGGGAAACTGCAGTCGCGTGCTGGCAGCTGCCGTGTCCTTGCAGCCTTCCTTGCTGCCCCCCTGCCACCCCCAAACAGGGAATTGCTTACAAAGGGAAGGAGTCGATTTGGCACTGCTGCTAACAGACGTGATCATAGCCCACTGCCTGCCAGGAGAGCACCAAAGGCACAGGCACCTTCCTCGGCTTGCTCTCTGCAACAGCAAGTTGCCCACAGATTTGTCTCGCTCAACGTCCAGCCCACAATACTGAAGGCGTAGGCATAAAAAGAGCTCCTTTTGCCATCTCGCTCTCCCCATGGATGGGGATGTTTCTCAATTGGTTTCTCTTGAGGGGATTCCTGCCAGATGCCATTTCCTATTTATTAAACCGAGATCTACTTCAAGGCGGCAAAGGCGCTGGCAGACCACGTTCAATCCCCTTTCAGCAATGAAAATTCTGATGGAAGAAAACACACTGTCACTGTAGATACCCAGAAAACCGAGCCTTATTAAGCTTGGCATCCCCACTTTTGAAGTATGCAAAAGATTAATACTGAAACTGTTGAAAGAGTTCTTAAGTTTTGTGCCCAGCGTAACAGAAGGGTGAGTTCGGCCAAGTACTCTTGAAGGGCATAGGACCTCTGGCACAAAGCGTCTGCTTTACAGGTGCCTCACGTTTTTCCAAGGGAAAACGGAACAGAAATCTGTGTCCATTTACCACTCCAGAAGTAAGAGTCCCTTTCCCGCCGGGGGCTCTGAGCCTCTTGCCTCTCATTCCTACACGTGACTGCCAGGAGGGAGACCCGGGTGCAGGCACGGCTACGGCAAGGTGCCCAGGCATGTCGCAGCTCGGGACGTTTCCACCACCTCCAAGCCAACCGCTCCGAGCTCTGCAGGGGTGGTTACAGACCTGCGAGCACAGGGCCGCCACCGCAGCAGCGCATCCCAGCGGGTCCAGCGCCGCGTCAGACCCACAAGGACAAACCCCGCGGGAACGCTCCACGAAGCTTCGGGAGACTTGATGGGAAACAGCCTGAAAAGGCAAGTGCCAGCACCACGGCAGCCCACTGCGGCTGTATGTTTGTGATACCGTGAGCTTGGCAGAGCAGCCCACGCGTTTTGCATTTTTCCACCACCTTAGATGTAATCAAGCCTCGAGAGATGTCAAAACCTGCTATAACCAAACCATTTGTACAAACACAGTGTTTATGCATAGAGAACGTCTAAAAGCCATTTCTAATAAAACTTGTGAGGAATTAAATACATCCACAGTCATCCCTGTGTTCGTGCACAATGTCAAAGAGACAGAAATACATGCTCTGACCACAGCAGCATTTGGCTGTACAAAAGTTACATTAGCAGATAAATTTTGCTTAGCTTGTTATGGAATAAAAGCCTCCTGTTTGCCTTTTCCAAGGTAAGCTTATAACAGGGAGGAGGGAGAGAAAAGAGGTGGAAACATGGCTGTGACCTGAGAAATCAATTAAAGCCGTACGTCTCATTAGCGCTCTGAAGGCTGGAAGAGTTTTACTACTAGAGACGTAGCGTTCAGCGTGTCAGTCCAGATCGCTTGTTGGGGGTGTTTCAGGGTTTAAACAGAAAAAACCCAGACCTCAGAGAACCAGATTCAGAGCAGTTAGATGTAGAATAGCCCTGGAAAACCCAGCGTGAGAAGGCAAAGGTGCTGAAGGGTTTGCCGTTCCAGGGCAAACGCAGGGACGGGTAGCGGGGAGGAGGCTCGGCAGAGTCCCGCTGTTTTAGCGGTATCTGCACTAGGGAGGTGGAGCTGAGGACCATCAACAGGGACTTGAGCTGTGCAGTGGGTGCCAGTGGACTCTGGTCTTGTGCTTCACAGAAACACGTCCTTAACCTTGGAAATCCGGGAGAGAGGCAGGAACTCCCAGAAAGACAAGTTAAGATTCCTGTGCTAAAAACAGTCCCGTGACACTCATCCCCCAACGCTTTCCTGTACCGCTTTTCCCTGATGCCTTCTCCAGCAGAAGGAAATTTCTACTTAATCTATCCGTGTTCTTCCAGGATTTTTTCAGACATTAAGGAGAAAAGGGAAATTGCATACAAGTCCAAGTGATTAGAAATACCTGGTGCTTGATCCGTTAGATTAGCGCGAGGATCAGCTCGCTCCTGTTTCTATTGGATGTTCTTCATCTAACTTCTTTTACCTTTAAGATCAAAGCAAACATCACCCCAGCTACCAGCGAAGACAGCTCAAGATAAGTCTGCTGTCACTATAGCACTGCTGTATTCAGTTCGTGTCTGCTGCAGCCCTGTGGACCCTCTCCTCTGGTCTCCCTTTTAACACGCACACCTTCATTTCCCTGCTGGCGTGCAGCAGTTCACAATTTTAAGGAAAAACTGCTGCAGAAGAGATACCTCTTCAGCTGTCCCCATCAGACCCCAAGTGCGTTTTGCAGGATGCTCCGAGGTCTGCCAGGACGCACAAGGTGCCCGAATCCCCGGTCTTGGGGTGGGCAGGAGCCGCTCTGCCACCGTCCGGTGCCCGCCAGGGGGCTCGGGCCACCCTCACCAGGATGCACCGGGATCACCCCTGTGGACTCCCAGTACAAAAAAAAAAGCACCGCAAAACCCCCTCCCCAAACCACCAAGACACTGAAAAAATTAAAGCCCAGAAGGCATAAAAGCCACTATAAACTTAAATAAGCTAGATTTTTGTCCTGTCAATATGCTCCTCTCAGTTGTCATGATGAAACAGCACTGCTTTACCATGCAGGATTTTAGGAAAATTTAGGGAGAAAGAATAATTGGTGCAAGCATACAGCTGTATCACAGCCGACCGTTACAATTCCGTTACCAAAAAACCCCACAATAACCAAGCTTTAAAATCTAAGGTATAAACTTACTTTCAAGCCAGCTTGAAAACCCAAATGCCTGGATTTTCAACTCTGAACAATGGTTAGCAAGCGATCAAGGGCAGTCCCCACCAGTAAAATACTTTTTTTCTCACCGGCCAGGTTAATAAGATAAACAAACACGGGACAAAACAGGGCAGGAAAGACTTACCAGATTGTGCAGAGCATTGCGCAAACAGGACGGGTCACAGGCACTCCGGACAGCCACCTGCTCCTACAGATTTCCCAAGAAAAGGGCAAGATCTTCCCCTACAACACCGCCCTCTCAGCATCCCCTGCTTGCAGGCATGCCCCCAGCACCCGTGTCCTCCTGCCTCGACTTCGAGGCCCCTCACCCGCAGCACCCCGTGCCATGCCCTGTCCTGCCTACCGCTCCCTCGCCCACCTTCAGCCATCGCCTCCTGCCCTCTGGCTCCCAGTTTAAAGCCCCCTCGCGGGACTAGCCAGCCCCTTGGCAAGCTCCCCTTCGCTCTCCTCGGCCAGGTGGATCCCATCTCTCCCACCCAAGAGGGCTCCGGTGGTAAAAGCCCAATCACTGTCATTGGCACCAGCTGCATGAGCGGGCAGCTGCAACCTGCAGCCCCCTCCACTCCTTCTCAAGCCCTTTTCCTCTCTGGGGAGGATCAAGGGGGAAAGCACCTGGGCCCCCGTGCCCTTGACCACCCCTCCAGGGCCACAAAACCCCGCCTGGCCTTTCCGGGCCTCCCGTAGCAGCGCTGGGGTGCATCCCCTGCATGGGCGCCCTGCCCCACACCAGGCAAAAGGGAGAAGCTCGGAAGTGTCAGCCCAGGGAGGATGATAACGATGATGGAGACAGTGAAGGACTAAGGGTCTGGTTTCTGACCACAGGGTGTGCAGGGAAGGAAGCGCTTCCCACTGCGGGGAGGCCTGATCAGTGCAAGGGACAGCCCCAGGGCTGACCAGCTGCTCTGACCACAGCTGGACAGGCCAGATGTGGCCCGGTCTTGGGTCAACAGCAGCTTTAAGGCCTGACTCATAGCTCTGGTGGCTATTGTGGCACACTTTCACTTTTTTTTTTTTTTTTTTTTTAAAATCACCATTCTTCGTGGTGGGCAAGGTCCCCAGCCCCGGGACAGCAACCCCTGGCATCCCCAGCTCTCTCCCACTGCAAGGGCAGGCTGCCTGACTTCCCCTGGACCAGGGAACCAGCCCACACAAGCAGACAGAAAGGCTCCTTCCCTCAAGAACTTACGGATGAGAAAGCTTAGGCTCAATGTTTTTGCCCATGAAATACAAAAAACATTGAGAAGCCTAGTTACACTGCTTCTACTTTACTTTCCAATAGATTACTTACTACAAAATATGCTGCCAAGACATTCAAATACTAAAACACAGACTGTGTGGTACTAATTTTTATAGATTTGTCTTCTAACGGCTCGTTTCAGCATATTTAACTTCTGTTATTGTCCCTCCTAAACAGTTTTTCTGGGATAAAAGCCTACTTGGATAGGAAGTTGAACGGGTTGCAGCCAATAGGATTTATTGTTTTCAACCATCCTCATGATCAATACATATTTTACAGAATTATTGGAAAAATCAATCAGGAATGGTTAGAGACATCTCCCTCATTAATGAAAGTAGATCTGCTGTCTTGGCATGTTAATATCCTTAAGCAGTACTGCGATACGTTTGTAGGAGCCTTAGAACAGGGGGTCTTGTGCTAAAAACAGCTGCTGTTCAGTTCTTCCAGTTCCCAGACCACTGGTAATAGCTGCAGACTCTGGCACTTGCCCCACGACCTTTAACAGTCTGTTCATTTCCAAAATTGAAAGGGAATCAACTCCAATATGGTGCTTTTTTCCAAAGAAAAAAATGTCTCAAGTCAGTAATAGTAAAACTCTTCAATACATTTATTTGTCACCAATGAAAATACTGTACAATAACCAAGAAAAGGGGCAGGAAAAGGCAATGTATTAAGACTGGCTTTCATCAATGTCTTTGTCTGGATCCATTTCTGCAGCTTCGCTCTCCTGTTGCTGTTTCTTCCAGAGTTTAGCCATAGCAAGTAGTTTGAGATTAGGCTGATTGGCAGTATCTTCTGGGAAAATATAATCATAGTATTCCTCCCAGCCAGCATCAGACTAGGGAAAAAAAAATACCACAAAGCAAGTTTAATTTACATGTTAATGTTAGCTATTAGAAGATGCTTCTAATAAGCATAACAGTGAGATAAAATTAAAATCAATGTTTGTTAGCCCATCCACAGCAGCTGAAACCAACGAGCGGAATGGGTGTAAGACGGCACTAATTCTGCCGTGCATAATGAGCAGGAGATAGGATGAACAGCTTGGCTGTGGTTTCCCAAAGAAAGTTAAGAAACAAACACTGCATAGTACTACCTAGAGCTGCTTTGATTTGTCTATGGTAGGAGTTTAAAGTAAAGGTAGTTTGAGCATTTGGTATGAGTATTTCACATCAATTGCCCACCTAACCTGCTGAAGAGCAAGGAGCTCAGCAGCACGTGTTTCAGGCCAATGCGTTTTTTTCAATTACTGCAGTAAAATCGGTATGCAGTTATAGCATCCATCATAGCTGACTTTGTTTTGTGTACCAGAGCCCAGCATGAAGCCACCAAGGATTCAAAGTGACTACTTGCATAATTTTTCCTCTTACCCCATCTTCAGCCTGCAGTTTTCTCCTCTTCTTTATTTTTTCAGGCATAAGTTTATCTATCCTCTCTTTAGTGGTATTGGTTCCAAACTCCTCTTCGAAGTTTCTCCAGGATTCCAGAAGCATGACTCTCTCCTCTTTCTCCTCACAGTTTCGCATTGCCTTATTAGCCTCTTCATAAATCTGCCGGCATCTTGACAAACTCTCCTCCCTTCCTGCAGACAGCTCAAACTGTGCAAAGCTGATCCATACCTGTGGTGAAAGAAAATCAAAACCAAGCTGAAACCTCCATTCTGAAGTCTGATAGCTAAGTGATAGTTTGAGAAAACAGAACAGCCAAAAAAGCAAATGTCAATGCAAGTCTAAAGCACTTTTTCACAAGCAGATACCTAGAAAATTCATGTTTGTTTCACATGTGTGAGATTTGCCTCATTTTGGCAAGACAGAATACTCACGCAAGCCACGCTGACACATTTCTTGTGGTTGTTTTGAGTCATGAGAAATCCGTCTGAACTTGGTCAAATGACGGCACCAAACTACACTGGAAAAATCACAACTATTTTTCCCTTGCAATGTTTTTGCAACTAAAATTCCAAAGCTACTCGGCAGGAAGAGGGCTGCTTGGAAACCCTCTGCAAAGCCTCCTTTCATCTAAGATATGCCTGTTGCTACATGTAATTTAGAAATTTCTTTCCCCTTTGCATGGCACAGGCACACTACTGAATTTAGGTTCGCTGTTGATTTGAAAAAGCCACACAATCAAAGCAGTCAAGGGTTTCCATCCACCATGGACCGTATTCAAGACCAAATCTATGTTCTGGGCACCCATAAATACCTTAACATGCTGCGTCCGCTGAAGTAATCTGCGGTAAAGGCTTCTTGTTTTCTCATACTCTTCTTGCTCAATTTCAAAGTCAATGTAGGATTTCCAAAGAACCTGCAAAAGAGAAGTTTCTCCTTATGTTCACAGCACACCGAGATGGGGGGGGAGGGCGCAAAGAAAAAAAGAGAAACATAGATAAATGTGAAATTTCTCTGAAAAAATTTTCAGAGATCTGAACATTTATTGACGGTACAAGCTAGGATTACAACTAAGTAATATCAGATCTTGTGCACATAATCCGTTCAGCTTACTCCTGTTAGCATGTTTCTCTCTCCATGTTTTATTGTGGGTTTTATAGTCCTGTTTACCCTGCTAAGAAACAGATGCCAAATTAATGAGACACAGGCTAAGCCACTACAGCAAGCAGTTCTGTTCAAGCTGGTAGATTATTTACATTTTAATTAGCCACACTGTGTAATAAATACCTTAAAAATGTTCCAGCTGTAAAGTTCATCTACCCCCTTACCTCTGGCATGTCTAGCCGGGGCTGGCCAATAGCCAACTCATATATTGCACGGGCTCTATCAATATCGCCAAGAATGGTCTCTAGTTCAGCAAATTTAATCCATGATGTGCAGTTTTCCGGTGCAAACTCCAGGAATTTTTCATACAGCTTTCGGCAACGATCAAATTCTCGCAATTGTAACTCCAATTCAATGTAACCTTTAAACAGTTTGTTTTTTGGACATTTACCTATGGATGTCCCCTGTTAAGCAAAAAAAACCACAAAACCCACTTAAACATCTTGCAAGGTAAAAAACCCACTCTATTTTCTAAACATCTGTTTAGTCTCCAGTATTTGAACTAAAATTAATTTTTGAGCAGAGTTTGTTTTTTAAGACTCTGGTCAGGGCCAGTGTGAAACCCAACCGATGTTTGCAAAATGAGTGTGCATCCATCAATATCAACAAGAACTCTGAAAGCAGGAAACCTTCTAACTTGTTACACTTTTACATACCATGGATTCCCCACGAAGTGTTAGCTGAAACTCACCCTGGCTCATCAAATGAGCACTTCATCTTGCATCAAAAGCTGAAGAAAGCATAGTAGCAGTCTTCCAGGTAAGCAGCTCCCAAGTAACTTACAGAACAAATTACATCAAGAGAAACTGCCTCCTGGACCACCACTGCTACTCATCATCGCATAGAGATTTGTCCACGCTCCCCATCTGTTGACTTACAGTAGTGGGTAGATGGAGAATAATGTTTTTAAACAAATACTTCCTTTTTGATATGCTTCAGCATGTGAAGAAAACTGTCCTAAGCCACAGTGCCAAGCTGTGAGAAAGCAGTTTCTGATTTTTAATTTGGGAATCTTTTAAAGCAAGCGTTAAGGATGGGCCTATCTGAGATAGGTACGTAGTGAGCTTCACTCTTTGAATCACTTCTGTGGACAAGTATTACTTATTAAGCACTGCAGCCTCTGTTCCCTCAAGCTAATGTGAATTAAGTAATTTGAGATCAAATTCCCTTACTACGATTCTCCTGCACAACTTCCCTACGCATTGACTACCTTGGCACTTATTAAAAATGGAGGAAACCACCACTTGGGAACATCAGTTTGGTCACCATTATGGCCCTCCAGCTCTACAAATGCCTTTTCTATTTCAAAATATGCTCCGCTCTTCCCCACATGCTCCCCATTACTATTTTCTTAAGCAGCATAGGCTCCAGCTAAGCTCCTGTCTCCAAGTACCAGCATCTCTCAGACCCTGGGAAAACAAAGAATCCACACACACCATCTGCAGCTAGTGGAAATAAGGCAGAGCAAGGCACTGTCTGCATGCCGATGAGAGATCGAGCATCAGGAGCTGGACCTTCTCTTCTCCATGGTGACGGTGCGGGACCCTCACCTCAGGACAGAAGCAAAGCTTCTGTGGTGGTTCAAAGTCAATTCATTGCAAAAGAAAGAAAGAAACTGCTTGCCAAATCTGGGTTGAGTCCAAAAAAGTTTTATGGCTGCAGCAGCAAAATCTGGTTTCCAAAATAAGGAAAAGGTGACCTACTGAAAAAAAAAGCCTGCCAAAGAAATTAAACAACAACAGCGAAAAAGACCAACAAAAGCGAAGCCTAAAAGAAACTGAGAAAACTTGGTATTTCTAGATGGGCCAAAGCACCCTTTCCAGAATCTACTGTAGCATTTACCCCTAAAAAACAAGTCAGCCAGAAGCAGGGTGCTGACTAGTGACTACGGTAATGTCAAGCGATGGTATCTTAAGCCAAGCTAGAACAGCAGCATGCTCCAGGACGGATGGTTGTCTTCTCCTGCAGGGAGACAATTACAGTCTCACAGGGGACTTAACCCCTCCACTTCATTTTTTTCTGGTCATGGGCAGGAGTCCAGCTTAAGAGACAAAGCACGTTTGAGGTAGGCTTGGTCCGGTGTCAGCCACAGAAGGCCATTCACATTTATGCTCTTATCACTGCTGTGCCATGGGTTTGGTGGAAATCCCATCAGTTTCCTCTTTAAAGTCAAACCACCTCAGCTGATATCAGTATTAGCTTTCTCTCAGAATTCCTAATGCTATCACTGAGCTTACTTAGAATATCTGAACTAAAGGGTAAGAAAGGTTTTCATTTCAAAAGGTTTTGCTGCCAAAATGTACTCCTTTGTTCGCTGACACGCTGACATTCACAGAGTGAATTTGCACAGAAGCTCTTGAGCCTGCCCAAAGTCCCTATGATTGCTTCTATCAGCAACCTGGTAGCTGCGACTCAAACACTCTATTCGGCAGGTCTTAATTTCTGAGAGTCAAAAACGCCTATTTATTTAAAATGCTTTTTAAAACACTATTGTTAGTATAAGTATGATTTAAACAAATCTTCAGCAGTTAAAAATTTCCAAGTGCACTAAGCTGATTTGGGTACTCCTGCATTCAGATGTGTGTTTTGTCAGCTGAAACGAGAAAGCTGCATTCGTTTCTGCCTGTGGCTAATTCATCGTATCAAGCTACACTTCTTTTTAAATCATACATGACAGTAAATACTGGTCCCTGCAGACTTCTCGGATGCTTTATTTAAGTGGATTAAAACAGCCATTTATAAAGGACAATTTAAGATCTTTTAATGCCATTCCCTTGTTACTATTGAAGTCAATTATGGAATTAACAGAAGCTTACCAAAGCTCTCCTGGCAAGTGGAAGATTTTTCTGGCGTATTTCAAATTGAGCATATAGCAGCCATATTTTAGCAAATGTAAACTGAAAGAAAAAGAACAATGTGATGCTTAGGCTGGAAGCTTAGTAAATAATACTGCATATGTTCTTTAAAAAAAAAATTACTCTGTCTATACAAGATGTTACTGCAGTTGATTACATTTGATCTCAGTATTTTCCTGCTGAAAAGTTGAGAGTTCATAACCCAAAATGACCTTTTTAGAACAGGACAATACACTGTACCACCGATGAAAGCAAAAATAGCCCAGAGAGAAGTCTTCTCAAACAAAGAAAATGGCTTGTTAACTAATTAATTGATTAGTAAAACATCAGCTATCACCGAATCAATTAACAGCTAATCAATTCTTAATAATTACAGCTTAATCCTAATGTGCATGAGAGAATTAATGACAAACTAGAAAAGGAACTACACAACTAAGATTTCTTGCCATTCCAAGGCAATGCTGATTAATTGTTTTAAGGGCTTGGCCACATGGATAATTTAGTTAAAGCTCACCAGCAAAAAACCCACAAAAACAAAAAAAAGGTCTTAAAGACTGATTGTAATGGGGAATACACACCTGAAAGACGGTTTCTCAAATGCACCTCCCTCAGCTGGGACTGTGCAGACAATTAGAAACAGCTGCTATAAAAGGCAGTAACCCCATGTAAAACAGAACAACAAACATTCTGTGAAGACTACAAACAATGGGGCTAAGAGCAGCTATAGAAGGACCAACCTGAGAAAGCAAGCAAGTAAAGAGGAGGTAAGAGTTCTTCCCTGCTGCTTAACAATACTGGAATATCCTCTGACTATGTACTATTTCATCATCTTAGAGTATATTCAGTAATTTAAAAATACTGGAGAAACCCTTACGTTGCATCTGTGTAAGCAAACCTGTTGACAGTGTCTGGCCAACTATTTCCCATTGATGATGCAAATTACAGCTAACACCTTAGCTTGGGAAAAACTCTACCAGTTTTGGAAGATGGCTATCGTGAGAAACTAGAAGAGATAATTGAAGTCCAGAAAAGAGTCTTCATGAATGTGCTAGTAGCCACTTATAGCTGCTTATACACCTATACCTTGGTGGGAAAGAAAACTAAAAGATCTTGTCTTGGGAACATTGATCCAAGACTTGCTACAAACTGATGAAGGAGCCGTACCTTCTTGTGGGGAATGAGCTCGATACATGCCTGATACACTTGTCTGGTTCGCTCTGCATCCTGTAAGAACAGACAAAATTAAATACTCTGATCACTGCTAAGATTACACTATATTCTGAATCACGTGATGACTGCAGAACAGTACTTTTAAGTCCAGTTGCTTAAAATCTGAATACTTAACATATAAACATCTGCTTAGTGTGCACAACTTGAAGACCGTAACTTCTGAGAATCAGTAAGAGTAATCTTCTCAAAACAAGATTCAACAGTGAGAATTAGACAGTAAAGCCAGGGGTGTGCCCATTTGGGGTGGAAAAAAGTAGTCTTTTTTCCTTTAAACAGACACTGAATAGGTACACTACACCACAACTGTACAAAAGAAAGAGCAGCTATAGTGTTACATGACTGATAACAGAAAAAATACTTACAAAGCCCCAAAAGACCCCCTATAGCAAGAATCTGACTGCTTCACAGAACAACTTCAGAAATAGTTTTGTTAAATATAAAACTACTTCACAAGTTCAGGTAACAGCCTGGAACAGGCAATTCAGATGGTGCTAGAAAGACCTACTTTTGTTATCAGTGTGCTTCTGGATGAATTGGGGTAAATCTAAAATATTTTTTCCCCTATCCATGGGAGGGAAAAATGAAGGGGGGAAAAAAACCTGTACTTAAATAGCAAAGCCTGTAGCTAGTTTAACAAAACAAGTAAAATATAGTGTGTTTAGCTCTCAGTTTTCGTATTAAAATATCTGTAGCTATCTAATACAGGGAAAATACTTGAGAAGAAAAGAAAAAAAAACCCTGGAGTTCTTACTACTTGCCTTTGCCTCCAGCTCTTCGTATAATGCATAGTTAATCCAAAGATAGATGTATCTTTTCCAGTGCCTTTTCTCTTGAATCGGGGGAACATTGGCGATGGCTCTTTCATACACTTCTCGGACAGTCTCAGCATCTGCATCACTTTCAACCAACCTCAGGTAGTCAAACCATGCATCGTAATTATGTGGATTTGCCTTCCAGAAAGATGGGAGCAGGGAAATGGGAGAGAAACTTCAGTAACTACAAATAACAGACCCTGTTCTTCACAGTTTTTTATTCAGAATTTTTCCTTTAAAATAGATCATTGGAATATTAATGAAAACTGTCAGTCTTAGGTATGCTTAAGCTAGAGCTTTCGGGTTAAAGTGCATTTATTTCTTCATTTTAGCTACAAACATTCTTTAAGTGAAGGTAAACAAACTGAACTTGAAAAGGGAAGGGGAAATAATGAAATACGCAGCACTCTGAATTGTATATAGGTGTGCCACACCTGTTTTCTCACAAAAAGGTATTTACACACAGGTGAAGTGTCCTGTAACAGTTACTGCGTAACAGAAGTGAAGAAGTAAGTTACAAGCTAAACTGCATTATCCCCCAAGATGTCTGTGAAGGGTACCGCATTATCCCCCAAGATGTCTGTGAAGGGTACCAAGCTCTGAGTTCAATCAAAAACTTGGGCTCCACAATGTACATTAGCATGCAGGAACAAAAAAAGCAGTGAGTGCAAGTATTCTCTCCCCCATGGATGGAATTCTACCTCCAAAAAGAACAGCGTTCTCTTGGTGTTTTCTTGGACTGAGTATCAAGGGTAACATAAAACTTGTCAGCCTTCGCATCATGATGCTCATGTACCTTAAGCAGCAGCTGGATGTACAATGAGCCCAGAGGACACTTGTAATACATACCTTCACTTCCTCTTCGTACTGGAATCTCCTCTTGCTGACAATGATGTCTTCAATTCCCCTTCTG
>WEKW01017372.1:20632-32823 GCA_013389905.1 Sula dactylatra | reverse complement strand
GGCGCCGAGCTCCGCTCCCGGCCCGGCCCGGCCCGGCAGGGAGGGAGGAAGCTCCTCTAAGCGCCGCTTGGGAAGAGGAGCGGTTCTTTATCCGCCCGTGCGGCCAAGTGTCTCATCGCCGGTATGCTGCTCCCGTAGCAGAAATGCAGGAGTTGCCGTAGGAACAGCGCATCTTCTTTCGGAAACGGTGCATGTTTAATGTGTAACTGCCCCTTGCTGTCAGTCGTGGTCCGGTGGGTGTTGGGGGCCTTTACGGGGAGCTGGTGGGGAAGGGGGTGGTATTTTTTCAGCGCATTGAGTTAAACACTTGAATACGGAAACGTGGGAAACTTTTCCTCAGCTGAAGTAACCTTAATGCTAGACTTAAGTCTATTAATGACAGTTTAAAATTCCTGTTTATTTTGATATATGGAGCTGACATTAATAAAAAATTAATAAAAAATAACCAACTATTTCAGTAGTCTCACAGTTTGCAGTTAATGAAATGTATAAGCGAATTAAGTGGCTGTTTTCTTTGCTCGTTTTAAGAATCACCTGCCACTTAGCCCTGGGTATAGTTACCTTCCCCTCCACTGGGAAGACTATATACATCTTGCAACTTAAGACACTTGAGAAGTTGCTTGCACAAGCTAGTGTAATTTCTTTCCTTGTAGATGTTATTGTTGTTACTAAGGACGCTCTAGCCTCGCTAGTTCTTTCTACATAACCACAGTTCTGTTTACTAAGCGCACGCATTAAAACCTGCAGAGGCCATTTTGCCTCAGGTTGGTGCCAGGATCTCTTTGCAAATGTGTTTGCATGACTGAGACATGTGGTGTCACCTATAACAATATCTTGGCCGTATGTAGCTCTGCGCACGACTTTCTGGTACTTAAAAGGTACAAAATTCAGTGTTTCCTTTGTTATCCCATTTTAATTGGGATCTGCAGGGCCTAATAATTGGGCATCACATCTGGGTTTGGAGCCAATGTTAGAAATGGCCGTTGGGCTCGGCAGATTCATACAGGTGCTCTGCTAGTTGAGGTGTGTTGGTTATTGAGACTTTTTTGAGTTAGTAATGCTATATTTTGCACAAGTATATTTAAGAAATTGCAGAAAGTTGTTGTGTTTAGTCAATTTGTTTTACATGCCTAATTCTTGATTATCACAACAGGCTACAGTATCAAGTAGCAACACAGCTGAAAGGTAAATGAACTGTTCGTTGATAGTCACGCATGGTCTGAATGCCTGTTGCCCCTTCATGTTCTGAAATTGCTAGGCATGTCAATAAATCACTTGGACCTGGCAAATTCTGTGAATGTGGAACCACAAAAATGTTTTTCTTCTGGGCAGGGAAGCTATAGAGCTTTCAAATCCTTCTGAAATTTAAGCATCGCTGTTGACTTAACAAGACATTTGAGGAGCTGTTTTGGACAAAATACACTTAACTCACCTGAAACTGCTGTTTAATGTTACCAGGGCATTCTTACCCTGACTGTTTGCAGCTGATCCTCCCAACCCTGTAGACTTAAGGCTCTTAAGTTTGAAATTATTAATGATGGGCACTGTTCTGATAGATAGCATGCAAATGCCTATAAATGAATAAATGTAAAAGCAATTTGTAACCTATTAAAAACACTTGTTTCCTGTGTAGCATGTCAAATACATAAAACAGGGATGATTGCCTGCTGTATTTCTACTTGTGCACTGTTTGCACGTTGTACGTATATGCAGGCAGTATGCATTTTTGTGGAGGTCTACGGGAACTAGACAGTTAAATCCATCCAAATTGCACTTCTTCACAGTTTATATAAAAATCCATTTCAAGTAACTACGTTGAAAAATGGATTGCAGCGAGATCCGCCAGAACAGCGATGCTTTCTTTCTTTCTTTCTTGTGGCAGTCTGTAAGATGACTACAATAACTTCTTCAGGAGGAAATACAGAAGTGATCAGTGCCAGAAGAACAGAATCACATGATGTTTCAGATATTATCAGCCTCGTCAGCCATTCTACAGAAGCAGTTTTTGGAAGGATTGATGTCGTGTACCTTTTGTAAGTAAAAGTATTTTAGGAACATTATATTACCTTTCTTGCAGGAAACTTGAAGAAGTTATGTTACATTTCAAATGGCAGAAAACATTATGAGCCTTTACGTGGTGTGGCATAATGACTTTTCACAAAAAGGAAAGAAAATCTGCTTCCATCTTTTCTCTGCGTCACACATGCCTGACTGTGCAAACTTGGATCACTGCTGCCAGCATGGTGGACGAGAGTTGTCTCTAGGCTAGCAGCTTCCTTTTATAAACGTTGAGAAGAAATACTTTTGAATAATAGCTGGTGAAACCATCAGATCCCAATGTCTGCTGTCTGTTCCATCTAACAGAATTCTTTTGCCTGTTGGAAAGTGATAGAAGTAGAGGGGCAGGGACTAGGGTTTTTAATCACTTTGTGGCTGTGACTGTTCTGTTTTCTTCTCCTATGTACGTCTAAATCTTTTCCTTCTCTTCCAGTTTCCCCTTAATGAAAGGAATTAGTTATTTTTTGCCTTTCTTTATTCTACCTTGGGAGACAGCCTCTGTCTGCCATAAAATACATTTCAATGTGCCTCCTCTTTTCACGCTCCCAAGCTACCTAATACCCTCCATGTTCTGACATCTGTATCCTAGCTGCTTGCATGGCCATGTCTGAAAGCAGAAGTAGCTGTAGAAGTCTTCTGTTACCATATCTTCGTCAGTGGAGATAGTGATGAACCTTCTGCGCTTCATCTTTCTGTGCAGTGATGAACAGCAGACAGACTGTGGGAAATGCTGATGGGTCACTTACTTTTTTTGCACTTGACTTAATGGCAAATGTCTCGGGTACCAGCTGTTTGGGGAAAAAATAGATGTATGTAGAAACATGCAAAGAAGAGAGAGCATTTAAGCCTTGTATATCAAATTAATAGTAACGGAGGATTTGAAAAATCATGTGAATTGTTATAATGTCAGAATACAGTAAATAAATATTTGGAATTGAAGCAGTAATGTCAAGTTAGAATGTGGGCAGTGAAGTTTTATTGAGGCCCGATCCTGGGAGCACTTTTGAACATGGTTAATTTTGCTCTTCTAACAGGCTGAACTAACAGACAGTCACTTTTCTTTGCATAGTTTCTTCAACTTCTGCAAAATTAAATTATTTTCACAGAGAAAAATCAAATCTTGCTTTGACACTCTGCAATGAGAAGAATGAGGTTATAGCCCATGCTGTCTTTCTGGACTATCCAAACTGGAATATCACTGATCAGTCTGATTGGGAATCATTCTTACACGAAAACTACGTTAACAATAAATGCACTGTAAGTAAATTGTGTGATTGTAGTTCAGTTTTCATTTAAGGCTCAGGTATGAAAAATATGCATGGGCATCTAAAATCTGTTTTAGGTAGATTTGAGGCATTCAGGCTGAAGAAGGAGATCATCAGATTCCGTACTAAACCCTCAGGTGCTGAGAGGTTCATGAGTACCTGTGCTTTTGCCAGTACAGTAACTGAAGGTAACTGTATGGATGGCAGTTAGGGAACGCAAGTCCTTTCTTTGCCAGACACGTGCAGAACATGTCTGATGCATTGTGCTAGCACCGAGAGCAGTGTGAATCATAGCTGTCTGTCACCAATATTTTTCATTCAAAAACCCGTCCAGCTCTGGTGTTGTCTAACAGAACATTTACCCGGGAGGTGAAGTCCTTGCTCTACGGCCCTTCTCGCTGTAAGGGAACTGGAATCCTCATTTCTCACCTTTTGGGGTAAAGTTTTGCTATTTTACAGAACCAAATGCAAATTTAATGGCTTCAGAGAAAGAAAAAGGGACAGGGAGTGTACCCCTGCGTGAAGGACTGGGTGGAGGACCATGCTGACACGTGCATCTTGGCTCTGGAGTAAGCTTGTCTGGTGCTGGTGTGGAGACTGCTGCGCTCTGCTGTGTGGTGCCAGTTTTCATACAGGCTCCTCAGTCAAGTTTATTAATTACTCTTAGGAATTACGGACTAGAAATAGGCACTTAGAAGTTTAGGATGCAAATGCTGCCCATCATTCAGTCCAGCTAGGAACAAGATCCTGTGATCGTTGAGAAAAGGCGGAAAATGTTAACCATAAACACTCAAAAGCTAGGCAGCACATGCCAGAGTAAGGTATTGGCAGTACTGAAATTATCTCTAGACAGTTTGTTCATCAGTTTTCCAATGTTGTTCTGGGTGATGTTAAGCAATGGCTTGTGGAAAAACTGACAAATACAGCAATTGTATTTGAAAATGCAGTGTGCCGTTAAAAGAAACAAAATTAATACAGCCAAAGGGAGTATAGAAAAAAAACATGTAATTTTCTTGTAATCTGTTTTCTTTGTCACTTGAACAGTACTTTGTGTACAGGCATATTGCAGGCACAACCACTTCATTCACTGTGCAGCTGCAGCTGCTCCTCTCGGGTTATGCTGTGCTCTCAGTTCTGCAAGCTCATCCTCAGGCGGCCTGCTTGACAATATCTCTTGCAGCAAAGCTGCAGCTGACTTCGGAGTGCAGGGGAATACAAAGAGAAAGACAAAAAGAAAAAGTGCTTGAGCATGTTAGGAATTACTACTCACAAACAAGAGTGAAAGGTACTTTGGAACACTGACAAGGAGAACTCCTCCTCTTCTTTTTCTGGAATGGAGATTTTTTTCTAAAATATATACAGAAGATTCAGTACATGTTTCATGCTTCTGCACTGACAAAACAGCTGAACCTGTTATGAGTTATAACTAGATGAGATATCATTGGTTTAACTGCAGGTTAAATCCATGCAGATGTGCTTTAGATGATGGAGATCTTCTGAAAATAGAATTTCTTAAAAGTCTAGTTGACAAGTCTTTTTCCTAGAGCACAGAAATGATAAGATAGCTTCAATGTCTAAATTAGGAGTTGACTTGTGCAGAATTTAACTTGTGAAGATGCTTTACAGGATTGTCTGGTTACTGTCACTATTCAGAAACAGTTACAGGCCAAATCCACTTGAGGGCCTCTGCCTGGACCTCGAGAACAAAACTTTTTTTTTCTTCTTTTTTCTTTTGCATTTAGAAACCAAACAAAAAAGAAAAGTCTGGGGGTTTTTGGGTTTTTTTTTTTTGTTTGTTTGTTTGTTTTTAGAAATGGCTTTTGATGTTTATTCATTACAATAGCTTGTTGTCTTTGTGCTGGTCCATATACTGTAACCTCTATTAAAATCAGTCTTGCTCTGAAGTTGCTGAAATTTATTGGTGACTCTAGCTGCCAGTGCTATTTTATGATAATTTTACAACATTTTAGTTGAATGTTAAACTGTTCAGAAGACCTCAAGTTTTCCCATTTAAATTATATTTTGTAGAAATGTTTCATCTACAGGTAGACCTTCATTGACTCAGCACTTGAAATTATTATGCAAGAGAAAACAGCTGAATTAACAGCACCTTCCATTCCAGCACAAGGGTCTTCCTTTGCTAGTGTTTTCCAGGTTAACTGGAGGCATATAGGAGAAAGATGTCTTTTAGTCTGCCCTCTTTCTGCCTGGATATTTAAATGTGTCTAATGATGTAATCTTAAGACTTTGTAGTTTTTCTTACTTCTCACTCCTGAAATATTTATTTCTTTAAAACTAGTATGTGAGCTTTTGTTCTTTTAAACCTAGAAAGAATGTGTCTATCAGCCAAATGTTAAATTAAATGTTGTCAAGGTTTTTTGTGGTTAAATTAAAGCGTTGTTAGTCTGGAATTAATACTGTTAAATATGAAATGATGTATGTATATTGTAGTCAAACAATAGTAAGCTTGAGTGTAAATCAAAAATACTACAGAAGCACAAATCGTGATATTAATAAAAGCCCTTTAATCACATAACTTTATCCACACATGCTATGAAGTTACTTATATATGTGAAGCTACTCATTTTGAGTGTAAATCGTCTATATTGGAAATAAATGTGCATACTAATACTTGGGTTGACTTAATATTAGCTGCATGGTTTTTAGAGTTTCATTCCTTGTTTTGTAGCCTTTGAACACATTGTTCATGCATCTTTTTGTGGCAAAAGAAGAATATGCAGCTGGATGTTCCCGAGAAATTGTTAGGTGAGTTCATATGTAACTTTCTGTAGCGTGTGCACTCTCCTACCATCATTTGGCAAGGCTGCTGAATTTAAAAATGCCGTAAGGTGATCACTGGATCAAAATTAAATCTCTCTCTAAACAGTCTCAGAAGGTAATAAAACATAATCTTGTATTAATCAAATGTACCCTGTTGGCTTTGAAACCAAGCTGTTAGAGTTCCAAGTACGCTTCCTGGACAGTAGTAAGGTTTAGCTGTATCTTTGCTGTGATTTTCCACAGAAATAGTACTGCAGTTGCAAGGCAGATTGATTTTTCTTTTTCCTAAACTTCCACTTGTAGAAATCAAAGTGCATGACTGAGCAGGAAGCTTAAAAAGCTGTAGATGTTTTTGGAATGTGCTTGTTCCCGGGTAATCCATTGATAGTTTGTTAGCTACTGATTATATGGTAAGGCTGCAAATGATACAGTACAAACACCACAATATATGACTGTGTTAGCTCAATACTCAAATATAACCATTGCTGGGGTTATTTGGTATGCTCAGAATCTGCTCACGAAAACAGTGAATTGCACTTGGTGCTGTTACTGTTGAATTTACAGTTACTTTGTCATGTCAAGCCAGCTCATCCAGATGCCAGGTCAGAGACCTGCCAGCAGAGATCTGGCATCTTTAATTTTTTTCACCACTGGGGACCTGATATAAAAAGGAGGATGTTTGAAATCTAAGGATTAGGAAATTGAGAGAAATAAGGTGGGGAAGTAAAAAAATGCCCAGATGAATTTCATATGCTGTTATTTGTCATAAATAAAATATTTTAATTTTTGAGCCATGTGGACTCATCAAGGAAGATTAGAGAGACTGGAGGAAAAATGGTATATATTAAAAGACTAGCTGCTGTATCTGATTGATGGGTGTAATGGTGAAAGACTGAATACACTTACGTTATTTGTCCAGGAGAGCTTTTATCACAGTACCAGAACTGCAGTTTATACTTCTCTTCATACCAGCTGATGAGAATTTAGGTAAGAATTTACTACAATTTTATTTTAAAATAATGAGAACAATCTCAAATCTCATTATCATTAATATGCACTGTTAGTGGGCTTCTTTGAGTGGTAGGGTTTTTTTAAATAATGAGAACAGTTATCATTTTCTAAACACACAGAAAACACAATCTGAAAGTATCCTCTAATGGACATACCTTGTAAAAGAGGTTTATGTGGTTACATGCTTGCTCCAGCAGTCCATTCAGCAGTCTATCCATTTCCTGCAGTCTTTAAATTCACCAGAAACAGATAGGACTTCAAACAGGAGTTAAGATCTCTGAAATAAATTCCTACAAGTTTTGTGAGGATTTCTGGCTGAATAGAGTCGAGAGATTGAAATCAGTGCTTGTACTTTGGGAGACAATGACTAACAGGCCACTTGGCATGTACATTCAGGTTTGGGGTGCTGGATTAATTAACAAATGAATCCAGTAACAATTCTTTCATGTGTTTATGCTACTGTTATTTCAGCTTCATTGCTTAACTTAAAAGGCTTAGAGCATTATGCCATCTGTGGTTTAAATTCAAAACTCCATTTTCCTCAGACAGTTTTCCTGATAATTTAAAAGCTTACATAATGAAGGTTCTCTGTTGCTCCTAACAGATTTTTGCCATTCACAGAGCCAGACATGGGAAGTGTGTTTGAAAAGATGATGACCGCTCCAGGTTCAGTAGTGGGTACAAACTTTACCTTGCTTATGTGCCCCAGACATCGGTGTCACCCGCAGCTGTACCTTCGCAAAGCAAGGTAATGCAGTTTCTCCCTTCTACTCCTATGAGCAGATGTGTCTGGGTTAATTTGAAGAATTTTCTTTTTTAGTATCAGTATGAGCATCAGTATCTTAGTTAAACTGCTGTGGTTTTCCTTGATAATTAAAGTAAGTAGTTCTATGATTATGCTGTTTTTATTCTACTTCATCACAAGATCAGTTGTATTTTTTGTAAAACTAGGTTGCTCTCTAGAAAGAATACATTTTTTTGTTGGTGATGTTTGTTCAGTGAATCTGCTGGCTTAATCGCATTGCTGCGTATTTTAGCGAGTGCATGTAGTTTCCAGGTCACTTGGAGCATATTCCAACTTATTTTTGATTTTTCTCTTGCTATGTCATATTCTGACCAGTTGAGCAAAGTCTAAATAGGAAGGCCTATTATCTAAAAGAATTAAACAAGAGCAGAGAATCCCTAGTTCCAGTAGTCCTTCAGACATGGAGAGTATTCCTCTTTCATTTCTTATACAGTTTTTTCTGTGCAAGGACTCATATGTTTGCTCTCACTGTGCTTCAGGGGAGCAGGCCTCCTGAGTGTTGCTGAGAGAGCTTAAGAAAATAACAGGGTAACCCTTTTCCTTCCATCATGTCATCTGTTTCAATGGATGCGGTTTGGAGCAAAGACTTAGATATGCTCACACATGTGCCTTTAACACAGCCTTGCTCTTGTTTTGGGATTCAGGTTGTAAAAGTTGGACTCTGAATTATGTTTTTCTTTCCTATCTGCTCAGCTGCCTGCAGTGTACACCAGGCAGAGATGCTAGTTTTTCTAGCATTAATCTTGTCTACCTGTATATTAACTACTACCGCTTGTGTTTTCCTGCCATTTGACTTCTGCTGCCTATGCCAAACCACAGCTTTCTGTGCTTGTGCCAGCACTGGGTACAGTAAATGAGAAGTGCGGAGTTTCTGACCCAATGGGGCCTTAATGCTTTTCTGTGTAGGTTGCTGGACTGTATATGCTGTCATTGCTGTGCGGATGCTTCCTTGTAGTGTGGTTGAAACGTAACTAGTATCTATCGCATTTTGGTTCACTTGTTTTCCTCTTCACGATGGGAAGAGTGCATCTAGGGTAATGCTTCATGAAGTAATAATTTTATTTGATTCTGGAGTTGCTTTTGTTCGTTCTAAATGTAAGTGTTGCTATGCGGTTATGTAGCAGGATTATGATTAAACTAGCTTTTCTGGTCCTTGTAGTGGAAACTGAACTTCATGGACAAGCGCATCCCTGGGACACCTTCTCGTATGATACTGATGTGTGTGGGGGGGTCCGTATTCACCAGTGCTAACAGATGGTAATGCCGCATTAGGCGTATCTCTCTGCCTGGCAAATCCACACCTGTTTGTTCATGGGTTGATTCACGCTGACATCTCAGACTGGATTCTAACAGAAGCCTGTCTCTCAGGGAGATGTTTTACACATATTTAATTTTGCCAAAGAGGCCTGAAACAAGTCTGCAGATTGTGCTCTTTATGCTATAGTTTTAGTCATTGTTTGCAATATCCTGTCGCTTGACTTTTGAGCATTTTAAGAAAAAGGACCGAGGCCTGACCTTGACCATTTCACACCATCCTGCTGTAGGTCTGGATGTTTCAGTATGTTACAAAATTATTTGCAGACTAACTCGATCTACAATTTTTAGGCTTTTTATGAATATTTCATTTGAGTCTACCATCTATCCGTATGTGAATGAACCTTAAGACTGAGAAGTTATCAGCAGGTTAATTAATTCCTGAGGATTTAAAGTTTTTCCATATGTCTTGATTCCACCTATTATGTTTGGTTTTTATTTAATTTGAAGCAAATCTTTCTTTTGATGGCCATGGATATTATCAATAGAAATATTTTTGACACGACTGGAAATGTCACATAGGCCATATCAATAGCCCACATAAGGGATACCATCTTGCCTGGGGTTTCTGTAGTTTGTTACGAATAATAAAATTCTTTTATTTGTTTGGTGGGTTTTTTTATTTTTAGAACACTAACCAGGAAACTGCTTTTTCTCAAATTACACAGCATGTGGTGATACAAAATTCATACTTTAATATCGTCTATCAGTAGGTTCTCCGAGTAAGCGAAATTATGTTTGCAGTAGGTGCTTTGCCTTTCCTTTTCCTCTGTATTCACCTTTGTACTTCACTGGCATCCATAGTAACGTTCAGTGGCGCCCTTCAGAGACTTATCTATGGAAGTTGTCCCCAGCCACCTGCCTAGCAACATGTTCTGGGTCAATGATGGGAGATTAGGGTAATCTCTGTTCCCCCTTCTCTAGCTTATGGAGGGGAAAAAAGAAACTGTAAACTGATACTTTGCTTAACAATTAATTTTGAAGTTATTCTCTGTCTGACCTCCATAATGTGAAATAAATCTGTAGTGTGCCAGAACATAGTCCACTAAGCTATTACATTTAAGTTTCTTGCCGATAGCTCATCTTTAGATCCTGTCATTCTTGGCTTTGTACTATATGTGTAAGAACTCTCAAATTTGCAGCTCTCTGGAATGCCTTTATTGTGCTTGTTCTTGAAGCCAAGGAATTTTGTAATATTTTTATATGAAAAATCTATTGTTTTGTTGTTTTGGTTTTGTTTTGTTTGTGGTTTTGGAGGGGTTTTTTGTGTGTGTGTGTTGTTTTTTTTTTAAAGACTATGGTGCTAGTGGAGGACTGCAGAAATCAAAATTAGTTCTGTTCCTCCAGTTCCTAGTGTGCAGGAAGATGAATGGGCTTATGCGGAGCCCCGTGGCTACCACGAGGTCAGTCTCCCTACGCACCGTGAGCCGGCAGAATTGCCATCTGCATCCTGATGTGTGGCCTTGTGTCATGTCGTGTTTTACAGAGCAGAATGCTGTAAGGGACTTGGGGCAATCAGCAAAACATTCCGTTTGGAGACGGTGTGCATATATTATCTACCCCAGTCAAACATCAGGTTTCAATTAGTGTATAGTGTCATTCCTTTACCCCTAAATTGGTTTGGTTGGTTTGAGGTTTCATAACACATTATCAGATTTGCTGTGCTAATTAATTGTGTTGAAGTAGCGAAGTTCTGGTAATAGAAAACCTTACTACAGCTTTTCCCTTGAGATACTGCCTGCGAAGAAGGGGAAGACTACTCTTTTGGTTTGAGATATAACGAATGTGAATTACTATAAATTTTTACAGGGTTTCATTGTTCTTGGAACTTCATTTTAGTTACATCTTTTGGATTAATTCTACATCTAATTGATGGTGTGTTATATTTTCCTTACTTTTTTTGGTTTTGTGTATAACTTATTACAATGAAGACTCTCACTTAAACAGTGAAAAGGAATGAAAAAGCGTGGAGCTTGGAAATTTGTCACCCCCGGCAGCTGTTTTCAGCTTTCAGCGGGCAGTGATGATATTCGTCTCCACCGGTTTCTCAGGTTGACTTTCTTAACTTAAAACCCGTATGAAAGAATCTGGCGGCGGCCCTTCAGAAACAGAATTAAATAATTTAAAGCTCCTGGCAGACGGACTTGGGACACCCTGAAGGTCCCAAGTTAAGCATTTATTCACCGTTAGAGAGGTGTGTGCGTCGGACACCCGCTGGGGCTGCCCGTCCCAGGGCCTGCTGGACCCCCCTCGGGGCAGAGGGTTAGTCAGGGCCTTTTCTCAGGCCATGCTGTGCAACGGGAGCAGCGAGGTTAGGAAGAGAGGGAGCTTTCAGACAGATGGCCCCAGAGTAAAAAAGCAGGAACAATGTCAAAATGAAAGGGGTCACTGGCCCCCGGTAGAAAGGTGATCTTACGCAGAAGGTCACATTCATTCTGGTGTGTAGGGGCTGCAGAAGCCATCTAGACACCACCTAATTTGTCCTTCAGTCATACTCTAGCATCGGTCAGTACCTGGAAACTCAGACTGCGTTTGATGAAATTAGAAATAAATTTTTTTTTGGCCCAGTTGCATTAGCTTTAAGTCTTCTTCCAAGTCCAGAAACATGTAAAGAGTGGAAATGAGAATCAGTTTGTTTATCTGAATTGCTGGATATACAGAACTAAGATTTCCGAAATATAGGTACAGGTATTTAGATACAAGCACATACAAACTTGAGCAACAGGAGCCTGAAGTAAACCACAAGATTTTCTAGAACTGAGGGAAGCGTTACTGATCGTTCCTGATAACTGTCTTCAGAAGCACGTCTCTACAATATGTGACGCTTGTAGAGAGGAGAGAGCTATCTACAAGTATTTTTCTGTTGACATCTTATTTCGGGGAGGCAGAGAAGAGCACGGACATCGCGGCCGGAGCCGAGGCCGGCCCGCCGCACCGCCCGGACAACGCCGTGCCCG
>WEKW01017372.1:1839-20527 GCA_013389905.1 Sula dactylatra | reverse complement strand
GGCGGCTGCCCGTCAGGCGGCCGCCTCCTCAGCCCCCCGCTCGCACAGGAGCCGGCCGGGGCGGCCGCCGTGCCTTTCAGTGAGCGTGAATGAGTTCGTCTGTTTGAAGTGCGTTGTTTACTCTGCTTGATTTAATTCCTTTGTCGTGTGGGTAAAGGATAAACGTCTTTCTCGTTGCGCGTTTGTGCGTGTGGCAACTGAGGTAACTAAGAGCCTGTTCCATGGCCGTCTGCTCATGGAAACCCTGAGGAGAAGAGTTGTCTTAACTCCACAGCCCAGTAGCAAAAGCCATTCCTTCTGATGGCCCCCCACAGCCCCACTTGTCTCACCACTTTTTTAGTTGCGGGATTGTTGGTTGGACCACTTAATTCTTGAATTTTTCAGAGAAACAAATAAAAAAAGTGGTTTCACCTTATTGAAAGCAGTTCTGTGTTAGAGCTGGTTTGCCATAGGCCTCGATGCCGTGGTCGCTGCACGTACGGCTACCGAATTCCTTCACTGCATTGGTAAGAGCACTGAAACTTCTTGTTAAGACTTGGGTTGATCCTGGATAAGGATTAGCATTTTTTTAAAGTGATTTAATGGGAAAGAATCCCGTTGCCTATTTAAATAAAAATCCGTGCAGTATGGAGCCTGTATGAGTCCAACGCTGAATCTTGGGCTCGGGTTGGAAATCGGCTCAGGCAGGTTCTGCGCTGGCGGCATGGTGAGCGGGCTGGAGTAGCAGAGGCGGTCAAAGCCTTGGTGCGGCAGGTTCCCACCTATGTAGAAAGCCTTTCATGAGCAGAGGGATAGAGTAATTGCACTTTGGCCTTTGTATCTTTTTCAATGGTGCAGCATTAACTTGACCTTACAAAGGCGTAATGGCTCAATTTCTGCCAGGTGACTCCCACGCTGCTGTGTGTAATAACAGTCATCTAGCCGATACTCAGCACTTTCTCCCATACAGGACAGCTCTCTCTCTCTCTATTTTTTTAAAAGAACTGATTTCCTAAATTGCACTGGTGGTGCTTTTTGAGATCTCTGCCAACTCTAACCAAGCGATGATTGGGCTCACTGAATATAATTATTTTAAATGAGGCCTAAAGCCCAGGTCCACCCGGTCTGAGGTGCCTTAGGCAAGACAATTTTGAACTGGGCTGCCCTTGCGTTTTATTAGGGAAAGATACACATCTCCATTGGGCAATCCAGATCTGAGGTGGGTTGTTCTGGCTTTTGGAAGTGGTTCTGTCTCTCCTCTGGTGCTGAGGCTCCCAGCTTAGTGTGTGTTGGGTACGTGTCCTAGGTGAAATTATTTATTTGTGGGTGAAGGCTTTGGATCAGGTATTTGTAATATCTGTCCGTATGCTAACGGAGTAGAACAGTAGTATTGGGACCTATTAATGGCAGAGCTTTAGGACATTACCTAATCTCTTTTTTTGTAGGTTGGAGGATTATGATGATCTCCTGCCAATCTGGACACGTCAGAGTGAGACTCTGAAAGAAACCTATAGTGAATATTTCCTTGCTGAACTCATAGAATGTCAAGACGAAGAAAATCAGGCTGTTGTTTGTGAGGTCAGACTGCCATGAGCCCTGGTTTTGTCTAATCATGACATCAGTGATCTCACATGCGAGTGACAGCTCACACTGCAGTTTAGCAAATAAAAAGAACAAGCTCACTTTTGAAAGGTAGAATTCATGATCTGCACACATGCAGTGCCCTCTGCCACGTATTTTGTGTCTTTCCGTTCTTTAGGAGTGATATCTCCTGTTAAGTAAATGAAGCAGCAATTCCCAGTAATTGTGTAGGTTCTTTTCAAGTGATTGGAACAGACCATCTTGAAGAAATGATGTTGCCATTTTAGACGTTTGCATTATAGATGACCAGTTTTCATTCCTGGTGAAAATTAATATTGCATGTGAAAACTAGTAGCCAGTAATGCTTTCACAGTTAAAAACACTATAAATTTTTTCCATCTCCTGGCTCAGGCAGTCAGATTTTTGCTGAATTGAAGACAGAAACCTAGGAATTAATTTAAGTAAGAAAGAGGTGGCAATAGTTATCCTGCTGAAAATTCCTGTTAATATTTTCATGTGTTAGTAATTGTGCATGGTATTGTACGCTGATAGGCAACATAACCTACTTAATTCCAGAAGTCTGCTTTCTAAAGCAAATGATTTTATAAAACCTTGACATGTAATCACTACCATTGGAAGCCAAATGGGAAACAATAAACCATTAGTGTAGTAGCACATTACAAACGGCTATCTTTATAAATAATACATTTCAATTGTACATTTATAGCTCAATATGATACCAGGAAAAGGTGTTTCAGGCCCTCAGAGTTTACACTTGCTACTGCTGCTGCAGATTGGAAAGACACCTCCATGCGAACCAAGATAGATGCCAATTTTCCCTGCAGAGAATGAAGCTGGCAACCTCCTTTTGCACATATGGTAGATGGATTGGTTAATCAGCCTCTGCTGAGCCTTGGGCCTAAAATTACATAGCAGCCAGACAACTGCAGTGACCCAGCTTTTGTTCAGTTACGCAAACAAGGCAAACAAACAATCACTTGTTGTTTGAGGGGAAAAAAAAAAAACCTTTTTTTTTATTATTTTTATTTTTATGGGAGTGCTGATGGCCTGATAAGACAGCTATACAAATCCAGCTGTTGAGTTTTGATTACGTTTATAAAGGAGGCTTTCGTTAAGGAAAAAAAAAATTTTGATTGTGTGTGTTTCACCAGAAAGTTGCGTGTAGTACTAAAAATCGAAGAGCTTCCTTCTCCTAGACTTGACTTAGCTTAAAGGCAAAAAACCTCCAGCATGCCAGTTCTCATTTTTCAGAGTGTATTTCTTTCTGAAGACTGCACCTTCCTAGAGACTTTCAGTAGTAGTCATTTCAGCATTGCAGAGATCTGGTCATTTTCATACTTGGCAGGGCATTTTTATTTTAAAGACTAGTTCTTAATTTTTTTTCAGACTTGAAAGTATTTAGTGCTTATAATTGCCGCAAATATATATATATATATATATAATTGCTTTCTTGAATTAATAATTTTCATAGGAAAGTGAAATACACTTTTCAGTTTGAGCACAATTTTATTTACAAAGCAGCGTCTAGTAATTCGTCAACCATCATGGCTAGCTAAATCCAGATTTTATTTTAGCTGTAGTTCAAAGAAAAATTATACCTTTTTGGAGGTATGTGGTTAAAAGGCATGGTTTTTTTAATTTACCGTAACAAATGTTTTATTAAAACAATAGATCATTATTTGGTCCATATATATAATCCTAATGCTCCTGCAAGTCTTAACTACCAAAAGAATTATAACATGTAATATAGAGGGCCTAATACACATATTGCAAGGAAAAAAAAAAAGGATCTTTAACTTTTGCTGAAGTAGTTCCTTTATACTTTTCTGTTATGCACAGCCAGAGATGGAGCACTGTAACTTTTATGTTTCAGCAATTGGTATGTTCAATGTTTTGTGTCCTGACCTTAAAACACGTGCTCAACTTTTACGTATGTGTGATGTTGCTTTTATATTTCAGGATGGTGACACTGCAGTAGGATTCATGAGCTTATGTTCTCAAGTAAACATTTCCTTGTTTCAAGAGTGTTTTGACTTAGGGCCTTTCCATGGACTCTGTAAACCACATCCTGAAGATATTCTCAAAATGCCAGAGAAGCAAAGCATTCAAGAAGGTATGTATATTCTAAAATGATAGATAGAGTCAAGGTGCATTTATTTCTACCTTCTGAGTAGGTTTTGCAAAAGATTGGAAGAGGATATAGGTTTACTAGCAAGAAAACACAATTTGTTGTATCTGTTTTGGAGCTGGTCACCTTGTGTTTTTTAACTCGGGAACTTTTGGTAGCCCTGGTCTCTGACTCAGAAGAGATCGTTGTTTGTGGGGAGCTGGTCTATACCAGGTATGGGATAAACCTAGGTTTGAAGTTTTGGAAAGCTGAAACATCAAGTATATTTTCTATCAGTTAGCTACAGTTTTACTATTAATTGAGGACTTAATTTTGAAATCTGGTTCTAATGTCTGTTGGTAGCTAAGCAGCTGGTTAACTGTGGCTATTATCTTGTCCCATTGACTTGTGCCATCTTATTTCCTTGTGGTCCAACTTCTGCTCTCATTGCTTATTGATCGCAGCCTTCTAGGTTACAAGATTTTGGGAGATCAGGGACTGTCTCTTTATTCTCTTTTTATATTGGGCATGATACAACAACACATCTAAAAGCCACCTGACTGCAAATGATAAAAAACAATAATGTGGATATGTCACCTGTTTGTAGAACACAAGCGTCATGTAAATGATTTACAGTTGTCATCTTTATTTTTCCGTGTCAAAAGGCTCTTTGTGCAGAAGGGCAACATTTTGCTATCTACTAATTATCAGTAATAGAATTAAAAAAACCACCATTAGGTCGTTACGTATTTGCGTGTCTGAACACAAAGCAGCAGGCAAAAAAAGGCAACTAGGGAGCTACAGAGCAGTCACCAGCTGGTATCTCGGAGCTGACAGTCATGGAACAGAAAAGGGAAAGAAAAAAACAGTCTTACAGCTGCTCCTGTGGACTTCCCCTCCCCTGCAAAGAAGCATCTTGCAAATAAGAGATGAAGGAAGGCAGCTATCTCCTCATCTATCATTCTGTGCTCCTGGAGCTTGAGGAGTATTATTTCAAAATAGTTGACAGACATACGTAGGAACATAAATGAGACAGAGGGAGGAAGAAAGATGACTCGTCGTAGTCTCTCCTGAAAACTAGTTGGAACACAGTCCTGGGCAGTCTGCTCTAGGTGACCCTGCTCAAGCAAGGGGCTTGGACAAGGTGACCCTCAGTGGTCCCTTCCAGCCTTAACCGTTCTGTGACTGTTGTCTGGTCCCACTAAAACCCTCAGACACTTCAGTGTGCTTGCCTTGTCCAGGGACTGCAAGCTGTAGGGCCCATGTTTTGTGGCAAATTCTGTGCTGCTGAGCCTCTTAATGAGTAGGTAGTTACAGATTTTAACTATACAGATACTAAACATTTTTCAGCATTTAGGAGGTCTATGAGACTTGCTCTAAATGTGAAAACTTAGCATAAACAACTGTTCTGTTCAGGTTCTTATATGACTCTTGTCAATCTAGCATCTGAATGCTTTTCAGAAATTTATTAAGCAACATGATTAGCAATCGCACGTGTTTATCTCTCTTCTTTTTCCTCTCTGTTTAAAAACTATGTTATTTTTGATGGTTGATACTAGTTTGCAATCCTGTGTGTTTCCTTCAAGTAAGATTTTTTAAGAGCAGTAATATCCCTTTATTTGGAATGCCAAGGGCAGCTCTGGGGAAAGAGAGAATTATTTGTAGACTTTTTCAGGTAGCTTGCACACAAATCACTGATGGTCTCAAAGCTAGACTCCTGAGAAGGAGCTTGAGTATGATAAGCTAAGAGCCCGACTCTGATACTATTCCTAGAGAGGAAGAGCCACGAGAAATCTAATAGTAAAGTTAGAGTTAGCTCATGGCTATACGCTGCTCAGGAATATTAATTCTGTTATCACTGAATAATAATTAAAGTGGCTGTTGTAGCTTTGCACAATCTAGACTATAAGCAAACAACTGTAACACTTTGAAGTGTTGGTTGTCCTGCAACGTTTTAAGTTGTTGTTTATACCTGCCCAGTATGACCAAAGAGAGAGAGATCAAACTAAAGGCTGCGGTAGTTGAATTTCAGAGAAAGGAAAAAGGAAGAGGAAAAAATCAAATGTATACTATTATTACTCTTAATTTCTAATACCAGTTCATTCAGGCATTAGCTTGTCACAAGCTACAGAAGTTTGTTATGGTTTATTAAAAATGCATGGTTTATATGAGAGATATTTGATAAACAGCTTTTCTTTTTACTGCTTGTCCCTTGATGTGAAGGCAGTGAAGTTTCACTAGACACCTTACATCAATAGAGGATGTGGACTTTCTTTTAATGAATTCAAAAGCTGAGAATTTAAAATGCAGGCTGCATTCCTTTGTAAACTAATTTTATATTCCCACATAAAAAAAACCCGACCATAACAAGGATATTTTTTCAAGCTCTTTGGCTTGTAAGTAGAGACCACAGGTTGATACTGTTTTTCCTTTCAAAATATAATACTGAATAATAGTGAAAGAGTATACAAAAATCTGTCTTTAACACAATATTGATATGCCACTTATGTTTCAGGGTAATTACAGTAATTTGGTTGTTACTCTATATGGTGTCACAAATTAGTAGCTAGAAAACATGATGCAGTGGGAATGATTCAAGGGCTTTTCATCAGGCTTCATGGTGAACTGGCTTCTTGATCCTGCTGACTGTTACCTCTGCTAACAACCCAGCAATCACTGAATTATTTTGATTTTCTTTCTGTTCATGTTCCTTACTTCATTTAGTGCAACAATATTCATGTTCTTCCCAGTCACTTCTGTACAGCATATATGTAAACAGTGACGCAGCTACATTTGACAGTAGTGGATGGTGGATCCATTAAGGGATTGCATTTTAGTATAAAGTCAGAAACAACATATCAATATTTACATGACAGCAAGAGACTTGTATTAATTAACTTCTGACACCTGCAAGGCTGTTCATAATGAGAAATGTAGCTGGATTAATCAAGATGACATTTGATCATTTCTGTGAAGTCTCACATCTGTGATACCCCTGGAGAAACCATGATTTCTAACCCCTATGTTTCTCCTTGCCCTGCACATTGCATCTGCATTCTTTTCTACTAACAGAGAAACAGATTTTCAGATAACAGGCTTCTAAAAATACTTTTGGCTAAATAATTTTAAACCTTTCAGGGTTGTGTTGTGGTTTTTGGTTTTGGGGTTTTTTGTTTGTTTTTTTAAAAAGCTTATTACTGTATGAAGAAATGTTTATGTTGGTGAATGTAGCTTAGATGGGTTCCCCAAGGTAAAGTTCAGAGAGAGGAGTGAAGAATTCTGTTGTGCTGGGTTTTCTGAAGTTGGTTTGGTTTTTTTCTTCCTCCTGGAGCTCAGAAACTTTGACTTGCTTGTGTTACTGGAGCTTTCGAATGGAAGCGTGTCCTGGCCTGATGTGTTTTCTGCAGCAGCGATACCTACACATCAAGACTTTATTAGTTGAAACTTGTTTTCAGGCTTTATTTTTAAATATAAAAATGAACTGTGAACATATTTGTAAAATTAGGGAGGTGACAGTTTAAAAACTGTCAGAACTATTGAAGATATGTTCAGGGGCTAAAAATATAGCAGCTGACACTTTGCTTCAGGAATTTTGGTTGTTTTTTGGGGTAATATGTAGGATTCACTAGTATTGCAATGGTTTTTTTCCAAGTTGATGATGAAAATAATTTTGGCCCATAACATTACATGTTATCTAATTTAGTTTTAATTAAATTAGATTAATTAAAATTAATCTAATTTAAATCTTTAGGATGCGTTCTCACATGATCTCTTGTTCTGAATGCCCTCACCTTCCATTGACTTTAAAGAAAATAATCCATCACCATACCGGTTTAGGAACTGCTTTCCTTGAAGTGTGTAACATCTGCTGGAATGGCGGTTGCCTGCTGTCTAGCAAGCATCAATATGTTAGAAAAGTTCATAGTCCTGTCACGCTCGTGTCAGGTATCAAAGTTCTATAGAGCTGTTGCGTGTGGCTGTGTAAAACTGCTACGATCTGTCTTAAGGTAATGGTTAGGTAATTGAAATCAAACATAATGTATCATACATGTTCCAAATTGGCTTTTGACATTTTTAAATATCCACTCTGGATTTAGCCCTGGCCAGGGGACTGAATAGCCAAAAAAAAAGTGTATAGCGAGAGTTAAATAAACACCCTAACATATAGATGCTTGCTTTAATTGGTTTAAGAACTTGACCAGGGATGCTGTGTATATATATGCTCTGTGTGTATATGTGTATGTGTATATATATATATATAGCATTTTATATGTATGTATCATGGCAGTCAGTGTTTAAATATTAATTCATCAGATGACTACCAGTAATTTCATCCTATCACCTTAGTTATCTATTTGCCCACAGAAATATTATTACTCAGGTTGGAATGAACTAGACTAGAATGTGGCTAAATGTTATTGAGGATGGTATGATGATCTGTCACACAGAGATTCTTAGATCAGAGGAAGAGGAGGAAATAGACAAACTGACAAAGATTGATGAAAGAGCAGCCACCTTTTATAAGAAGTAAAATGGGGTTTAGAGAGCTAGTTAGGTTTAGCAACTGAGAAGGGAATTTCAATCCCTGTTTCTTGTCCCTGCTTGAGCCAATAAGTAAGGGTTGTGACTTGACTAGGATTTATTCTGAATTTCAGTTCTGTTAGGGGAACTAATCTGAGGATCAAGAGCCCTTGCTTATGATTATCAGAAAACAAGTTAGTGACAGGCACGGGGTTTAAGGTACCAGTCAATACACTAAGTCGTCATATTTTTCTCTTCAGATAGGGTAAAGATTTATTGCATTTAATACATGAGTTAGGAATTGCTTCTAACCTGTGTCTTGTTCAATTCTTGTTTTATAAGCCATTGTCTGACTTTTGCCTTGAGGTCAGATAGTCTAATGAACTTAAGTTCAAGTTCAACAAGAGCAAGTAAAGTTCTAGCCAAGTAACCCTAGGAGGGTCTGTTTTAACTGTGGTTGTCAAAAAATAAAATAAACCTTTCAACAGAGGTAGTCTGGTACACTTTTTAGTTATTGCTGTGATTCTGAGGGGTAAGCTCACATTTTTAAGCCTGATGCATCTATTCTTCTTCATTACTCAGATGAAGATAAAAGCAACCAAACAAGTCAAGAAACAGAGTCTGTTTCATCTCAGAACTTTGAACATATTCACGATCAGGATGCAGCTGTGCAGGTAATAAAACTGTACCCAGCAATGCTGACAACTTTAAAAGTTAATTTGAAGCAAAGGTTACTAGGGCAAGCAATGCCTATTTTCACTCTTGCACTGTCCTCTGCATGGACCCACACTTATATCTGCTGTTGTGCATAGATCAGAACCTGTTCTAGCTAGGGTCTGGATGGAGGTGGTTATTAATTGGAGGAGTTTTCCCATCCAGTTCTGCATGAACAGCCAGACAGCACGGGGGTGGGAATAAAGTGGCACTGAGAGGAGAAAAAGGATGGGGGCCTGTTTTTGCAGGTCTGCAGCCAAGTGAAGGCATGTGGAAGCACAGCTTCGAGTGGACTCCTCCGCAGATGTGGAGAGAACATTCCTGTAACAGGCAGGGCAAGAGTTGTCTGACTCTGAAGATCTGCAAGTCCTGAGATTTTGACTTGACTGTGTTACTGAGCTAAAAAAAAATCTACTACTGACAGAAGCTACCAAAGCTGAAAAGCAGCAATATAGCTTCAGTTTTCCTCTGTAATTTGTAGAAGTTAAAGGGCGCATGTTCTGTCTGTGCCTCTTCTGTTGAGTGAAGCTCGACTTGATAAAAGAGCGTTACTGTGAAATGTGTTGGTGCAGCAAAAATCAGCAGGGAATTTATCTTGAGAAACTTAAACGGTTGCATCTGTCTCTAGTCGTGTGTGTCCCCCCCTCAGTACTGTATCAAAGGTATTTGGATTTTCTTTCCATTATTGTTAATTTCCATTTCCACACTATTCTCTGCATTGATCCCATTTTATTTAACATAACATGTTTTTTTAACTTCCATATGTTTTCAATATGCATCTGAATACAAAATTTTTATATAGAAACATTTCTGAAAGATAAATATTTTATTGCCTCACAAGGGGATTCTAATGGTAACTATTAGTTTGTGAATATATTGTTCTTCAGCAAGAATGTGTATATTTTTAAAGGCCACTTTTGTCTAGTGTTTCAGAAACAGGTAGATAGCACATTAAAAATACCTCCTTGAACTTCTGTATTTGTCAAAACATGCGTCTGCTTGGAATACTATGATAGGAATGATGCAAGACCTTTTAATTAAAAAATGAAAATATTTTCTGAAATGTTGTAAGTGATCATTTGTCTATTATTATTGCAGAAAGATGGAACCATTACAGTTTCCCATACTGAACTGCCATTAGATGATGTCAGAGGCAAATATTTCAAAGCCTCAGCAACACCCCTCCTTGAGACTGATGAAAAAGATGCTTTTCATCCAGTGTACAGAGGAGCTTCAAATGCTTTCTGTATCCGTCTGTTTTGTATTGATGAGAAGCATGAAACTAGGTAAGTATGGATGAATAGTTACTGCTTTCCTAATCTTAATAACAACTTTCAATGTTACATTTTTAGGACAAATCCGAAAGTGACAGCACCTGCTGTGGTTAGGTTGGGTTTTTTCTGACGTCTTTCTTTCATTTCTCTTTTACTTTCACTAATAACTTACTGAAATTTTCAACCTCTGGCTGTAACTTCCCATGTCTGCTAGGACTGCATGGCCAAAAATTGAGAATTTATTTTTGGAAAACTGCTAGTTGAAACTGTGGAAGAAGGCCAGTTCTTCCTCTGAAGGAACGTTAATTCTGAAGCTGACTAACTCTGAAAAGAGCTAGATGCTATGGTACTGGTCACCTCTGCTCATGGGGCAATAAACGTGTTTTTAACTCTGCAGTTAAATGCTCTCATTTCTAAACACTCAGTCTCCCCTCACTGAGAGAAATGGTTCAGTTTTCTAGAATCCACTACAGGAGGGGGAAGACAAAGGCTTTTTATCATAATGATTGCTGCTGCTGATCTCGAATTCTTAGATCCTGGTGGAGTAGAATAGATCTATAAATGTGGTTTAGACATTTTTTTTTTCCCCCCCAAATTTCTCTGTCATGTTGAAGGGAGAACCTATACTCAACCACATCAGCAAAAGCCTCTCCAGGAACATTGGCCCTTTCTGATTATAAATGAGCCCTGCTCTTGTTTATAGATCCTAGAAAGAAAGGTAAAACATGTAGATACTTACAAAAACTAGACAGAAAGAGGCTGAGCACACCCAAGACCTTCCATGCTTTAAAATACACGTATTTTCTAGAGACACAAGGTATCAGTAGCAAGGACTTTATAGATGATGAGTTTAACAACTGTAGTACCATTTGAAAAAACATCTTTCTACTTGTAGTAGTAGTCATTGGTGACTGACAACGTCTGGACTTACCTGGCTTAAAGGAAATTTAGGAATAAGCTTGTTTAAGAAGAAAAATCAGAACTCCTTGAAAACCAATGCTATTTATTAAGCTGTTTCTTGATTAAGGAGAGGGCCTACACAAAGGGATTAAACACTGTGAATCTGCTACAAATGCAAATACCCTGAGTTACCAAAAGAAAGCAAACACATAGCCTTCTTGGTACATATTTACAGAGTAATACAGCTCAAATTCATTAGGAAGAGAGAGAAATGCAGTGCTATAGAAGTCTGTGGTGTACATATGACAGAACAATCGCACTGCAGAGAGTCCATTCCAGAATAGTTAATTTATGGACAATCTAGTCTAAAATAAAATTCAAGCAAGATAATTATTCCAGAACAAACTAACTTTATTTTAAAATAGTACTGAGGTGAGGGAATGACTTGCTCAGGAATGACTCCATTATACTGAAATAGCAGTTCAAAGCAGTGATTTGTAACTATGTCGGGAAATAACCTCTCTGTAGACTAGTTGAGGTCTCTGCTCATAGCATCCTGCTTAGGATAAGGATCTGTCACTTTTTTGCCCTCTTCTGACATTCCACCCTTCGTATGCACCATTGTTGTTTCTGCTCAAGATATGTTCACAGTGTTTATCTTTGAACACTGCAGTCCCCTTCTTTTTTCCCTGGAGACATCTCTGGAACAGTTTGGATTCCAAGATGGGTATCTGTGGAGAAGATAGCATTCCTTTCTGAAGACTTCTCCTAAGATTAACACTTGTGCAAGATCCTCTTCCCAAAGCTGAGGAATCTGTAGATCTTGGTGCTTTCAAATATTTTGCTTGTATACTTCCTTAGTGTGCATTTGCTTGATCCACCTGTTTGTAAAAGAGACATTAGAAAAACGTACATGTTTGAAAGGATGGCATGAGGTAATCCTGCCTGTATCTCAGAATCTTGTCCTGAAGGAGTCACTGCTGACCCTGCACAGCATGGATCCAGAAATAATAATTTGGTTGAAGTGTAGGTATGACTGCATCTTAGCCCTTAAAGGGAGGTTTACTACTGGGGAATCTGTGTTACCCCGTAAAGTTGCTAAATGTTTCCATCTCTTAAATCTAGAGCTGTTATGTGGCTTGCTAGTGAAATGCAGAGGAACTAAATTGCTGGCCTCTTTAAGCCCCCTGAAAAATCTTCTATCTTCATTCTTGCGTTCCTTGCTGCCAAGAAGGTACTGGATACCAGAGAATAGAAAACTACATTGCAATGGCATTTTCCTTTCCCACATTTAGCTGTTCTATTAACTAGTCATAGTTATGTATTATATAGGTGAGTATATAATACCCCATCCAGATCTGTATTTATAGCTTTTTTTAAGTTTTCATTCAATCATAGATATTTTAATTAGAAATTATTTCTCTTTTCATTCAGTAATATTATTGGTGAAGTAATTAAAGGGAGCTTAATTACGGGTCTGGAGGGAGGAGGGGTTTCATTAATATTTTTAGGTAATAAATATCTGTATTGAATTTCTTCAAAAGACATTTTGTACAGCAGGAAAATATTTTGTAAAGCTTCAGCATAATTCTATTTGATGGGTTTAGAGCTCTTTGATAGCCTTACACATCAGAGGAACAGGAAGAATTTGTTAGATTTCTCATGTCTTTTTAAACTGAAATGTCACATTTCACTGTCACCATGGAAAAGAGAGTGGAATTACTCTAAACCAGTAGGTGAGAAGTGGAAAGAAGTAAAGTGTTCAGAAACAATTTCAAAGTATCGATGTTACTGTTAGTCTGCTAAAGTACACTGGATAGATTTACCAAGTGGATAGTGACAGAACTCTTGGTACCGGATGAAAATATTGTGGAACATAGCAACAACTGTTTGTAACCTCAATTAATGTTTACTATATACTAAAGCTGCTCTGACAGTCCACGAATGACTTCTGAAAAATGTTGGGGTCAACAACATGAGAGTAAATTTTTTCCTTTTCAGTGAAGAGCCTAATGTTTTGATATTATTTCAAACATTCAGGCTTATTCTTGTTAATAGTGATGCACTACAAGTCAACAACTGATGTGCAGCATGCAACATCTGCAGTTGATTAATGATGAACTAGCGGGACTGTCTGATTAGTGCTGTGAATAAATGTTCCTTGCACTTATGGGGATGTGAATATCGAAATGTATAGGATCTGTCTGATATGCACTTTATTTAACAATATTTACTCTTGGTTGCAGATCACTGGATTTTTTGCATTATGTTTTCAAGCTTTTTCCAGTATGTATAATTAAAGTTTTAAAATTCGTATGCATGTGTATGCGTGATGGGATGGTAGTGCAGTTCTCAGCCAGAGTATCTAGATATGGTACCCAAGTAAGTCAGTGACTCACAAGAATATGCTATGGCTAGTTACCCTGGGCTGAGTTACCCTGAGGGGTTTGACTCCTCTCCTTGGCTGCTTTTGGACTTCACGTATTGCATACGTAAGTCCTTTTGTTTATGTTCCATAGGGACTTTTCTGACATGCAGATTTAGAAAGCAAATGTTTCAGACTCCTTTAAAATAATTTATAGATTGCGACTGTACCTGAATTAAAAATAAAATCAGGGAAAATACATTAAAGGAGGTGGAGTTAAATGCTAGAAAACAGCTGTATTAAGGAAATCTGTAGTATTTACCTATAGCCTAGACATGGAACTAAAGGTTTATGTTTAGGGCAAAGCTAATGTGCAGCAAATAAGGATGTGAATTTACAGTGCAGTAGCTATTTCATGCTAACGTCCTGTGTGATCAATCTTTTATCTGAGGTAACGAAGTCCCCTGTCTGAGACATTCTTAACGGACACTGCAGTGTGTTGTAAATTCACACTACAAATTACTGCATGGTAGCATCCTTTAGAGACAGATCCTGGTGACGAGAGATACAGGCTTGGCCCTGAATAGCAGCATGTTCAAAAATGCTGCTTATACCAAGGAAAGTTCCCAGAGAAAGTGAAGACAGATAACATTTCAAATCTTTAAGTAATTTATCCATCCAACAATGTACCTGTCACTTGAAACAAAATGTCACCAGGCATAGTAAGAAAAATTAATCACATAGCGTACTTAACGAGAAGGAAAGGAGTGAGATTCAAATAATATCTTTCTACTGAAAAGATGCCATAGAATAATCAGCCAGAGTAAACTGATGAAACATCTTCCAGATCTGTATTACTTGCGAGTCTCTCGGCATGTATCATGCTGCATGAAGCATCTTCCTGAATTGTCAGAGTTCTCCGACATCCCTGTGTGCAGTGAGATTATTTTAAAACATGTATTCAATAAAAATGGATGGGAAAGACTCTGGTGGAAGGGAGTGCTTGAACAGTTTGGATGGATAAAGTTATTTGTGGCATGCAGTTTTATCTCCAGAGGATGCTCTCTTTCATCTGAGAGCATTCAACTGAGATTCCTGCGTTCCTTTGCACCTCTGCAGCCTTTAGAGCACAGGTCTCTGAACAATTACATTGACTGTAGCGCATGCACACCAGCAGTACCAAATTCGGGACAAGCTGGACATCACTGCACACATACAAACTTTCATTGAGTCTACTCTGCACGTGGTGCAAAGTCAATCTGTGCATACACACTGGCTGTTTGTTCAGGATTTTAGGACATGCTGCTCTAGCTGATGGTCTCACTTGGCTGCAAAGGTGCAAAAGATCCCAGACAGACATACATTGTCCTAAAATTTTGCTGCAGAAGAATAGTAAGATAGAAAAAAGGACCTCTTAAGGGAAAATGTTAGCCCTAAAGGTGTGGGCAGAGAGATGATGTTCCTACTAGGCAGTTGGACTAGATGACCATCGTAGGTCCCTTCCAACTGAAATATTCTATTCTACTGAGGAAGAACGGAGGGGTGGAAAAAAGGACCGCTAGGGAATATCAGTATATTAATTAATAAGTCTTTACTGTGGGAACTAAAAGACCCATTTCTGTGAGCCAACTTTAATGTTGAGCTCATCCATTCCTTTGTGCTGCCCAGGCATCAGGCCACCTAGCTACAGCAATACTTGGAGTACCTTGTAAGCACTGCATTCAGTTTGGTTTCTTTCTGTCCCCTCTAGTCAGAAGCTTTTGTGTAAAGCTTACATTGAGATCACTAAGAGCCTTTATTGTCTGTAACTCTCTTTCAGGATAAAGACTTCTGTGTCATCCTTGTGCCACATCATGTACCAGAGTTCCACCTGATCCAGAGTTTTGTTCGAGTTGTCCCTTTCTTTACTTCCAAACTTGGTCACGAGCTTTATGTCTTCCACCGTGCAGGATTGCTCAAGTGAGTCATGTGCCTCGTGACAACAAATGATGTACTCTGAGCTATTTTTATGGAATACGCTTGCTTCATCCAACCTAGCACCAGATGGGTATTCCTTTGCTATCTCAGACCAAGCTGGTATTCTGCACAACACTGCACAACATCTTGCAAAAGTGGTAGCTTGAGTCCCCAAAACAGTATAGGTGAATAGCACAGGACTGTGCCTGGAGCAGTTAGGAGCAGAGCTAAATAACTGAGTCTTTAGCAGCATTACTGCAGCTGTCTTGCTTCCTATTCTGGAGTGAATCCTAAGCCTACTCAGATGTTTCTCCACACAGCTATAGTAGGCAGTATAGAAATAGCCTTATATTTTCAGTGAAATAAAGTAGTTAGTGACATGATATTTAATGAAGTAAAAAATGATATAATTAAAAATGTAAAAGCAAGCAGTCTTCTGACTGCCAGTGTCTACATATAGTCTCCTTTAAGTAAAAACAAAAAGTGCAATGAGAAGATTAATTTAAAATTTGCATATCAGTACTAACTTAATGAAGAAGAACATTTATACAGACAAGTAGCTTCTTCAAGTTACCTCATTGCGGACCAAGGCAAACAGAGAAACGTGGTGCAGCATTTGGCCCTTTGGACTGGGGTCAGGTTGTATTAACATTGATACTTGAAAGCCTAGTTTAGATAAAATTCCTGGAGACATGGTATAACTCTCTTAAGAGAAATTTCTGGAACATGCAGAACATAGCAGTAACCTCATTGATGAGTATCTATTCTATATAATTTCTCTCATTTTTTTGTATTAAATCATTTATTTCATACCTTTCAATTTCTGTGATACTATGAACGCTTGTAGTCTGAAATACTGGTGAACTGGGACGCAAAACTTGTGTTGCTATGACTTCTGTTACGTCGTATGAGTTTTCCAATGCTTTGTTTGTATAACAAGCCTATACTGGCCCAAACACCAAGCTTAAACTGTGTCACAATTAGAAATTTTCTTCTTTTTTTTTTTTTTTTTTTTTTTTTTTTTTTTTTATTGCCTTAATGTAGCTAAATACTGCGTGGTTTCAGAGAAATACTTCTGGTTTAATTGCATACTTAATCACCTTTGATGGTATACAAATAGCTCATGCAGGAACTGGCCAGCTACTCTTGGACCTATGCAGAAGCTTTTTACCATGGGATGAAATTAGGCTTCTGTGTACTATGTAAGAATCCAGCTGGCTGAAGAGAAAGCCACTGGAGTAATTCCTGTTAATCTCAGCCACAGCTGTTCAGTAATCCACCAGTAGGATTTGTAGTCATACATCCTCTTGTGATTTTGGTCAAAATTAAACTTGTTATCAAGGTTTTTTAAAAAAACCCTTACAATTCTGATTAAATTGTGCATATTCCAAATGATACCAGCCCTTCCATGAAAACAGAATGGGGTCGTTAGTAGCATTTTCCAAACCCCCTTGCAGCCGTGCGGGAAAGTAAGGAAAAATAGCCTTTCATTGAGGTTCAGGATCAGAAAAGCTACGGAAGAAACCAGAAGAAGCGTTTGGAAAGTTTCTGAAGAACAAAAAACTCAGTGCACAACAGTAGATACTCTCTTAGATAAAACCAAAATATGAAAAGCTAAAAGATCAATATATTGTACTTGCACCAAGGGCTTTCGAAAGGCATGTGAGTGGAAAAGGAAGTCACAGAAAATGGATTAAAAGAAAAACAGAGGTAAGAAGATGGGAATATGAAGACATGAAAGGGCAAAATCAGAAGAGGCACAGGCACAAAATGAGATACTGATTAGTAAAGGTTGTAAAAGGAGTAAGAAAAAGTGTTAAGTACACAAAAAGCAAGAGTGCAGCAAATGGAAGTATAGGTCTGCTACTTAACAGTGAAGGAGAAAAAATAACAGATGACAAGGCATAGGCTGAAATGCTTAATGGATACTTTCCCTCAATTTTCACTAAAAAGCATAATAATAATAATAGCATCCTGGTCTCTGAGCAGTCGAAGGAATTGGGCATCTAGAATGAGTTAATTCATTACTGGAAGAGGAATGAGCACAGACCTTGGATAGTCCCTACTATTTCATACTTTGAGTGGCTGCGGTGGTTTTGTTTATTTTTTTGAAAAGTTTCAATTTTTTGCATGTTCTGTTTTTCCTCATATTAAAAATGTAGTTCATTATTGGCACAACTGCCTTCTCTTGGACATGGGTGGGGAGAAAAACTCACGTGCTGGGCTCAGTGGAGTGGCAGGAAGATAGCAGACTCATAGGTTGCAGAGTGAACCATGTTGCTGGTCTTTCTGACCATCATCCTCATCATTTCTTTAATCTTCTAATTAACTGTCTGTGGAAATGTGCGAGGAAATGTGGAAACTAAGCTGATGCTTGCTTAGAAGTTCAGGATTAGTTTGCAATTTAGTAATCAGATGTATGCTTCTGAGCACTCAAATAATCAAGTTGAAAATGATCAATGAGCTTGAGCTGTGAAATTTCCAATAACATATCAGATTTGGTAGGCTTGGTTTTTTTTAAGCTACTAGTGCTATTCATTAAAACCATGTTCTGCAAAATCAGTCTTGATGTGACTGTGACTTAGGCTGAAGAATAGCACATACAAGTTTAAATTGAAAACAAGAACAGGAATGGAAGTTATACTACATGAATTGCAAGTTTTTAACTGTGGGTGAAAAAACTTAATTCTTGGAAATTAAGTTGTGGTTCAGTTCCTTGAACAGCACTCTCTAAGTCTTTATTATATGAGCCTTGTTTAACCAAGAAGGGTCGATGCCTTTAACAGGCAACATGCGAGAGTTCCTCAGCTGCTCTAGACTGACACTGTGAAGTAAATTTTTTTCATAATTAGTGGGTGGGAAGATGTTCTATAACAGAGTGTGTAACCTAGGTAAGTGCCAGAATATTCCTGTCTGTGGCTGATATGTTGCTGGTTGTATATATTGCACGGACGTTTTTATACTGTGTCACTGTTGTGTGATTACTATGTGGCAACTTATATTTATCAGAGGGATTTTATTCATGTAAGTTTATTCTCATTTGAAAATACTATTACTATTTGAAGAACCGAGGCCTAACACAAGTGTTAGTAATTTGTTCTTGTTGAGGGAATTGATGTTACTGCCTTTCTTTCGTACCATGTCCAAGGATGGCAGTTGGCTCTGTTTTATTTTTTCTCTCTCTCTCCTTTTTTCTTTTTTTCTGATCTTTCTCTGTTTCTTTTCTTTCTTTTCCCATGTGTGTCAGTGTGCAGTTATGGATTCTACTTT
>WEKW01017370.1:50308-83940 GCA_013389905.1 Sula dactylatra | reverse complement strand
AGCAGAAAATGCTTACACAAAACCTGTATTAATTTTAAATTACTAACTTGAGAGAGAAATGTAATAAAATGTTTTGTTAATGCTTTGTTATCCTTATGGCTTCAACTCCAGCTCAAAAATGCAATTAATTCTGTAACTTACACTCTGTGGCGGATGTCATTCAAGCTGCGACAGCTTATTGGGTAGTTAAAAGGATGAAATCAAGTAGTCATTCTACTAATCCCTTTACAAGGAAACAGCTTTATGCATAAAAAGTGGAACTTATGTGGTCATTAGCAGATGCTACATCAAGCAACCAAAAATACACACATTTAAATTCTTAAGCACAATCTATGAACACTACACAGATGGTTTCCAAGAAACTGTACCTAAATTGATTACAATAAAAATGATCTGCTGCAATTGTTTCTGTCAAAAGGGAGAACAGAATTTGTCCCAATGTGTCGCTCTGCCCACTCATGCAGAGAACCCAGCTGCTGAGACAGATGTTGCTCTAAGCACTTTATTTTAGGGTCATTAAAATGGTTACAGGGGTTAGTCATTCATTGTTTTATAAATTGTGCTTACTAGCTGAGCTCCATAGATGCTGGAAAACTTCTTTGTTGTTGATCAAAAAAAGTTACATGTCATATCGTATTTACCTTATGCTGGCAGTAAAAATGGGTGAAGCACTTGCATAGGACAGGATAAGAAAATACAATTGCTTTTTCTGTTTTATTTAGAAGACCATATTTACTTAGACCTGGTGTAATACTGGTGCCTATTCTGCAATCATCTGAAAGGCAAAACTTGCCTCAAAGGCCTTCTATCTTTCATTTTAGTTCCTTTAATCATTCAAGAACTTGATTTTTCAATTCAGCTTATTCCTGTACAATATTCCTTCCATGGTATTATGAGCAAGAAGTGTCAGACAAGCAAAGGTTTAAGATCAGTTGATTAGATCAGTGCAGAGTGGGTCCGTCTACCTCCCCGCTGTCTTTGCAAATGCTGCTCTTTGGCAATTTGAGCATACTCAGGCTTTACTTAGAAATATTTGGCTAAATCTCTTCTGTGTTGGCAGGTTCTATGGTTTTCCATGGCTCATCTAATTCAGGATTGACTTAGCCGTGTGCATGTGATGTATTGGTGCAGCAGCTAATGTGTCAATGAGAAACAGAACAGTAAAAAGATGAAGCTCAGTGAAAAACAGCAAGGTTGGCAGATCCAACTCCTTTTCAGATCATAGTGTAGCCTTTTATAGCCTCCACTACAAAATGTAGCCAACTTCCGCTCTTTTATTTCATCTTTGTCCCTATGTACTTGTTATTATGTTGATGGTTCTATTTATCTTCCGTAATTGGTGGCTGAACTGTGGCAGCCAAATTCTTAATTCTAGGTGGTGATCATAGACAAAGTCTAAATGATATTTTTCCACCTTTTCTTTGCACATTTAGGATAAAGTCAGCCATCTATAAAAAACTAGTGAAAAATTTTAGTATCATTTGACCTGCCTCCTTAAAACATGGCTGCTTTGGCAGTGGGTTGATTTTCTGCACTTTTGCAGAGAGATTAATTTCTCTCCCCTGGCTTAATAGCCTTTATTTAGATAATTGTGGACTGCCCACGTGTAGATCCTCATAACTAAATAACATAGCAAGTCACTTGTTTTGAAAATGCCCTAAAGTTACAATTTTAAAATTAAAACCAAGATATCCTCATAAAATTCAAAGGGTGGAAGAATGAGTTAACCCACTGCCCCCAAATCTGGCCATTTTTGAGGTCAAATATCTCAAAAAAAGCATTAGGTTAGGAGCCAGACAGAAAACATAATCTCTAAAAATGCAGTGAGACATTCACTACTCTCAGAACCAGGCAAATTTCATCCACTTCAATATTCGGTTCAAATAAACTTACCAATACAAAAAGAAATTCAGCCAAGAGAGCCATGTTTTTACCTGGCTGTATATTAAAATCTATAAATTCTCCTAGATTCACATAAATTTGAGTTGAATATTATCCAATCTGTATTTTGATCTTGCAACAAAACCCTTACACAGGCAATCTTTTTTTCCAGGATTTGTCAATATTGTAAACCAGGTTCATCCATAAATTTAATCTGTATCAAAAGCAGAGAGGGGCCCTTTAATATGTAATGTCAATTTACTATAGTTTCATGACAGGAAATTTATTATTGACTAAGTGAGATGTTAAGATTTATTGTAACTAGTAGCCGATTTCCCTGCAAAATAAGCTTAACAAGATGAGGGCTGTATTGGAAGTTTGGGGACTCAGAGAGTGCACTGATCTACACAGAAAATCACATTTCCCTTCTGCTTTTGTCTTCCAGTATTGTAAGGTCTTCAGGATAACAACTGTCACCTACTCTGCTATAAGCAATATGACTGTAAAGATTTTTCCCTTTTCAGGAAGAGCTTCTGAGAGGTAATGTAACATTAAATACCAAAGGCCTCGCTCATCATCTGACACGGTGTGTTTGGAGGTGAGATTTAGCAGACCAATGCAAGTCCAGAATAGTGGCAGAGCTGCACTTGCAGAACAAATGTCCTTTTTAGCATTGGTGGTTCATGCATTGCTCACAGAAGAACATAAAGAGAAACATCCTGATGAAAAGCAAGCTTGAGTTCTTAAAAGAGTTTTTGATATTCTGCACACCAGGCATGACAACATAAGGCTGCTCACAGCCTGGGTGTCACTCCAAATTCCATTATACTTACATTAGATGCTGTTTGTTCCTCCTGCAAATGCACTGACAGATTTTTACAGCCCTGTACATGTTTTTTTTAGTGTATGAAAGGTTTGTAGTTATTTTAGCCATGGAGTTGCTAAAAAATTATTAAAGAAAATCAAAGTTCACTCTCATCTACCCTGAACTAAGCCAAACAGCATATTCTTCTTTTAGTATCAAATGAATGGGAAGTGGCTAGTAAGCCACTTGCACTGAGATGGCTGGGGCAGCAAAAAGGGTGTGATGACTTGATACACATTACAAAAATGAAGGTATTTCTCCTTGAAAAACCATCATGACACCTAGCCTTAATTGACTTTTTTTTCTTGCATTCTCTTTTTGTTCTGTAGCATCACAATCACAGCTGAGATGGCAAAGAATACCAGTATTTGTACAATTGTGGAATAATACTTACCCTGAAAAGCATAGATTTTGTACGGATCAGGAAGGAACACAACAAGTGCGACTGAGAAAAAAAGAGACAAAACCTGATAATAGAAACTCAGTCTACTGGCACACTACAGCTTTTCTCAAGATGACATTGTCTAGTGTTAAGATGAACAATTCCTGCTGGTTTAGAGCATCACTAAATATAACATAAACACATCTATACTTGGTCACACTGAGTCCTTCGAGCCCAGCCTACAGTCTTCAAAAGCGGATGCTTAGGATGAAGTATAAGAACAAGAAAACAGTTTTTCCCTTTGAACACTCACTCAGCCTTCAACAATTTGTGGCTCAAGGACTTCCTCTGGTCCATGTATCCCACTCTCCATGGTATCCACAAGTAGTTAGAAATATTCTTTCCAAGGCATCAAGGGAGAAACCTTGGACCCATTAGCATCCCTGCCGTAACTGCCTTAGATTGAACAGAACAGGATTTTACCTAGATGCATGCACTTTTCTCTGCCATTCTCCTTCCCCTCTTGCAGAAACCTCTTGTAGTGGAATAGCCCAAAGCACAGAAGGAAGGTTTGAAGCTTGGAACAGCTCTTTGAGCACTGACCCCTAGATTTGTCCCCTGAAGTTTCTCCATGGGCTCCCATTCACCCCTACTGCATGTGCCCCTACCCTCTTGTACTGTTCCCTTATACCTCCCCCAGCACTCTGTGTCCATATGGCTGACCCAAGACATTCCCCCTCTGCTGCTTACTGGACTTTCCTTTTTTTTTCTTTCCCATTTTTCTTCCAAGAGAAACCCTGCCGATACTACTGTGATCCTTAAGAAATCAGCATTGTGTGAACATACAGGATGTACCACTTTGACAATACTATTCAATCCTTCCTTCACCCGGTTCAGGTCCTGGACTAGTTTTCATCATTCCACTTGACTGATGCCAAGCAGCTGTGCTTTTGACTAAACTGCGTGGGTACAGGTGCTTTATTAAGTCTTTGAGCTCTTAGGAGGCCATGCAACAACTCAAATGTACTAATGCATCTAGACAAATTTCTAAAGAGAGTGGCATTTCAGGCAGAGGCATTTTTCAGGAGCATAGTTTGGGAAAAACAAGGTCAAAAGTGGGTGATCAGTTGGAGGTATTTTCCGCAAAACAGAAGGTGCACCCCACCTTCAAATATCAGCCACTCTAAGTAACCTCAAATTTACTATCTGGAAATAAAGACTATCATCTTTAGGACATGATATTAATATTAGAAAATCTTAGTCAAAGATAAGTAGTCTAGAAGACATTTAGATGATTTTCAGGAGATCCCATACATTTATACATTTCTTCAGTTTGGAACAAAACCAGCATGGAGCTACAAAAAGTGTCAGTCTGTCACCAAGCTATGGACTATTGAATTTTTATGTAAGAGTATTAATTTAAGGCATGTGATAGCTGGAAGGTAAGAAGTAAACATTCTCTGGTCCAACTGAAAATATGGTCTCTTACATCCACTTATACCTTCAGCACTGTGCATTCTCTCAGTTAAAAAAAAACAACAAAACAAACAACTCAAATATCTGGTTAAACTTAGCTCACAGGGTGATAGAAAAGAGGGAACATTAATACATTTGGGCTACCCATTCACCATTGGCTGGAGGATCTGAAAGCACCTGTGACTGCGTAGGTGTGTTTTTCTACTCTTGTTTATTATCTTCTAAAAGTTTCTGATGGAAACCACATCCTCTCACCCAGAATTGGGAGGTGTTTATTAAAGACTCAGAGAGCACAAAAAAAGCAGTCTCCCCCCAAAAAATATCTGGTACAGATATGATTGTCTATAATTTTCTCTGTAACTGAACTGTAAACGTGACCTTTGCAAACCAACAGTACTTTCCCAACTGAAAAGGTGTTTCAGCTGCATGACAGTGTGGTATGTGATTTTGCAGAGCCTTGCACTTTCACATTTGGGTAAAGTGAATTCAAAACGTGAGTGTCTTGATTTAGTAATAGATGGACACTTTTTTTGCCAGTGCAGATGACTGTCCACAGAGCTAAGCACGTGACAACCAGATCCTATTACTTTTAAATAACAACTTTAATATTCTGGCATTAAAGGAGTGCTCACCTTCAACATCAGGTGGAAAGGCCAAGAAAATTAATGGTTAAAATTACCATTCATTTTGACATCCTTTCCATCATCTCTCTTAGAGGGGTGCCACGTAAGTGCTATTAATGTTGAAGATTGTGAAATTTGGGGTGAGGGAAAGTAAAAAAAACCAAATCAGGTAATGCATCTGCTTTTTGCATTCCAAGCAAACTGGACTTGTTAACTCAGGAATTCCTTTTCAGTCAGTGTTATCAGTGGAACTGGTATAAAAGCTGCATAAATGCAGCAGAGAGTGAAGAAATTTATTTTCTTCATTTTGCTATATAGTTAAAAGTCCAGGAAAAGAACAGCATTGTCACTTCATTGTAAACCACCAGGATGTATATCATGACCACAGCACATCTCTGTTTAGTTGGCAAACCTACAGGGAGGTTTCTTTGTTGTATTAAACACATAACATTGGTATAAAAGAAGCACTGGAAGTGTGTTTTTTCACGGCCTAATCACTTTCTCATAGATACACATAGAAAGTCCATTGCCTTTTTTTCAGGTTGATCTTCCATAGGTGATATATGTGTATAAATATCGTGATTTTTCACTAAGGAAGTTGCTTCCAGTTGCCTCCAGCTGTCTTCTGTCTCCATGCAAGAATAAGCTGTGCCATAAGGTGACAGACAAGACATGTAAGCCAGAAGGAATCCATCCACCAACGTGTCCACAAACTTTCCAGTTTGGCTGGCTTGGGATGAGTCCCTCACAACCCCGATAGCATACATACACTCAGTCTACCACCCTGAAGTTGCCACTGGAATATTCACATTCTAGTAAATTTGTTAATAAATGTGTTCAGAGAACAAACACAACTACCCCCAGTACTTTAGTCTGAATTCACTGTCTTTATTGTTGACAGTGCTCACATCTAAATCTTGAGGACAAGGCCCAACTTCACAAAAGACTTAGGACTTTAAGTCTGAGCTAAATGCCAAGTAGCCTGTGTATTGCTGAATGTGTCTGTAATTTGATTTCTGTAGAATAGATCCACAATTTTACACTTTCTATTCATAGGGGTGTTACCACAGGGCAAGCTGGGGTTAGCTATTTCTCTCCACCTTTCCATCTGGGTGCTCTTCATATACAGCAAATGCAGATAAATTTGTTACACTTTGAAAGTGAAATTATATACCTGGACTTTACTGGGATGTAGTCATGCAGAGAGATAGCACAGAGTAGTAAGTGCATTGTCAATTCTCACCTAGATTTATTTTGCGGGGTTTGTTTTTTTTCCCTCTGGAAATAATATTTCAAAGACTTACTGGTTATTTTTGGCTCTAAGGTTTGAGTTCATAACATCTAGCTTCAAGATCCTAACTCAGTCAGCTCAGGTAGGAGACTGATGGGCTTTTGGCTCACTGGTAGTTGGTGAAGACAAGAGGCACTTTCAGAGGACAACTGACTTTAGGCAACCTGAGGTGCCCATCCAGTGTTTCTGGAGTGAAGACTTCACTCTCTTTCTTTCATCCCAGAACACTTTCACACTTGCTTTTTCTCTTTTTCTCTCTCTGCTTCAGCACTTATAACAAGACACCAGAGAAAGTAATTATTTTACCAGCATTTGGATATATAATGTGCTTAATTCTCTGAAGATGGTGGAATATTCCAAAAAATAGCTTTAAGCATTTTACAACAGGTGTTCCTAATAAGTTAAAGATTAATCAAGTAAAGATTCAAATATGTTTGCTGGAAGACAAGCAGTCTAGTGTTGGTCCAGCAGGGGGAATTTCTGTTAATAATAATTAGAAAGAAAACTTTAAGGTGATGCAAGGATAATAAGGTTACTTTGATCAAGTGCAAAAACAAGGTGGTAAAAGAAGCCTAGCCAACAGGATACAATGAAGAAGGGAAAAAAGGAACACATACTAACATACACAAATTAAACAATCCAGATGAAAAAAGGAAGCAGCAGGTCAGCTTTGGTTATGAGAATACTCAGCTTTGATCCTACAGGGCTGCAACTCTGTTCCTCTCAGCTCCTTTGTTGTCACTTATGCCAAAGTTAAATTGATCTATGGTTTCCTCTGATGAGGGAATCGATGCATCAGTTGCTGTTAACCCCCAGTCACTAAGGATGAGTATGCACTGTTGCACCTTATTGAAGGAAACTAAAAAGAAGCACCAAGTTTTTTCCTCAGCTTTTCTTTATTTTCTGAATAGCATCCAGTGCATGGCATAAGCATTTCACAAAGTCTCCTGTTCCCAGAAAGCACTTTTAAAGGCAAGTAAAACAAAACAATTCAGAGCTAGAGAGAATGGTGTATCCCCTCGTCATCCGAGCTCCATGGCTCTGCATCTTTCCTGTACAATATTTCTCCAGCTGTAGTGGGCACAAGGTTACAGATCAGGTTGTTATTACTTTCAGGATCTAGTTAACAAGGCCTGATGAAAGCTGGTTCATAATGTTTGCTTAATAATGTTATCAGGATGAAGTTTATTACAAAGAGGAGAGTGAGCAGGCTGATAAAGCAGCTTTTGAATTAAGACTTATAGGTAGCTTGGCAGAAGAGATATGGTAATGCCACTGAAATCTTGCACTGAACTTTTTATCCAGAGATCTTAAAGCACTTGGAAAAGACACATCAAGGTCACATGGGGAGATTTTGGAATTGGCAAAGGCTGAGAAGCAACTGAGCTCTATCACTGATATGATGAGACTGCAGTGTTGAGACCACAGATTGGCTTTGCTACACTGATATGTCTGTGTATTTGCTATCTGATAGCAATGGGAGTTACTAGGAATGAACAGCATGCTGTGCTATACCCTGAATACATCTTCTCTATGCACTTATGGAGCCAAGGCATAGACAAATGCTTTTCCTTCAGCAATAATTGCTTTCCTTGCAACGAGGAAGTCCAAGGCCCACTTGGAACTAAATCTGGCAAGGGATGTCAAAGATAACAAGAAGGGCTTTTCAAATACATCAGCAGCAAAAGAAAGACTGGGGAAACTGTGGGCCCGCTGCTGAATGAGGTGGGTGCCCTGGTGATGCGGGATACAGAGAAGGCAGAGTTACTGAATGCCTTCTTTGCTTCAGTCTTTACTGCTAAGGCTGGCCCTCAGGCATCCCAGCCCCCAGAGGAGAGAGAGAAAATCTGGAGAAAGGAAGTCTGCCCCTTGGTTGAGGAGGATTGGGTTAGAGATCATTTAGGCAAACTGGATCCTCACAAATCCTTTGGTCCCAATGGGATGCATCCACGAGTGCTGAGGGAGCTAGCGGATGCTGTTGCTAAGCCACTGTCCATCATCTCTGAAAGGTCATGGAGGACAGGAGAGGTGCCCAAGGACTAGAGGCTAAGCCAATGTCACTCCAGTCTTCAAAAAGGTCAAGAAGGAGAACCTGGAAAACTATGGGTCAGTCAGCCTCACCTTCATCCCCAGAAAGGTGATGGAACAGTTCATTCTGGAGGTTATCTCCAGGCACGTAGAGGAAAAGGCTATTAGAAGTAGTCAACATGGATTCACCAGCAGAAGATCATGCTTGATCAACCTGATAGCCTTCTATGATGGCATGACTGGCTGGGTAGGTGAAGGGAAAGCAGTGGGTGTTGTCTACCATGACTTCAGCAAGGTTTTGACACTGTCTTCCATAACATCCTCATAAGTAAGCTTAGGAATTGTGGGTTAGATGAGTGGACAGTGAGATGGATAGAGAACTGGCTGAACGGCAGAGCTCAGAGGGTCATGATGAGCGGTGCAGAGTCTATTTGGAGGCCTGTAATAGTGGTGTTCCCCGGGGGTCTGTGCTGGGTCCTGTTCTCTTCAACATATTCATCAGTGACCTGGACGAAGGGACAGAGTGTACCCTCAGCAAGTTTTCTGATGATACAAAACTGGGAGGAGTGGCTCATACACCAGAAGGCTGTGCTGCCATTCAGCAAGACCTGGACAGGCTGGAGAGCTGGGCTGAGGGGAACGTAATGAAATTCAACAAGAGCAAGCGTAGGGTCCTGCACCTGGGGAGGAACAACCCCATGCACTGGTACAGGTTGGGGGCTGACCTGCTGGAAAATACCTCTGCTGAGAAGGACCTGGTAGTGTTGGTGGACAGCAGGTTGACTACAAGCCAGCAATGTGCCCTTGTGGCACAACGGTATCCTGGGGTGCATTAAAAGGAGTGTGGCCAGCAGGATGAGGGTGGTTATCCTCCCCCTCTATTCCACCCTAGTGAGGCACGAAGATGATCAGGGGACTGGAGCATCTCTTTTATGAGGAAAGGCTGAGAGACCTGGATGTGTTTAGCCTGGAGAAGACTAAGGGGGGATCTTATCAATGCTTATCAATATCTAAAGGGTGGGTGTCGAGAGGATGAGGCCAGACTCTTTTCAGTGGTGCTCAACAACAGGACAAGGGACATTAGGCACAAATTGGAACACAGGAAGTTCCTTCTGAATATGAGAAAAAAATTCTTTACTTTGAGGATGACAGAGCACTGGAACAGGCTGCCCAGGGAGGTTGTGGAGTCTCCTCTGGAAATATTCAAAACCTGCCTGGATGCTGTCCTATGCACCCAGCTCTAGATGTACCTGCTCAGGCGGCGAGGTTGGATGAGATGATCTCCAGAGGTCCCTTCCAAGCCCTACCATTCTGTGATTCTGTGATTCTGTAATAATAAAACTAGTGCTCCCAACCATTGGTCCTGTGACCTAAGAGTAGAACTAGCAGCACTCTCTTTTTCAGATATATTCAAGGCCATTATATGGTGGTTACAGAGACTTTCTAATAAAACACAGCTGATACTCAAGTTAGGTACTAGGAGAAATTTTCACGTGGTGTAAGTGGATGTAATTGTTTGAATCTTCAGTTCTAAAAAGTAGGTCCAACACAGAGCTACCGAAGAACTATTTAATTTATTTATGTACTCTGCCTGATCTATGCTATATGATAACATCATACAAAGGAGAAAAAGTTGTAACCCAATAAACTGTATTCAGAATGGTTTGATTAAAATGGATTATCTTTTATAGGATATGGATTGAACATTGCATAGAAAGATTTGTAAAACAGCTAGGTACATTCTGGACTAAGTATCTGTGTACGCAGTCTCCTTGTAGTGTGGAAATGATGGGTTTGTAATATGCTCCAGTACTGCAGCATGCTAACTTTACTATTGAATTTTATGCATTTGTCCCTGTGAGATACAATTTCATTTTAATTGTACCAGCAAAGATTACAAGATGAGCTAAACAAATTGAGTCCTGCCAAAGAATCCAGGGAAGTTGCTTCATTTTATAGGATTTTACTTAATTTTATAGGAAATGTGCTAAAAGATTTCTATTTTTATGTTTTTAATTAAACCCCAATATCTTTCCATCCTGGTAGCATTCTGTTGCCCTCTGGTTGTTTTTATGTATGGGGTCAATCATGTCTGCATGGAAATCAGTTTGAAATCACCATAATGGGAATATGATTGACTCTGATATTCATTGCAGATTATAAAATGTCTGCTATGATATAGGTTTCCCTGTGATATTAAAGAAGCCAGTCCTGAAATACTTCACAGGGATGGAAAGTTTACTAGCAGAACACAACCTAGAAGGTCTTCAGTATTCACACCACAGCTTTACTATGATGATATTGAAGGAGAAAGGCAGCTTAGATGAAATGATAATTAGTCTATTGGCCTTTGTGCAGGAACTTCTAAAAGGGTAAATATTGATGGTATGGTTTTGCTGCTTTAAATCATAGTAGCAGATTATTCCACTGCCATTGAAATGAATGGTGAAACTTGGACATCAGCTGTCAAACAGCTGTTGGATGATAATAGCCATCAGATAACAGCAACCTGAGCTGCATTTGAACCAGCAAAATTTAAACAATTGGTTTCTAATGCCACAAGTTATCTTTTGCCTTGTCATATTGTGGGGTTTAGTGTATAACTTCAGCAAATTGTCCTTTCTGCCTCCATCTTCCTAGGTGAAAAATTTACATGCATATTGCTGCCACCATAATAGCAACAAGGTGACTAATGACTAGTAATTGATGCCCTGCAGCTGAGAATAGTTATGTCTGTTGGCTGAACCCTCAGTATTTTGTAGTAAAACATCAGAAAGAAAACCAAACCATTATACAAACAATTACCAAATGGGAAATTTGTCACCTAAAAAAACATGTTTGGTTTCAGTTCTCTCTGTTTCTTCTACCAAGACATTAATTGGAATGGGAAGACTATTAGAACAGTTGGTTTCTACTGAAAGTGGGTTTCTCTACTGAGACATTATTTATCTGTAACTGGATAATATATTTTCTGTATAATGATAAGAAAAAGAAATCAGAATCACTTATCAAATTGTCCATACAAATAAATAATTAGTGACATTAGGACCCTAAAATATACTTCTAATATTGAATAGGTGAGTGGCCTAATTAAGCTAAAGATACTGAAATCTCATGAATCAAAATGGGAAGTAGAGCAAGTCTTGTGTCAGCTTCATAAAATATTTAACATTGAACTTGTGATAATGTTTTCCATAGTGACTGTCCTCACAATAAACATAATACTGGTGGGAGATCTAGTGGTCGGAGGCTGTTTTGGTCTTAGCGACCATGATATGATTGAGTCTCAATTCTTTGCAAAGTAAGAAGGGGGTTCAGCAGAACCACTATCATGGACTTCCAGAGGGCAGACTTTGGCCTGTTCAGGGCACTGGTTGGGAGGGTCCCTTGGGAAGAAGTTCTGAAGGGCAAAGGAGTCCAGGAAGGCAGGGCATTCTTCAAGAATGTGTTAAAGGTGCAGGGGCAGGCTGTCCCCAAGTGCCGCAAGATGAACTGGCAGGGAAGACGACTGGCCTGGCTGAACAGGGAGCTTTTGCTGGCACTCAGAAAAAAAAGGAGAATTTATCACTTTTGGAAGAAGGGGCAGGCAACTCAAGATGAATACAGAGATCTCGTTAGGTCTTGCAGAGAGAAAATTAGATAGGCAAAAGCCCAGCTAGAACTTAATCTGGCCACTCTTGTAAGGAATAATAAAAAATGTTTTTACAAATACATTAACAACCAAAAAAGAACGAAAAAGAATCTCCGTCCAGTATCGAATGCAGAGGGGAACATTGCCACCAAAGATGAGGAAAAGGCTGAGGTACTAAACACCTTCTTTGCCTCAGACTTTAATAGTCAGACCAGTTATCCCCAGGGTATTCAGCCCCCTGAGCTGGAAGGCAGGGACCGATCGCAGAATAAACCCCCCATAATCCAGGACGAAGCAGTTTACAACCTGCTGAGCCACCTGGACACTTACACATCTATGGGGCCAGATGGGTTCCACCTGAGACTACTGAGGGAATTGGCAGAGGAGCTTGCCAAGACACTCTCCATCGTTTATCAGAAGTCATGGTTAACAGGGGAGGTCCCAAACGACTGGAGTCTTGCCGATGTGATGGCCATCTACAAGAAGGGCTGGAAGGAGGATCTGGGGAACTACAGGCCTGTCAGCCTGACTTTGGTACCGGGGAATATTATGGAGTGATACGTCTTGAGTGAGCTCACCAGGCAAGTGCAGGGCCACCAGGGGATCAGGCCCAGCCTGCATGGCTTCATGAAAGGCAGGTCCTGCCTGACCAACCTGATCTCCGTCTATGTCCAGGTGACCCACCTGGTGGGTGAGGGAAAGGCTGTGGATGTTGTCTGCCTGGACTTTAGTAAAGCCTTTGACACTGTCTGCCACAGCATCCTCCTAAAGAAGCTGGCGGCTCATGGCTTAGACAGGTGTACTCTTCACTGGGTAAAAAACTGGCTGGATGGTCGAGCCCAGAGAGTTGTGGTGAATGGAGCTAAATCCAGTTGGTGGCCAGTCATGAGCGGTGTTCTGCAGGGCTCAGTGTTGGGGCCAGTTCTGTTTAATATCTTTATCAATGATCTGGATGAGGGGATCGAGTGCACCCTCAGTAAGTTTGCAGATGACACCAAACTGAGCAGGAGTGTCGATCTGCTCGAGGGTAGGAAGGCTCGGCAGAGGGATCTGGACGGGCTGGATCAATGGGCCAAGGTCAATTGTACGAGGTTTAACAAGGCCAAGTGCCGAGTCCTGTGATTGGGTCACAACAACCCCATGCAATGCTACAGGCTTGGGGAAAAGTGGCTAGAAAGCTGCCTGGCAGAAAAGGACCTGGGGGTGCTGGTGGACAGCTGGCTGAACATGAGCCAGCAGTGTGCCCAGGTGGCCAAGAAGGCCAATGGCATCCCGGCTTGTTTCAGAAATAGTGTGGCCAGCAGGAGTAGGGCAGGGATGATGCCCCTGTACTTGGCACTGGTGAGGCTGCACCTTGAATATTGTGTTCAGTTTTGGGCCCCTCATTACAAGGAGGACATTGAGTTTCTGGAGCGTGTCCAGAGAAAGGCAACGAAGCTGGTGAAGGATCTGGAGAGCAGGTTTTATGAGGAGCAACTGAGGGAACTGGGGTTGTTTAGTCTGGAGAAAAGGAGGCTGATGGGAGACCTTATCAACCTCTACAACTACCTGAAAGGAGGTTGTGGTGAGGTGGGTGTTGGTCTCTTCTCCCAAGAAAGAAGTGATAGACAAGAAGAAATGGCCTCAACTTGCACGAGGGGAGGTTTAGATTGGATATTAGGAAAAATGTCTTCACTGAAACAGTGGTTAGGCACTGGAACAGGCTACCCAGAGAGGTGTTGGAGTCACCATCCCTGGAGGTGTTCAAAAACTGTGTAGATGTGGCATTTCAGAGCATGGTTTAGGAGGCATTGTAGTGTTGGGTTGACAGTTGGACTTGATAATCCTAGAAATGTTTTCCAACCTTAATAATTCTATGTTTCTATGAATTCTATCATAATAAGGAGTTTTTGAGTAAACATGAGTGGCTAGTATTTATTGCTTTTATCATAGCAAACTGGCCATACTGAGTTCAGTGTCCTCAAGAACTTATGAATCAAATGCTTCATATTGTACATTTTCAAGGCAATTTAGCCATCAGATAAGAAAACATCTAAAACAAAATGGAGATTTGCAGTAACAAGTTGAATGGCAATATAATCACGATCAAACTGTCTTCCCAGCAAGGTTTCCAACGGGGAAAACATTTGTAAAAGGGGTGCCATAGGCAAAATTCTCATTAATGAGGTTAATTCAGTTTATGTGCTGAAAGTTATGTGGAATATTCAGATTAATTCAAACAAACAATAATACAGAAAGCAAAATGCAATAGAAATGCAAGTGAGTAAATATTAGTTTTATTTTGATGGAATAAATATCACAAATGTTGGCGAATCAAAGTGGTAATCCTTGCCTTTCAGGGTTTTCTTAAGAAATATGTTGAAGGACTGCATTGTCTCCATAAATGTTATACTTTTTGAAGTAAATCATGCAATTTGCCACGTAATTTTGTTGTCTTTTTTAAATTTGCATATATTCAGTAATCTCCTGACATGTCTCAGCTAAAATTATAGCCATATTGTTGTCAAATTGAAAGAAATTAGGCATGTTAGAAATTAGAAATGTTGCCCGCCCCAGTTCTCTTTTCTCCCTAATGGGATTCAGCTGAAGCTTTCAGTGTAGAAGAAAATGGTGTGTAAGGCAGACAGCAGATATGACTGAGCAGAACTTATTCTGCTTCTACCTTCTGCAAGAGGACAATAGGCCTGATTTTAGGCTGAGAATTTGAGGAAGGCTCTGCCATTTGGCATTTTGCAGTTTGTCCTGTGGGGCACTGGGGAATTACATGTACCTCCCCTCTAGGCTAGATGGATTTTAGAGGATGACTGACAGCTGGTATTGAGGGAATGGGCACTTGGTTTTCCATGGTGATAGTAAGCTGTTCCAGCTGGAAAGGGTGTTAGGTCGGATGGCAAGGAGAAACAGAGATGAATTCCAAGGCAAGCTGATCATTTTACAGCTGAGTGAGCAGTGTGTAATGTGCTGGACAGTTTGGGGTCTTTTCTAAGAACACTAGGAAGAATTTAAATGCCGTGAATGACAAATGCCTTTTAAATATCTACAGGGCATGGACTTGACAGAATATTAAGTGATTAATAATTATTGATTCCATATATCACAGCCTAAGGCTTTAGAGTAAGTCTGCACTTTCTAGAAGATAATGTTGTGAAGCATGTTTGCTAATTAGCTATCCTTGCCATTAAGAAAATGCCATTACATTAAGAAAAAGAACTCAGGAGCTATTATTTACCTTCACCATCAGGCAGCATACATCAGAGCATCAATGTGAAATGTCAGTTGTCCGTCAGCTGTTAGGTATAGGTAATAATAATATTGCGTCTCATGTCAAACAGCAGGTTTGCTTTGGAGGGTTATAGGCATAGGACAGCAGGTGTTGAAGACATAAATATGTCCTAACTGCCCTTACAGCAACTGATATGTACTAAACCACCCTGTTAACAGGCTTGCAAGCAGAGTATTCTCTTCTGTTCTGTTACTTCTGTGCATTTGTTTAAGTCAGCCTTTGTCTTAAATTACACATGTTGTTGCCATTTTAAATATATTCACTGTTTCCCCTGGAAGATGAACACAACATCTCTGGAGACTTCACAAGTCTGAAGCATTGCTCTACTAACGCATTTCTTTAACACCACAGTGCAGGTCAGACTCACCTCTGAACTGTCAATTCAAGCTTCAGGAGTCATCTGAAACTTCAGAAATGTGCTTTCATTATCACCCTTATGATATCCAGTTACAAAAAATAAGTGATACTACAGAAATCAAATAGCCTACTTCATTGTATGCACTCATTGAAAACGAATGCAGAATTGTATGCAGATAGCTTAAATGTTAGGTAGGGAAAAACATAGTAACAATTCAGAAACAATGACCAAAAGTAATTTTTACAAGCAAGACCAACGAATTGCAGAATAGGGAAGAATCTAGCTGCAGATATATGTTTTTTAAATGAAGATGAAAGTGTAATTTATCTGCAATTATGACACCAAAATTGGAAAGGGAGCAATACAAGAGAAAAGACTGAAATGTTTAAGTGTCCAAGAAACGTTTGAAAAGTAGGTTACTTTCAACACATTGTAGAACCGATATTTGGAAGTGAAGAAGGGGAGAATTCATCTAAGAGTTGAGCATCTGTTTTAAGACAGTCTGCTGGACTTCCTCCTTAAGGCAGTGGAGACAAGGATAGGACCCTTCAGAAGATTGGCTAGACCTTCCTAAGATAGGTGTACAGATAGAAGAAATAAATTGTTCTCTGAGGGTGTCCATCTCTATTCATTGATGTTAGAAGGAGATTAGATAAGTAGTCAGACTAAACACTATCCTTTCTGTGGAATTTGGCTCAAGTCTTAGAATGTAAACAGTCAATAATGAAACATAAATATCTAAAAGAAAAATCCATATTTTGGCCATACCAGATCTTCCCATCCAACTTTTGACTGAATATTTTAATGCTATGTTGACAAGCAAGCTTTCATGTGCTCTTTGAGTCTTCTTCCTCTAATTTCTATTTTCTAATTATTGTAATTACAGTTAATATGCACACTAATGCAATTCTAAAAGTGCTTTCAGTGTGCATTTTTTTCATAGCATTTCTGAGATTTTATACTTCTCTGAAGTGCACGATTGTGGAACTAGCATTGATTTGCATTCCTATGGACGATTGAATCAGAACTAAGCTCAATGTCAAATTCTTCTCTTTGTATCTGAGAAATGACTGCTGTTGACGATGTGTCTAACACCTGCTACCTTTAGCCTGAGGGTAAAGGCATAAGTTAATGGACTTGATATCATTTCTTAACCTATGGTATATCAAAGCAAAAATTAATGCAGAAGTTGAGGGTGATGTCTGCTGTGACTTTCATTTTCCAATTTAAACTTTGTGAGCCAGCATTTCCACAATGAGCGATTTAGGAGAGCATACAGAAAGGATAAACAGGAATAATATGATGAACTGCAGTTTTACATTGTCCATCCAAAGAGTGAGATCTCTGACAAAAACTCAGCTTTGCAAACACAGAATTCTGAACATGTGGAATTGCCTCCACTGTCCAGAAAATATTTTGGCCCGTTACAAGAAGTAGTTCAGCTTGAATTTGTTCTAGGCACATGAACAGCTTTTGGTGCCTGTATAATCAGTACCTGTTGCTCTTTATTTTCATAGGATCATATGACGATTCAGTTTGGAAGGGATCTCAGGAGATCTCCAGTGCAATCTCCTGCTCAAAGCAGAATAAGCGATGCGATCAGGCCAGGTGGCACAGGGCTTTATCTACTCAGGTCTTTAAAACCTGCAAAATGGAGGCTGCACAACCTTTCCAGCAATCTCTTTCACTGCTTGGCTGTTCCTGTGGTGGAAAGGTTTTCCTTAATTTCTGACTAAATCTCTTTTGTTGCAACTTGTGCTGGTTGCTTCTTAGTCTTCCACCATGCACCTCAGGCCTTCTTGATAACCTCCTAGTAGGTACTGAGGGGCTGCTGTTAGGCCTCACTGAAGCTGTCTGTTTTTGAGAATGTGTGATGCACAAGTCCTGTGTCCTCAGCCTCACTCACAGGGCCAGTACTCCAACCCTAGCCATCTTGGTGGCCTCCACCGAACTCCCTCCAGTTTTATAACAACTTCCCTGTATTAAGGGCCCAAAACTGTATGCAGTGTCTAGATGTGGTTTAATAAGTACTGAATGGAGCAGGATAACCCTTTCCTACACGCTGTGCTTCTACTCATACAGCCCAGGATGCTGTTGGTCGTCTTTGCTGCCTGGGCACACCACTGGTCTATGTCCATCTTGTGTCCAGCAGCATCCCCAGATCTTGTTAACACAGCTGTGTCAGGGCTCTGAGTACACTGAGAGCTTAATTGCCCTGCCCGGCCTCCTCTGGGAATCATACTTACTCTCCCTGCCCAGGACCCCCTTCCAGCCCAGTCTGGGGCTGTCAGTCCCAGCAGTCAGCCCGTGGCAGTGCTGGTCTCCTGCCTCTGTCCCAGTCTCCCTTTGCTCCTGGCTGGAGACCCTGGCTGTGCCCTAGACCTGGTTCATCACTTGCTGTGTGTCAATGGACCTTGGTATCAGCCCCGTGGGACTGTGCCCCATGGATTAGGGCACAGCCAGCACTAGGTCACCCTTGGCTCCAGCTTCCTGGCCCTGGGGTCGCTGCTGGCCCATGCTGCTCCCTGATGAGATGCACTCCCACCAGGCAGCCCCAGCCTGTATTGCTGCCAAGGTTTCTTCCTTCCCAGATGCAGGACTTTGCATTTGTCCTCACTGAATTTCATAATGCTCCTCTTGGCCCACTCCTCCAACCTGGCTAGGTCTCTCTGAATGGCAGCCTTGCCATTTTCCTTCATAACATATGTATGTAAAAAATACACATATATACATAAATGCATCACTGCTCTACATTTGAGAGTATCAAAATGGTTTAAGTGTATGTCACCCTTCATGACTATATCTGCTTCTACAAGAACTACAGTGTTAATGAAATTCTTTACAATAACTGTGCTGTCTTCTGTGTTTGACATGTAGAAAATAACTCTCCTAATTCTCAAGTGAATAATCATCTCCCGCCCCCCCTCCCCCCAAAACTTAGGTCTCCAAATGATAACTAAAAATTACTACATTGTTTCATTGGCTCATGCCTTTTAAAAGCAGAATAAATAATGAAGCAGTTGCTATGTTTACTTATATTTGTAACTCTCTTGTAGGTATAACAAATTATTGAGGTTAAATTTGATTTCAGCCTTTGGTTAAGGACCTGGTGCATTTGTACTTCTTAACAATGAGTTTGCTGCACCATTTTTACAGTATGCTATTCTACTTGGAAAATAGCATGTGACTCCTATGGCTAGAGATGATCCTCAATGATACCATATAAATCTTATTTAGTGTTTCTGGATGCAGCTGAAGCATTGTTTTTAAAAAGATCATGTTCTGGACAGAGAGAGTTATTTAACTTTATATATTCTTTCTAGCTATCCAGAAAGATCTGATCAAAGACACACAGAATTTATTTCACTTTCCTAAAGATTTGCTTATTTCTTCCTTGCAATGTGAAGATTTTTTAATATTCTTTGTAAATATCTGAAATGTCAACATTATATTTGCTTTTTTGTTGGTTGAAATGCAGCTTTTTAAAATGCTTATAAGAACTGTTGAATTTCTCACAAAAAGAATATGGTTAGACTATGCGTTGATGATGCAAATATTCAGGATTAATTTCTTATTCCAAATAAAAACCAAAAACAGCTGAAAACAGTCCAAGAGGCTTATGTCTTTCTACTGAGTGTATAGGATACCTAAGCTATTAATTAGGGAACCTCAGTTAGGTTCCTGAAATTAGTCATAGTTAATTGGATGTTTCTTATCCACAAAATATCTAATTACATGATATCAAACAGTTGCCGAGATGGGATAAAAGGCTTTGCCTCTAAAAAAGCACTTTCTTGCTACGAGACCTAAGTGTAGGTCCTTATTTTGAATTGAGTGGATCTGAACTCTGTGTTCCAGATGAGTTCCCTAGACGGTTTCTGTTTGTCTGTCTCTCCAGAAACTGGGCTCTGCACATGAGGTGTTTTAATAATAAAAGAAATCATTTTGTTGCCACAAAAAGTTTTGGTTTGGGTGAAAATTCTTTGTCTGGTTGGCAAATATATATATATTTTATTTTTTTCTGAGTATAAGCTACTAATCAGCTACTGATGTGAGAGACAGCATGCAAGTACACATGAAAAGGATAGCTCTCTGCCCAAAAGAGAATGGAGAAGGTGCTAAGAAGGTGGTATTATCCCTTTTTTACAGATAGGCAGTTGAGGGATAGAAAGCGCAAGCAAGTTGGCTAGGGGTAACAGAAACAGCCAATGGTAGAACCTGGTGTTCAGTCCAGTTATTCTATATCCCACTCTTCTGCAGCAACTCCAGGGCTGTTCCTCATATTATTTAATTCTCTTACAACTAGCTTGCTCTGAGCTTGCCATCTAGATAAAGATTAAAGAAATATATGCCAGCCACCTGAAAAATAGAATACTCACTCTGTCCTGCCAGCCAATTAAGTGTAGTTATATCTTTGTGGACATAAAATGATACAAGATGTAAAAATAGTCAGAGGAACCATACCAACTTTGAATTCACTCCTCAGTTTTATTTTTACAGATTCCTCTCCTCATAAAGTTGGGTTACAGACATGATTTCACATTGGCATCTGACCCCAGTCTGGTGTAAATATCTTTAGAAATATAGGGAAAGGAACAAAGAAAATACAGAGGCACAACAAAACCTGACAAAATACTTTGAAAAGAATATCACCAAAGTCCTGTACAAGAAAAGTAGCATTTTGAATGGCTTCTCTTTCCTCTTCAGAGGGTCTGTGAAAATTATCTAAGGTTTATGCATGCTGCTTCTCTATCTTCTATAACAGTTTGAGAGACTTTATGATGTGACAATTTTCAAGAAAGTATCTGTCTTCTTACAAGCATTTTCACTGTTTCCCAACTGCCTTGTTATTTCTAGGGAGCACTCAGCAATACATGCAACTGCATATAAATTCCTGTTCTTGTACCGGATAAGTCTTGTTACACTAAAACCAACATTCAAGTTTGGGGGATACAATGAAACCAAATGTGTTTTTTGTGTTTTTTTTTTGTTGTTTGTTTTTTTGTTTGTTTGGGGTTTTTTTTATTTTTTTTTTTATTCTTCCTTACAAGCAGCTGTTATAAAATTCAGTGCTTCTGTAATAGTCCAGAGCACTTCAGTAATTGTAAGCCTAATGTAGCAGCATTAGATCAGGCATATTCCAGTAAAGTAGGTTTTCATGTTTCATGGACATACAGTGATGTCAACAAGCATCCAACTGGCTTCTCTCAGAAATCTGACTGCTCTCTTTCCAGTTTACTTTTGCCTGCAAATGTCCAGGACTTTCTGCAGGGACTGCCCTGGGTTAAAAACTTTGCACTGTCCCAGCTTGGTAGCCTCAGGCATCTTTGGCATTGAGATGGTTCAAGGCTTGCTGAACCTAAAGCTTCTCATTGTCCCATAGTGACACAGGCTGTATGTGAGGCTGTATCATATAGTTTAATGTGACTTTAAGCATTTACATGAGGTACCTAAATAACAACCTGTCAGTGAGGGAGATAGTGGCCTAGAGACCGCAGCTGAAATCATAGCTGGGTCATATCTCCAGAGTTCAAATTAATTTTAAAAAGTGCATAAACCAAATATATATATATATATATAAACATCTACACTAAGATTTCTTATGTCTCTGCTTAAATATTTTCATTTTACTTTATGAAAAATATACCTTTCTTGCCCCAGAATTTCCAATAAACAACATTTCTAAATGTTAACCCTTTTCTTTCCAGTTTTGAGACTTAAGCAGATACATTTTTAGGTTCTAGAGTAAAGCACTTAGTCTCATTTTAAAAAAAATAAAAATAAAAAAAAGTGGGACAGAACTGTGCCATCCCCCATGGACACAGAAGGGACAGATAGTACTTGTCATCACTTAAAGACAACACTAGCCTAAAATGCAAGTGTGTAAGAGGGTAGTGAGAACAGCTTCCACTGCTATTTCCATCTTGTTCCCTCCTACTTGCTGCTTTTTGGGGTGGATCAGAAGGCCTAACGGATTCATGGAAGGAGCCAGCCCTCTATTCCCCTAAGCAGCTGGAAGAAGAGCTTTAAAATGGCATATGTTTCTGATTGATTTTTCCCTGTTGTTGACTCCTTGGATGTTTGATTCCGATAATTCATCCAAACTACAAAAGCACAGAACTGCAGATTATGGATACTGATTTTGATCTGTGGTTTGCAGATGTCCAGAACTGAGGATTAATTTGGGATTGTCTATAACATAGTTAGCTAGCCTGGGAAGTCTAGAAATTTGACTATAAATCTTGAGAGTACAAACTGTTTTCTGCTATTTCCAGAATTTTGAGGTATGGCAAGACCGTGAATACCACACAAATTTTGATCCTTCTGCTCCTTGACATAATTGAAAGACATTAAAAACATAGGCATGATAATAAAACCTCAGACTCTTAAGCAGCATTTTCTAGTCTTTGAGAATTGTTCTACTCATCCATTAGGGAAAAAAAAAGTGTTTGTTTTCAGCTGATGTTTAACACAAATATTCTAATAGCATGCTTTCTCCAAGTTCAACCAGTATGTATAAGTTTTAATCAATGTCCTTTGAATTTCCATTCTCAGGGCCAGACTCCTTGGTGCAGTTTTGCTTTGTGCCGCTTCAAAAATGCAAAGCAGCTGCAAACCTGGTTAAAATTGCAAGTCAATTCAGATTCCTTTGCACAGGCAGGATAGCTTGAAATATCTGGAAGGTAACCGTGTATCTGACCTGTCTGCTTTACGCTGCTGTCGTGCTTTGACCATACAGCCCCTGCTTAGGCCTTGGAGAGAGAAGTATGAACTTCAAGCAAATGATGATTCCAAATAAAAAAGGTTTAAATCCCTTTTCTTGAGATCTTGGCCAAAGCACGTCTAAGAGGCCAACCTATAATTTAAAAAATAAGGAAAACTCTGGAATGGGTCAACAGGGCCCCTTTATAGTTCATATATTATTCTGGTTTGGATTTTGGTAATCTTTGGGGTTTCATATGTCACTCAGTGCCAACTGATAGCATGGAAGTTGAATCAGTATTTTGCTGACTTGTGGTCCCGTCCTTTTTTCCACTAGATTGTTGTGGGACTTATGGTTCTCATTTGAACTTGTTTTTATACTTCTGCCAGTTGTTGAATATTCCCCATCCCCCTTTGTCAATGGGATTGAATATATTTTATGTTTGATTTGTTTTTCTTTAATGAGTATCTCTTTTGTTTAGCAAGTTTCCAACACTGTAGACAGATTTCCTTACTCCTTTTAGTGTTTGTGAAATAGGGTGGTACTATGAAGTAAGATCTTTTAAATTGATTACTGGTCTCCATCTTTTATATAAATATCTTACTAGTGTTAGTCTTCACAGCTTTTCCTGATTTCTTAAACAAATATACCATACCTATTACACAAACATTTGGTGACAGATTCTTCACTCCTCCATGGGTTTCCTGTTTGTTTTATCCCATTGGTCTTAAATATATAAAGCAGAAAACCAGAGATGAATATTATTGAAAATTGTTCTTGCAACACAGGTAAATCATGGCACATCTATATGCTATCTTCATAGGTGTTTTGTTTTAACCTTGGTAGGCAGCTCAGTCCCACACAGCCACTCATTCACCCTGCCCCTCAGTGGGATGAGGGAGAGAATTGGAAGGGTAAAAGTGAGAAAACTCATTGGATGAGATAAAGACAGTTTCATGTGTAAAGCAAAAGCTGTGCACACAAGCAAAGCAAACCAAGGAATTAATTCACTACTTCCCATGGGCAGGCAGGTGTTCAGCCATCCCCAGGAAAGCAGGGCTCCATCATGTGTAACAGTTACTTGGGAAGACAAGTGACATCACTCTGAACATCCCCCCCTCCTTCTTCTTCCCTCAGCTTTACATGCTGAGCATGATGTCATATGGTGTGGGATATCCCTTTGGTCAGTTGGGTTCAGCTGTCCCAGCTGTGTCCCCTCCCAGCTTCTTGTGCACCCCCAGCCCCACTCGCTGGTGGGGTGGGGTGAGGAGCAGAAAAGGCCCTGACTCTGTGCAAGCCCTGCTCAGCAATAGCTAAAAGATCAGTGTGTTATTAACACTGTTTCCAACACAAATCCAAACCACAGCCCCATACTAGCTACTATGAAGAAATTTAACTCTATCCCAGCCAAAACCAGAACAATCTGTTACCTATTTTCCTAAACAGTGCTGTGATCATGTCCTGAGAAGCATAAGCAGTATGTGGGAAGTAAAGCATGTATAAATTGGTAAATTATGAAAAAATTATGTTTTAACCTCACATATCACATTTCAAGTTTTACTCCTCATTTAGCTATGCTAACAGTTTATTTGGAAGTGTTTTTTGTATTTGAGGTGAGGTTTCACAAGAACCATTCCAGAGATATTGTGAGAAGATTATTATTATTGTTTTAATAATACCATTCAAAAAATTGTTCTGTTGTTTCTCCTTAATTATTTTCTGAGGAAGAAACTGACATGAGATAAAAACATTAGCTGCACCTTGATGACTTTTCCAGCCTCCAGCTTTTCTGCTAAGAATTTTTTCTTCACTTATATTAATTATTAAAAATAGGTGTCTTAGACTGAGTTATTAGAAGTTCAGGAGGTGAGTTTAAAAAAAGTATTAGCATTTTAGAAAATCTTGAAATTGTTGATGATTTATTGTTTTTCACCATTTTAACTGTTTAATGAACATTTCTCTGGAGCACATGCCAAGTCTAAACTCTCAATACGATCAAGAATTCTTAAAATACAGATGAGGATAACTGGATCTTAAAACTGTTGGTTTGTTTTAGTTGTTCTTTTTCTAATATATATTTTTATTGATCAATTAGATTTAGATTGGTAATGATCACTAATTTTTGTTTTGAGGTAGTGGCTTGGTTGCTCACTGGTATCTAGTTTTTCCACAGAAGTGATCCAAAATCCTGTCTTTGATTAAAATATGTAATTGTATCATAGCTAGTTATTTTTTTAGCTTGTCACTGTTACTTTGTGCCATGTTTTAAGAGGAAATTTGTAAGTTTTCTACTTTAGAAGTTAGTATATTGGAAAAGTTGTATTGATTTTGGAACTTTTGCTGGGTTTGGCTTAAGATTTTGGTGTGCTTTGTTGAGTTTGGAAATATCTCTGAAAAAGCTCTTAGAATATTTGGGGATAAATTCTGGCCCTACTGAAGCTGGTGGCAAGAGTCCAATTGAACATTAGCAATGTAGGATTTCATTCTTGCTATATACCAGGTTTTGACATCCATATTAATAGAAAGTGAATCACATTCTAGAAGTGCCTATTTCCCTGTTGACTATAAAAGAGGTGTAACGCAGATGTAGCTGAAGTTAGGTGAGGTGAACTCATTCAAAGTAACTGAGCCATCTATCTTTTCAATGCACTACATATGAAATATATATAAAACAAAGCTCTCAGAAACTCTATTTATACTTGTATTGCTATATTAGCTATGAGCTTTTTTGATCCACATAGAATAGAATCAAAGAATCATTTAGGTTGGAAAAGATTTTTAAGATCATCAAGTCCAACCATTGACCTAGCACTGCCAAGTCCACCATGTCCCTAAGCACCACGTCTTTTATTTTCATAAAGGTGGAAAACCACAATACAAGTAAAGGCTTTCTAATGGAAAGAGCTTAAGAAGGCTTAAGCACAACCTTTGGGCTAGCAGTTAACACACACATGCATATATATACATATATATATATATATAGTGTGTAGGGAAATAACAATACACAACTGTCAGTAGATAGAGAGTGCTCTCATGTCATCTGTGGTCATTCTGTTGTCACACATTTTTGTATATGAAAGTTTTAAGGTTGGATTTGAAGGAGAATAATTAAGTGATGAAGGAGTACTTATAATAGTATCAGTGAAAAAATTAAGCCTGAACTAAAAAGTGAGATTTAGGAACTGAAGGCAAAGCTGATCTGTTAACACTGGGAAGTGGCGGGATGAGTTAGCAGTAGTCAGCTTTGTATGCAAGACAACTTGTTTCTTGAGCCGTTTCATGGAAAAACAAATGGAAGGATGCAAAAAGAGAAGTAATAGAAACAGAGTGATGGATGATCCAAGAACAGCATTATTCTGAATATAGCAAGGTGTGCTAAAACTGCTTTTGTTAGTTCCAGAATAAAAGATGTTACATTTGAGACACAAGTCTTACCTTCATGTATGGGCTGTAAAGGCTGTATTTTAGGCATATTATCTGAGTGCAGTCTTGATGTAAGGAGCTAGAGGAAAAAAAGTGGAGCAGGGGAAGAAGTCTGGACAAACTCAGAGTGACATTTTTAGTTCAGCTAAAAAGGAGAGGTTTGGAGTACAAGTGTAGATCTGTGAAATAACAGAATAGTAATGCTGTTAGAATTTCTGTTTCCTCAGTGACCTGAAAAAGAGCAAGAGAAAGGAATGAAACACAGTATCTTGGGGATACCTGAAGAAAGTTAGGGACAAACAAGAATGCAGCAGATACAGTAAAAAGAAAACAAACGGAATGAAAAACAAGGAAAAAATCCAAGAGAGAAAAGAGAAGAACCAGGACAGATTAAAAAAATAAAAAAATTCAGGAAAAATAAAATTGGTAACAGAAAGAAGACTATTGGACCTTTGAAATAAGTCAGAAATTGAGAGGGATTTTTTAAAAAAGAAGATAGAGAAGCTTCTGTATCTGTAACAAGAGAGCAGAGACAAACAAGCTGAAGAAAGAACAAAATTTTTTTTTAATCCTGTATGTCTTGGAAAAAGGCTGAGAGGTCCTATGGAAAGAAAGAAGTTGAGGCAGAGGAGGAGATCGAGTCAGACAGGGAGAAATCATCTTTAGAAAATATTATGTGTGCTTTTGCATCTGATTCATTTAATTAGAGATGTTAATGTACTTACACGACAAAAGTGAAATATTTAATCTTACTATCTTGTAAGTGGAACCTATTTTCTCATGAAAGGACAACAATCATTATTTCATTTGACACACACTTTAATAACATTGATCATGGTGAAGTCTTTTAGTATTACTGTGAGCATAATATAATCCAGTAGGAATTCCACTGTAATTAAACTGATTTCATCCATATTTTTTACTTTCTATTGACATTTCTTTTCTTTTCTTTCTGACCTGCTTACACCATGCATTACAGATTCATTACAAAGGTCAGTGTACTGTAATGTATTAGATATAAATTTTTAAATGGGGAACTAGTTTAAAGAGTAAAGGAGTATCATCTCTATTGGCTGGTAAGGTCATTTCAAATTTGACTATCCTCAAACTCTTCTGCAAGGCAGTGCAGTGTTGCCTTAGCTCCACAGAGACTCAGTGCTGCTATCCAGGCCATTCTAGTCACTAAAGAAAATTAGCTTTATCCTTGTCTGGATGAAAAAGCAAGAACATCCATACCTTCTTTTGATATCTACTAGTTTGTCTCAGAAGAGAATTGAAGTGTCTGTGAACCACGTCTAACATAGTTTCTTTAAGAAGCTAAACTCTGTAGTGTTAATATGCTTTCCTGCCTTTCACCAATCTACACCAAGAAAGCTGTATTTCTGTGATCTCATATCTAACCTCCATGATTGCTAAACACAAGCCACATCTTGCATAGCTGCCTAAACTCCAACTTTGGGTTTGTGTCTTCAGAAATAAACAGGGGTGAACATGGATATGGTTAGGTGAAAGAGCCTTTTATGCTAGAAGGATCCTTGTTCTAATACAACTGGTACAACCTCAGAGATGTCCAGTGTGTTATTACAGATTCAGTGACATTCTAGATGCAGAGTTCTGGATAAATGGTGACTTACAGTAAAGATTTAGAAAGGTGTCTGAAAATGAAACGCAGCTATCCAGCAGAGAGAGTAAAGCCTTGAATTAAAGACTCAGCAACCTCTTGAGATGAAATATACTGTGTCCTGGAGATGACAAAATTAAACTTATTTGTGATCTAATGGAAATAAAAAATATTTCGGAGTCAAAATTACTCCAAAACATTCTGATAGGCCTTGTATTTTAGTTTAGCAGTGCCAGCTGACATGAAAAATTATCAACATCGGTTACATAGTCAATACTGACAGCCAAATAAAATTGTGGAAACAGCTACTAGCCAAATATCTCTGTCTGGAAATCTAGGTCATTCAGTCACAGTTATGAGCTGCATTTAAAAAAACAGTAATCTTCAATCTGCAGTAGACTGAGAAGAGTCTTTTTTCAAAGGTGGAGCACTGACCTGTTTCTTTCCTGCAATAACTGAGTGGCTACAGAACACTGGAAAGAGGAAATTTGGGTTGTAAACTCTTCTTGACCAGATCGAGGGGGTTAACCCATAGCACTTAGTCACAGGAACATGTCCTGATCACTTCACTATGAGATATTTGGGGAACAGAAGGGCAACATCCCTTCTGTTGGCAATGAGGTGGAAATGGAAAGGGCAGAAGGTGGCCACCTTCCTGTGAGAAGGAGCAGAATGGAGTTCCTGATCTTAGTCCTTGAAATGTTTTCTATACTATACTTTTCAAAGAAAACAGAAATGGTGGGATTCAGATCTCAAATCAAGATGTCTGCATTTAGATGTCCTCACCTGGGTGCCTATAAGCAATCCAGGTAACAAAGTGAATGAAGTTGTGGTCAGCACAGTCAGCAGCACCCCTAGCATAGCTGACCAAATGCATACTCTAGGATCAAGCAAATCACTCCCTAGGGTTACATGAACCTAGCTCTCCTGTAGACACTGATATCTAACCACTTAATCTCTAAGCTGCCTGGCCCACTTCCCCTGAGATACCCAGAAGCAGGAGGTTTCCCTGCCTCTGTTCAACAGCCCAGTGGCTACTGTGAGTTTCCTTCCTGTCCTGCCTCTTTATGCCCCACAACTCTCATGCACCAAACTCCTCTGCAGTAGTGGTTCAAGGGAAAGGAAACATGGGGCCCTCAGGCAGAAAACTCCAGTCTGGTGGTTGGGGAAGGTAGGAGCTGCGTATAGAAATCTGCTTAGGCTGAGGAGGATCTTGACTCCAAGCTTGATAGATCCCAGGTAACTCTTAATCACTAAATAAAGGATGGGCATTGACTCCTTTAGTCAGTAAGCAGATAGACCAAGGGTGCATACTGTAATGAGAAGGTTTGGTGCACAGCTAACAACTCAGTTTTAGAAGCTGGGCAAGATGCCAGCATTTATCTGCCTAAACCTGCAGCACAGAAAAGCTTGGAAAGAAAATGTCTCTTTTTGCAATCTTTTTTTTTTCTTTTGCAATCTTACAGTCTATATCGGAAAATAAATGGTCATTTGCTAAATTGGTTATTCATGGATGTCAGGTGCTTGCACTGTAACTGACACAGGATTTAGGAGAGCTGCTCTATCCTAGCGCGTACCAACTTAGAACTGGCTTATAAATAGAAATGGTTTTGTGCATTATTTTCTGGGAAGTATATATATACATAAATACATATATACAAGTATATGAATATATTTATCTTTTGAAAAGGTTACACTGCAGATCCAGCTTCTTCTTTCCTTGTTTTACATTTGTCCACAGGAAAGTGAAGCAAAATAAATCTGTAAGAGAATAGTTCATATTTATTTCGGTAATTGTTTCAGCATTCAAAGTCAGCAATCATGCCTTACCACCACTCACTTCTACTGCAGCTGTGATGGGGTACCTCTGCTACAAGCCAGGTATCCAGCAATCTGGAAGTGGTGCAAATAGAATGAATGGGCCAGAGAGCTTGTCATATAACTAATAGGCAAAAAGCCTGTCAGGGATTATTTCAGCACTGAAACTGAACGTTTGAAGATGAATGCCAATGAAAACATCAGTGTGAGATTTTTTTAAGTGTTTCTAGAAGATTAGAAGCAGAAGGATTTGATGTGCCTGTAAGGATAACAAAGCAATGCCTTATTCTAGCAGAGGTTGTAGGAAATACTGTTTCTGTGATTCATGCTGGTGCAAGGCATATACAATTTGCCCCATTTCCTATTCCTACTTGAAAAAGTAGTTCTTTCAAAGCCCCTTTTGATTTCAGTAGAAGTTTTGATATCACTGACTTGTCAAACTAAAAATCATAGATGAAAATACTGTTTCTTCAGACTAGACAGTCTGTAGAACTAACTTTTCAGGCAGTATAACCCAGAGAAAGTATGTCCTCCACACCCTGAGACTCAGGCATTTTAAAATTCATGGCTTTATTTTTTGTTGCACTTACTCTTCATGTAGACTTACAGATATGCTGAGTTTCCTGACTATTTACTGTCTTCACTGGAAGTACGGGTGCCTACACCTTACCATTTCTTGTCTTTATGTCATTCATACAAGGTATAAGTCAGGCAATTTAGAGCAAGTAACAGAGCTCACAGAGAGCCAAAATACAGGAAGATAAGCAGGCAAAAAACAGGACCTGGAAACAATGAAATTAGTTTAACCTAAAGCACATGATTTTATGAGCAGGGAACCAATGATGTTGGACTCCCATAGCTTTGTGTGTCATGGCTGGGTTTTCTGTTGTCCAGGGAGGTGAGTAATGTGGAAAAGATCTTTCTTTGATGAAGGTCTTCATAACATCTCTCTTTTGTGTATGTTTTCTGACTTTAACATAGCAACTTTTTTCTCTGTTAGGAGATATAACAGAATCTTTTTCCTTTACTGAGACTTTTTTCATGAAACTTGTAAAATCTTAATATTTTTGAGCTTTCAACTTTCTGTCAACATTTGTTCAAACTGAACAATGACTTCTAAAGTTATTGGCAAGGACATGTAGTCAAGCAGACATGCACTCTCATGCACATAGACAATCAAATGAATTAACTCTAATAATTAGGATCTTAAAAGACATGAAATCTACAACAATATTGTTTATGAAAAAAACCCCAAGAACAATCAACCACATTGTAATGTACAGAAATTCTAGGTGACAAACAAGAAGAAAGCGCTAATTCTTATAGAAGGCTAGGCATGACAAGCCATGGCAAAATTCCCATATGAAATGGCAATGGTGAACCAACATAGTTTAAGGCATTGTACAAAAACACACACAAAACAAACAGCTTCCCCCCAATACCTCAAGACAAAAAAAAGGCAAATTTTTACTTTCAGGTGCTTATGAAAATAAAGCTAAAATACAACATTTTACTAATCTCAGGAATGGAAAAATGTGACAACAAAGTGAAGAAAATTCAAATATACTAAAAAATAAGGGAATAGTGGGAAAGAAGAAAAATTAAATAAATTCTGTAGTGAATAGCTAACAATGACAGAGAAAGACATGACAAGCATATGCATGAAAGTGAAATACAGGAAAACAAGGAGGAACAAGAGTTTTTTAGGCTTCATTAGCAGCAGTAATTGGATTAAAAGTAAGCAAAGGGATGTGTAGTTTGAATGTCCATATGCAATTCTGAAGAGTAAATTCTAGTGGACTACGCAATAATCTCCTTTGAGGGAACGAGTTTAATATCCAAGTGATTTACAATGATCCTTTCTGAAATTACTAAAATGGTAGTGCAGGAATAAAGTAACCTGAAAATGATTCCACCAAAAGAATAAGCTGCTTAAAGAAGACAAAATGCCTGAAAACATACCATAGGGAACAGTACTGCAATCTAATACATTAAAGGAGAGATGGGAATGGTAAAGACTATTTTCCAGCAATCATTTCTGTATTACAATATTAGCAAAAATTTAGTGTTTCAAGTACAATAAGATGTATGGATAAAAACTTCTTTATCTGAAAGAGTTAATTTAATTTAACTGCTGCCTAAATATGTGCTGGCCTTTTACTCTTAGTTTTCAATGGTAAAGCTGAAAGGTGAACTTCAGAGGATTTGAAATTAAAACCAAATTGTACACATAGTATATGTGATACAGTTCAGGGCATTTCCTAGGGCAAAAATGGCGTTAAGCAACTTTTCCCCATATAAACAACCCAGAGCTGGCTCTGAGCCTTCCCATTCCTCATGGTTGCATTACTTTATAACAGGTGTCAAAGTCCCATCTTCATCCTGGTGTTACAGGGAGGCTGGAAAGCCATGAGACATGAAGAGCAGGCAGCAGCAGGAGGACTGCTCCAGTTGGTGGAAGATTTCTGCTGATACAAAGTTGAGGTTGCTACTCCCAAAACTATCTTCTTGTTAACAATGCCTAGATAAGACGTACTACAGATAGGAGAGAGCCTTTACCAGAGCATTTGGATGTTTTACAAGCCATAACTCCAGGAAATTTAGATTGCGCCTGCAAACTCAGGGACAGCTCTGAGTTCTTCAGCAATATGTTGGAACTTAGCTGGTGTAACAGTCATGTCTCGATTCAGGTTCCAAAGCCATGTCCTGTGCAATGTCCTGAAATGCCTGGTAGAAAATGCATGCAGTCAAGAAACATGCTCCTGGTATTTCTCTAGCAGTTTAACTATATGATCTTGGAGAACTCCAAATCACTAAAATTAGAGAATAATATTTTTCTGCTTCACCAGGATGATGTAAGTTCAATTAACTGATGTGTGTGTTGTGCTTGTTATAATGAACACTATAAAATATTTGTATGAAAAAGATTGAAATGAACAGTCATGCGTTTTCAGAAATCAGTGGTGGATCTTGGCATACTCCATAAGATCCAGAGAAATGTATTCTTGATATTGTTCCAGCTACTCTCTCTGAGACGTTGTGCTATTTGCTCATCATAAATTGAAAAGTCATAAATATGATGTATTCTATTTAGTATATCAAGTCTCTTCAGCTGTCAGATTAGCAAAAAAAAAATCTCTTCTAGTTTTTCTCAACAATTGCAATTGGCAATATCAAGTACTTGACTGTCTGCATGTGATTCTAGATGAGACTAGTTACTGCAACTGGTGGCAAGTGTTATGCATATGAACAGCCCATTTTCATCAGATCATTGGTGTAAGAAGCCCTAAAACAAAAGACACCCTTTTGTCTAATCGGTAACAAAAGAACCAATTAGAAGGATGTTTCCCAGGATTATATCATTAAATGGTAATGATACAGGTATAGAGCAACATGTTCATGAAATCAAATGTGGAGATGAATAATTTGCACTTAAAAAAGATCACTTATAAAAAGATTTTGGTAGGCTGATGAGTCTTTCAGTCACAGAAGTAGACTGCCTCTTGCACAATTAAAATGTTTGGCCAAGAAATACAAAACTTCATGAAATGTGTATCATTTTACAAGGAGGAAATGAAACTGTAGAGTCTTCAAAAGGCTGCAACACACAGTTACATCACATAAGTCTTAAAAGTGATTGTACATTGTCTTTTTTAAGTGTAAAACAATTTTCTGATTAATTTATGAAGCAATAAATACCTAAGACTTAGCTTTGTGCTTTGAAACTCAGCCACCAAATGTCCTAAATAGTAAATTAGCACCCGTTGCATATTCTTAAGATGAAAACCTGTAATTCCTTGTAGAGGTATCTTTGCCCTGTCAAACTGAACATTCTGTCTGTGATGATGATTAGGTGGAAAATTCATTGTCCAGGTGCTGAGTTCTGCTTGCTAAAAAATTAAGCAAATCACTAAGCTGCTGCTGCTATTGTAGTCTAATCATTGGTTTTCTACGGTAAATGACAAGTCTGTTTTCCTGCAAGTGGCAGCAGCAGTGGCTTGCTTTCTTCCTTTGTGCTTCCACAAGGCTTAATTGTTATTATGTTCTGACAATAGTAAGAACCCCACACAACCCAGCTTGGATTGAACAGTTAGGGATGCTATCATATTTTAATAGTGACATGGGTAACAATAAAATTAGCAAAGTCCATGCATACAGCAGCCAGAATTTTAAGTCTGTGCTGTGTTTATCGAAACAGAAAATTTGTTTTAAACAGGTTTTTTGCTATTCAGAAAATAGCATGTGAGAG
>WEKW01017370.1:23448-44182 GCA_013389905.1 Sula dactylatra | reverse complement strand
ATGTTTTGTGCTAGCACAACAGTTTAACTGGAGAGTGCTCACAATACATAACCCCCAACTTCTGCCTCATAAGTGGTGATGTAAAGAAACCAGCTAATTTTGTTGTGACCTTTGATCTGTTAAATCCCCAAATTAATTATCTAGCATGCATGTGATCTTCTACCACTTAAATTAGGGTACATTTATAGAACACATCTCGTGTTAATAGCTTGTTTCTAGGCAAGTCATTTGCCTGGCCCTCATTCTTATCCAAGCCCATAGGACAGTGTGAAGTGGACAGAGTGGGCATAGAGAGAGGCTGTAGGTGTTATTTCCTCACCACTAGGATAAAGGTTAAAATATTGTAGAATTTAAAATCAAGAATTGCAGGGAGGCATCAGTCTACCCTTCCTACAGATACCCAATGTAAATGGAGAAAGTAAAATATAAGGTAATGTCAGAAGTACAATTAATGCTTTGCTTAGTGGGCTGAAATATTTGGAAGTTGTTTTTATCATGAAAGAAATTCCTGGCATGGAATCACAAGACAGGAAGTGTGTTGCAAGACGTGTCAACAGATACTGCAGTTTAGGACAATGAGGATCAACTGTTCTTGTCTAGTTATTAATATTTCTGGAGATACTTTTTATAGATATTTTAGGTTGCCGAGCCTGAAAAGATTTCTTTTTGAATATTTGTGATTTGGAGGAATTGCATACTGTCCAGAAAGTCACAGAAAATGCAGAACTCACATGAAAGTGCCAAAACAAAATTTGGCACATAAGTAACAAAGTGCTTGTCATTATCATCACAGTATCCACTGTGGAAATTAAAGATGACTTTAGGGTCAGTGCTGATCTGAAGTCTCAGATCACATTAACTAATGTGAGAACTAACGGTAGCCAAAATTGAATGTAACCTTTTATTCTGGAGCTTAAGGTGGATGCACAGCACGGAAAAAGGTTGAGTTCCAAGCAGAAAAAATACAAAAAGTGTAGCGCTTCATGCTGATATCCTTTTGGATGCAAAATCCATTATATTACTGTCACAATTTCTTGAAAGAAAGTACCCACAGTTTCAATTTGAATCAAGCCTGTCAATCCTGTCCACATATGTTAAATAAGTTTAAGAACATGTGTGAAATCACAGGTCAGTCAGGCAATGAGGGCAGCTGAGTCCCTGTTTTATCTGTGCTTGAAAGGGCTGGGGCAGAGATGAGATACTTGGAAATTTCTTGGGATGTGCAGAGGTAAAATTGCATTGGACAGGGGAGTCAAAGTAAAACAGATGAAGAACACTGGAGTTAGGCTGTGCGTTGGACATTTTGGGCTTGGCTGTTTCATTTCTGTTTAAAGGCTGCCTCACATACCTAAGCCATGGGATGTAGTCCTACCTGAATATAAGCACAAGCAGTATTATAGAGACATTCTAACAATCAAGTTTTCCAGTCCATTAACAGACCTAAGAATTTACAACAGATAACTATTAAAACTTTTTGATGCATATATGCAAGTTTGAATCCTTTGCAGGGGGGAGAAAAAGTTAGTTATGAATATCTCACAAATTGNGAATTTCTATACCTTCAAGAAATGTAAGGATCATCATCCTGTGCAGAGATCCATTTAACAGTAACTGCAGGGATGCAGTGCTTTTAATTGAGGTTCTTAAGGTGAATTGCAGGCCAAAAGGATTTTGAACCTAGTAGTTCTGAAACACTGTGTGTATGGGGCCCTTTCTTACTACAACTTGACCAAACTCTGATAATGAGCACTTATCAGCCCACAGTATCTACTGTATGTGGGCATATCCTTTGCAAATATGATTCTGCACAAACAGAAAATAACAAAGACTGATGTTCTCTTTAAAAGTAGTAAGAGAAAACAGAATTGATAAATGCAGCCTTCATAACTAATAATGCATTTTTCAAAACAAATGAATGACGGCTGTTTCACAAAGAGCTAGTTGGAATAGGAAAGCTATTCACATGATTATATGCAATTTTTCAGCCGAGAGATTTTAAAACTGGAAGGATCATCTGTTCTGACCTTCTACATGAAACACACTTTAGGAACTCCTGAATTAATTCTTGCTTCAAGGCTAATAGCTGCAACTGCATTGGAGCTAATATTCTAAGGGGAAACCACAAAACAAAGCCTCATAGTAAAGGACCATGACACATGATAAATTTTCTAGCTGAACATGGCTCTTGTCAACATGCAGGACATAACTAGACAGAAGGAGCTATTTCCCTCACCCTGTGCCCTAATACAACCTAATGCAGCAGGACTGGATATTGGTTAGAGCCTTAAGACACTTCCAGCATGCCAAAATATGAAATATATTCTAGTTTGCTTTCCCAAGGAAATGAAGATTCTATAATGTTTTTTTTCTATCTGCTTGTCTGTCTTTCTCTGGAGCTATTAATTTCTTCACTTCCCCTAAGTGAAGGAACCTGTTAATCAGTTTCAAGCGGAATTGACATGGATCCAGACAAACAGACGAGGAGAGGATTTAGAGGAAAGGAAAAGAAGAAATGTGTTGGGAGGTCTGTAATAAACCAGGCTTCATGAGTTGTTCTGCTCACAGAACAGCTTTTTTTTCCCTGAAGTGATCTGTTGCCCCCTCTATCCTTGAGTCATATCTACATACTTGTCTGACAATAAGTGCTTTCTGTTTACTACAGCATCAGAGCCAAGATAGTTAAGGACAAGAAAATTGGATTCTATTCTTCCTTATGAGTCACTAGTAAAAATGCCAGCTATGCGACTGTACAATCTTTATTATCAAAGATAATATAAGAGAAAGAAAACAACCAGATTTTCACATTCCAGGCTATCTATGCACTTATGGAAACTGGAAAGTTTCTCTCCAAGGCCATAAACTGAACACATTTGTACGTATGGGATACAAATGCAATCAAATCCTCAATGCTTTTTCTTTCCCTGACACTTGAAAATGCATGATGTAGAAGATTTAGCCATTCATATTAATGGCTGCTCTGAACAGCTCTTCGGTGCTGTAGAATAGTGGAATAAGAGTCTACCTTAACAGCAACATGAAGTGAGGAATATTGAAATAAGGGGGCTAGATGCCAGGTGAATATCAAGAGACTACACAGTACTAGTGCCACATGGCTTGGTCGAGCACTGCAGACATTGAGTTTTGCTGGCAGGAGCATAGCAAGACTGGGCAGTAAGATGGGACATTCCAAAGCTGAATCTGTTACTCTCCGAATGAATCATTACTTACAACTGGAAAGCTGTTAGAGACTAACTTAGCATCCATAGCTCATTAAAAGCATCTTCAAAGTGAATATTAATTACATCTTGGAAAATGTCAGGTTTTGAACAGTTGGAATGACAAAGTAGGCTAGTTCGGTGGGGAGACTTATCTTGCCCATCAGCAACCAGCCTTCCGCTTATGTTCCTTTGGACATCTCTTGCTTTACTTTCTTGTTGTTGCCAAGAAAACACTTCCATATTGCTGTACGTACTGTACTGGACACTGCATGGCCATGTGCTGTTTACAGCATAAGAAAAATGGCCAATATCAAAGTAATTTTCCATACCTCTTGCTTTTTCTCAAAAAGGAAATTAGAAAAGTTAGTTTTATGTTCAGTTGTTGAGTTTGAGTTGGCAGTACAGGAATTAGAGCTCTGCTGTGGCAAATTGGGGACTATGTGACATGTCTTACACAGGACTTCAGATTAAATGATAAGACCAGATCCTTCTGGCCTTAAAAAACTATTATTCCATTTTAGTAGTATTTATTAGCATCTACTACATTATACAATGATATTCTGATTATGGGAAATTGCTTCTATTTCACCAGTATACATTCATACAGTTATACAGTGTGGCAATGGAGAACAAAGAGACTTCTAGAAAAAAAATGTGCTGTGGAATGATCTTTACTATTTTGGGAAAAACTGTCTCAGAGGAGTATATCATAAGTTAATCACAGTTCTTGTGGTTTGTAACTTAGATGGGATCATGTCGAGGCTGGCAGCAAAATGCAGGGCAGAGACTGTTGAAAAGAAATTGTATTCTGCAGGCTCCCAGAGCACAGCCTTAGAAATTTCTTTAATGTTTTTGCTGCATTTTATGATTACTAAAACATAGGGTAATGCAACAACTCGGCTCCATATTCCTTTCAGAGCTCCTGCTGTTGTTTTCTGCTCTTCATCACAGACTCTGTTAGAACACCCTTTGTCTGACCTTTTCTCATACAAACCACCACAGCCCAGAAGGCAGAAATCCTGAGTCCATCACTGGTTTATAGCGAACATAGATTTGCTTTTTATTAGTCCTTTTATTTCACAGATCAACAGAAAAAAAAAGTGAAGAGGAATAGAGGGAAAATTGTACTTTTCCTAACCCTTTTGTTAACCGGAGGCAATGGCATTATTGCTTTCGTTCTGCTCCTCTTTCTGTTGAGCAATATGGATGCTACCTTGCTGCTAAAACTGCTCTGCTGTGCTACATTCCAGAGTGCAGAACCTGTTCCATGCAAGGAAGTGTAACTTCAGAGAGTTGACGGATACAGTAGTTTTTCTAGAGATTTTTGTTACACAAAAGGTAAAAACTGTTAAAACAGCAAAAAAAAGGCACAATCCATTCTTGTCATGTCGTCCTGAAGTTTCAGAATCCTCCTTCAAGAAAGCCATTTTATGAAGATACCAGCTGATAAAGTAACAGCTTAACAAGTTCTAATTTGTTACGTAAGCAAGGCATGGTGTGAAACTCATTCACCCCAGCTCCTACCCCTCTTTTCTTAACAGCAGGCATGTGTTCATTCCACCTAGAATGGTACGGAGTGTATCTTTTCTCATGCTAGCAATGACATATTCCTTACAGTCTATTTCAGACAGCTTTCTCAAGGATTCTTCTTTCAGCCTTCAAGGCAACTACATAAGTACTTTTAAGAAACAAGGTCATTAAGGAGTCTCAAGCTTTCAATAGATATTTTTTAAACTGTCCAACTGAGACAATAGAGAACGATACCGTTGTCCTAAATTGCTGTAAAAAGACAATCATTTTCAAGTGGAAATTTTTAAAGAAACTTCAAAAAAACCTTATGTATCTTATCCGTATTAGCATCTCTATAATTTTCCTTTATAATACTGTTCAAAATGCTTTATAATTTCTCCTAATCTATGTTTTAGCTCAACAGCATCAGCATACCTGAAAATCCCACAAATTTTATTCACCTGAAATTCTGGGGAATACAGAAAACAGCTGTTTGATGCAGCCTGCCTCTTGACAGCCTGCCTTTGCCACTGAGCCAAGGAGTCTGCCCTGGGCTGAATGCTTTTACCTCCACTCAGGTAGAATAAAATGTATCAGAGGTTGACAGTAGCCTTTTACACCAAATTTTTCGCACAGCTAGGGCCTGATCCACCACCCCAGACTGGAGCAGGACAGCTGGCAGCAGTCAAGAGCAACTCCTGCCCCAGCATCAACACCTCCCTGAGGATGGGGACATAAGCCAATGGGTGCACCCTGCTCAGTGGGACCCATGGCCAGACAGAGCTGAGCTGTAAAGAACTGGAGACTAGTCCTGCTGCAGCATCTCTGAGGCAGGGGCCGATGGCCCTTGGGTCCTGGGCCATAGGCAAGTTGGGAGGAGGTCTGAGGGGGCTGGTCAGTGCTGGTGGTGCCCTCGAGGCCCTGGCACCCTGTCAAGGATGGGAGACATGCCACTCTACTAGCAGGTGCACAGAAAAACCAAGTCACTATCTCCAGATTGTAATCAGTGAACCAGATAATTTGTACCCAAACAGACAGAAGAAACCATAATAACCAAAAACCTATTACTAAAGACAAACTCATTCCCAACATGGCTTTGTACTTGCATTATAATAACATGAAAATGCAAGTGAGGTGTACAAAAGCGAACAAAATCAACCTTCTTGCTGCAAGCCATTTTAAATAATATGGTTGTGGTTGATAACCTATCAGTAAAAGAAATGCTTCTACTCGAACATTGCAGCTTTTTTACAGCAGTTTCTTAACATGCACAGTGAAGCCTTTCATTAAAAAGTGAATCAACGACAATGAAAAACCTTCATCAGCTTAAAACAGTAGAAATAGTTTCAAACTCATGGTGCTACATTAAAATGTGAGTTCTTTTGAGATATGTGATGCTGCTGTTTCTCTGAAACTGTACCCGTTCAAAACTAGTTTCACTCAATTTAACTTCCTATTGATCCTTCGGAATTACAGATATTTAAACACTTGGTTTCACAACAAACTTAATGAACAGTTCTGAGTCTCTTTAAGCACAGCCACTGGAAATGCATGGACCAGTTGGAATCAGAGATTACAGCAATGTCCCATTGGCCTGCAATTTTCTGGCAGCTGAGAGTCATTGCTTGGATGTATATAATGGCTCGTGCTGCAAGTTTTTCTCCTAAGAGCTGAATCTACACTGGAATATCCAACTTCAGAGGATAAACCTACTGAAATAAATAATTCTGTTTCTATGGGATGTGTAAAGTTGTAAAGAAGGGTTCAGTCTAAAAAAGAGGCATTTATGGTAAGACCTTTGGGTAGATTCACCCTCTGAAGAAGAAAAAAGATGATGAAATAAAAGATTTAAAGAGGTGAGATTGAATGTGAGCTCAGTGTGAAAGAAAAAAAGGGAAAACTGAAGGGAGAAGGAGAGGTTCAGGCTTCCTGGAATAGCATGGCAGTGCTGTAAGCTATGATGATTTCTATTAAGCTAGAAATCTCTGTGATCCCTTCCTTGAGTCCAAGCCTATGCCCCAGCTCACAATACACCCAAACTATTGAATCCTTAAGCCAGATTGCTGTGGCCACAGCTATAGTCAGAGGACTGTGAGAGTCAGAAATAAGATGGTCTCCCACTTGTGTCTGATATGAAGTATGGATGAAAGAGTGAGCTGTGACTGAGAAGGTGCTTCCAGCCTTCTTCCAGCAAATGAGTTGTTGCTTCCTGGCTGACACCAGAGCCCAATTACAAGAGAGCTTTTCCTTTCCTCTAAGAGGCTGTGCAGTAGTACAGCCAGCTGGGAAATTTATTAGTAGTAGCTGTCTTTTAGCTGTAAACTTTCCTAGCTGTGTAAGGAACTCCTCTCTGTACCACCTACCTCCCCCAAGGTCAGGTCCTTTCAGAGAAAAGCATTTAACACACAGGCAGACCCTGGTCTTAGCTGGAAGAACACAGTCCTGCAGATGAGGTTGGTCACCACCTGGGTCATTCCGCTAAACTGTTGAAGAAGATGTACCAGTTTCACCTTGGGTCCATTAAACCAAGACACAGTTAGCCCTTGGTCACAGTTATTGTGTATGCATTGTAGAAATAGAAGGGTCAGCTGTATATCCTGATATACAGTTGTGATTTTACGACTGCACTGCAGGAGGGCAATAACAGTGGATGTTGAAGGGCATGAGCTGTGTAAGCTCTTTGGTGGTCCTGGGCACATATGTGGGTTACCTAAGTCCCTGCTGTACTGTTTCAGATTCCATTGGTGGTATTAGACCTACCTTAGATACACCTCTCTTCCGCAGTCTAAATGTGACTTGGGTTCAAGAAATGAAGAATATTCTGTAATTAGAGGGAATCTTTTGTGTGAAAAAGGAGTCAGTCATATTAGTCTAATTTAAATCATATAAACTGCTTTGAAATGGTCTAGTAAAACCAGAAAATTTGGGAGGAACCTAAGTGCAGGAGGTTGTGATATACTGGAATGGATTGTCTCAGAAAGCCACCAAAGTTCCATCCCTGGAGGTTTTGAGAGACAAGGCAGAAAAACGGCTGTCAGGAATGGTTCAGGTATATCTGCTCTTGCCTTCAAATAGAGAAAAAGCTAGATAATATCTCAAGGTCTTTTCTATGACTGTCTTCTGTGATTCCAGGTGTTGGCTGCTATCAGTATTGTAATATGTCTGTGTTGTCTGCTGTTGCCTTCAGTGTAAGAAAAATGTCTGCATTGGGGGAAAACACATTACCCCAGGTTATTTGTCTGAAAAAGAGAAGGCTTATTCTTGCATGGTTGCTTGGATTTTCTTGTTCAATTTTTGCTATTAAGTCACTTCTGTGTACTCTAAGTCATTTATGCCATAAAAGAAATGTTAAAATCTGAAGATGATATTCTACAATGAGCTTGCTGTAATGAATGTGTCATTTAATAGACCCACAATGAAATCTGTGGGTTCCTTCACTGTATAGGGACTGGCTGGTGGCAGGGGACTTAGCTTTCAGAGCTCACTGGAAGATAAGGAACTAAAACTAACAGATAATTTAAACAAAGACCTGTCGTGATGGCCTGAAGGAGGATTCATCCTGGTTTAAGACAATGTGGCTGCACTTAGAATCATATAGAAAGTATATATATAAATCCTAAACAATAGCAACAGCCATTTCTAGCATGATGTCATGATATATCCTTAATTTATACTTCTGGAACCTTAACCCAAAACAGAACTAAAAGTATTTGAGCAGATTCTGATACTCTTACCTGAAGCTTAATGTTGCCTTCTTTCAAGAACTTCTACTTAAATCAGTGTGACAGTTGTGGATTTAGTTGTACCTTAACTGCTGTGAATAAAAAGGTGGGATTCTACGTTAAAATAAGGTCAAGGAGATGCTCATCAGGACTATTTTTTTTGGGGGGGGGGATGAATTGATGATCAGAGAATACAGTGAGTTAACAGTGATGTTTCCTACCTGCACAAACTGCAACAGGACTCAGCTCCATTTATTATTCCGAAATAGCAGGTGCACCAAAACCAACTAGAGAATACCCAGTATATGTACTGCTTTTCATGTACTTTTTATATAAAGAACAGATTGCCTTTATTGCTCCTGACCTTACATTTCTTTGTCAAACATATCAATCACTCCCCCTAACCTTTAATAGGAAAGGCTAAAGTTGTTTACTGCAGCAGTTCCTGTTCACCACAAGGACAACATCTCCATTCTGAACCAGTCAGATTTGCATACCTTCCACTGGTTATCCAAAAAGATTGCTTCTTCCCCTAAAATATTTGTCCATTTTATACATTTTTTTCCCAAGGAGGTTATTCATTGCCAGTGAGGTTAAATCTAAATGTCAGCAGTATTTGGCAGAGATTTATGTGGGAATAGATATGGGTCTGTACAGCTCTCAGACTGATTAAATAAAGAATGTCATGGGAGTAGTATGATAGTATATGCATACTCCAGTAAATGAAAGTAATGCATTAGAATGCAGCTTTAGGGTCTAATTTAAAAACGTAATTCAGACACAAGCAGAAGCCTTTAAAATATTGGCAGATGTCTTCATACTGTATTTCATATAGAGGACAAAGTGGATTAAAGATAAATGTAATCAAAATAATGGTACTGTTTCATTTATTTTTTCACTTATGTTTTATTTCTTTTAAAGAAATTCAATTTGTAGAGGATTGTTTTCTGGGTTTTCATATTTTTATGCAGATCCGCTTAAAAATGCGAGCAGGGTCAAAAAAAGCATTCATTACAAATTGATGCTTTTCCTGAGGCAGCCTATGGTAAGTCACAGCCTTTACTCAGCCTAGGTGAAATAAATACTGTTGTTAAAAAGAGCATTTGAACAAGCAGGAACTTTGATTCCTCTCTTTCTGTCTCGCATCCCCTCTCAATCTCATTATTTGTCAAGGTGATTAGGCTTAAATGGTTATTCTCACTTAGGATTCTCAACTTTTATTGTAGCCCATTGCTGAAGGACAGACAGGCTATTATTGTCTCTGCTCCACGTTATATTTTTCCCTAGTGACACTCTATCAGGTTGGTGCTTTTACAACATTCTTTTTTTTTCCACCTTCCCTGCACTGCTTTAGAAGTCAGGAGGAAATGCATAAAAATTCAAATGTGGCTCAAGTACATTGTTAAATGGAGTGAAAGATAGTTTCTAAATTCAAGAAAATTTGGCTGGAGGTTGTGACACATATTTGTCCTTAGATGTCTGAATAGGCAGACAATTGATCCTAAGTGGAGACCTTGTAATTGGACTTGATGATCTTAGAGGTCTTTTCCAATCTTAATGATTCTATGATTCTATGATATGCTTTTGACTGGATGATTGTGATTGTCACTGGGACTCTGCAGCACCCACTTCTCTGAGCATTTTTTGACTAAACCGAAAGTTGTGAGTGGATGAGAAGGAAAGTTGTTTGTCTTTGTTCTGAGCTTGAGGCTTAGTTGAATAAGGTCAATAAAAAATGTAATGTTAAAACAATATTAACTGTCTTCCAGCATTTTAATTCCATTTTGATTGGTTTTGTCCAATCACTCCAGTATCAAACTCACTATTAAATCCATGGGGAAACTCTGAATCTCTTCAATGGAAATAGGATCAGATCCTCCCATCCTTTCACACTGACTGCACATGTGATTGGCTTGACTTTTTTGGAAGTAATGAGCACTTTGTACTTTCTTGAGACCTATGGCAGCTGCCAGTGTTCTCTAGTTTGAAAGAACAAACCCAAACTAACTTACAACTTAACTGGCAACTTAACTGGCACACAAACCAGAGGCATTCCTTCTTAGAAGAAAGTTTGTTAATGTTCAAACTAGACACCATTCATATTTATTTCCCCTTATTAGGTCAAAGTGGTCTTGGCTACATGCCAGCAGTCAGTGACACCAACACTAATTAGACTCCAGGAGATGAGAATTGCACCCTTTGTTTTGTGCCTCCTATCAGGGGGCTTCAGGATTTACCAAAAATGCTAATTGGTCAGATCTTAAAACTCACTATAAGTATTATCAAAACCTATCAGCTTTACAGTTGTTTCCTAGCAAGCTGATACAAAGCACACTAGGCAATGTTCCTGAGAGAGAGGGGATGCAAGACTGGACATAACCCCTCTACACTTCCCCTAGTTTGGAACAAAAAATAGAAATCATATTTTGTACTGTGGGACTAATTAAGCTTTAAAGTAATTTTCTTATTCAGAAAATAATTTCTATGTTTCTTATGTGTTTAGACAATCCCAAAACAGACTGGGATTTTTAGAAAGTAAGCCCAACTCAGGAAGAAATTCTGTATTTAATGATGGAAATCCTGCTTGAAGTTTTCTGCTCCACATTTTTCAGAAGGTCCAGCTGGAGTATCACAGAGAATCATTGGATCTTAAAGTCAGAAATGCTGACTGGAAAGAGTCTCTGGAAGCCATCTTGTCTAACCTTTTGCCTGAAGCAGGACTGTTGCGAGCTAGGTCAGATCAGTCATGGCCTTGTCTAGCAGAGTCTTGAACACCTCCAGGAATGGATAATTGATCCATCATGAACTTAAAAAAAATAAATATTCATTAAGACAGGTACATTTAATCAGCTACTTTGACTATGTTTATAGTTCCAAAGGTATCCACAACCATGAACAATCTTTACAGAGCATTTCTGCCTACAACATTCTGGGTTTGGAGTGGACTGTGGTTGCAAAACATAATTATTCTTGTATTTTGATTTTCTCCTTTCAAGGCAACTGGAGTCCACCAGAATGGAATTTTTGTAGCATGAGGGCAAGGGTATTGGTAGCATGTGAGTGTGGGGGGATGGTGATGGTCAAGATGTGCTGGGATAGTATTGACAGCCAAGTGATGAACTTGGCTGAGAAGCATACTTCTCAGGTGCTTCTCATGAATGCAGCCCATACAGAATCATATCTGGAGGGGAAGAGCAAACTTTGTTTCTCAGAGGAAACTTCTTTAAATTATTCAAAAACAAGCCCGCATATCAACTAACATACAACCAGTGCAGATGAACTGCAAATAGGACCAAGACACAGAACCAGAAGGGTGAGCTAAATTATATGACTGCTGGACAGGCACACCCTCTAAATATCCTCCAGTTATTAGCCTTTAAATCTTTAAATCTCAGACCATATATAAGAAAGAATTTTTTTATTTTGAAAGTGGTGAAACACTGGAACAGGTTGCCCAGAGAGGTGGTAGATGCTCCATTCCTGGAAACACTGAAGGTCAGGTTGGATGGGGCTCTGACCAACCTGGTCTAGTTGAAGATGTCCCTGTTCGTTGCTGGGGTGTTTGGACTAGATGACCTTTCAATGTCCCTTCCAACCCAAACTGTTATATGATTCTATGAAATATCCTCCAGCCCTTCCCATGTAGTATAATCATTTCCTGATTCACTTGCCACCTTCCCTTTGCCGATTTGCAGACTAAGAGAGAGGCCTACCCAGAATATGAAATAGAAATAAACAGTAGATTTCTTTTCCCATTACTCTATTGATGTACTTCTGGGGTCAAACCACCACAATAAGGAATAAAGAATACCTACTTCTGGGCTCTATGGTGAATTAATCTTGCCAGTTTTGGGTGTTCAGCTTAGTTGTTGGGATTACTGTAGCATCTTGATTCAAGAGCATGGAAGGTAACAGGTACTTGTGGCCAGCAGGTCAAGGGAAGTAATTCTGCCCTCTACTCCGCTCTGGTGAGACCCCATCTGTAGTCCTGCATCCAGCTCTGGAGCCCTCAGCACAAGAAAGACTTGGACCTGTTGGACAGGGAGTAGAGGAGGGCCACAAAAATTATCAGAACGATGGAACACGTGTCCTGTGAGAAAGGCTGAGAGAGTTGGGGTTGTTCAGCCTCAAGAAGAGAAGGCTCCAGGGAAACCTTATTGAGGCCTTTCAGTAATTAAAGGGAGCTTATAAGAAAGACGGGGACAGACTTTTTAGCAGAACCTGTTGTAATAGGACAAGGAGTAATGGTTTTAAACTAAAAGAGGGTAGAATCAGACTAGATATAAGGAAAAAATTTTTTACAATGAAGGTGGTGAAACACTGGAGCAGGTTGCCCAGGGAGGTGGCAGATGCCCCATCCTTGGAAACATTCAAGGTCAGGTTAGACGGGGCTCTGAGCATCCTGATCTAGTTGAAGATGTCCCCGCTCATTGCAGGGGGTTTCAGCTAGATGACCTTTAAAGGTCCCTTCCAACCCAAACCATTCTATGATTCTTAGGCTGACTGGCACTGTGTCTACTTCTTTTCTTCAACTGTACAAGGCACTACAGTCTGGCAGTCCTAAACACAGACTAGTGTAGGCATCTGCTATTGTTGAATTTAAAGAGGTGACCTGTATGCAGCCTTGTTAAACGTGTGAAAGTAACTAAAAGTCAATGATTTAACAAAACTGTTAGGATATGCATTTTTTATATATCTGTATTTCAGGCAAAACTAATGCTAATAGATTTTTTCTTTACCATCCTAAAAGCTTTCAACAAAAAAAAAAAAAGAAAAAAGAAGCCACAGAATAATGTCAGGACTGGAACAAATGCTTTATAGTGGGAGACTTAGGGAGCTTGATCTGTTTAGCTCATCAAATGCATCAGGTGTTGATTTGATTGCAGATTAGTCTAAATACTTTCATGTGGAGAAAATATTGCAAAATTCAGACTTCCTTAATATAGCTAAAAATACATAAGAGGATCCAAAGTCTGTACTTTAAGGCAGATGAATTCAAATTGGGAAGAAAACACACACTTACAAAAGTGGAAGTGATTAGTCCTTGGAAATAGCAAACAGAAGAAATGGTATAGCCTTCATCTTTTGTTATCCTTCAGCTGAGGTTATGGATAGAGCTACATCCAGTCTCAGAGATGAATGAGGTTTAATGCAGTAATGTACGTGTTTTTAAGTCAGAAAGAGGAAAAGCAGAAAAGGTGCATCTGAGAGATATGTTTTTGTTATGTACAAGGCTTTGTCCATGACATGAGATAACCACCTTAACTGCTGTGCAGAAGGCTAGTATAGATTCTGTAATAGTCCTTTTTACCTTCAATATCTAATTTATACCTTTACATACCTCTATCACAGCAGATAAAAAAAATTGTTTTCAGAAACTCCCAAGCTGGGTGAATGCACTATATGTCATCACTGAAAGTTAAGTATCCTTACAGATTCTATGTTACTATGTACATGATATCTGTTTTAAACCTCCTAAAGCTGTATACTTCCATGACTGCAGATGAAATCCTACTCCTGGACATACCAAATCCCTTATGTAAGCTCATGGCAAAGCTGGGGCTTTGCCATCTTCAAAAGCATCAGTGGACCCTCTTGCACTGAACTCAAGTGAGGATGGTCCTCTCAGCCTGTTTTCCCTCTCTCATGAGCGGCCTACTATGACCATGAGCATAAGCACAAAAGATCCTTCATCATTTCCAGCTTAGATTTGTTTGGGATTTTTAAATCACAGGTATGACTTTAACAGTTGCATCTCTGGAAATTCTTAGAGAAAAACACCAGCAGAACGGGAATAATCTTGCAACTGTGTACCAAATGTGAACATAAGATGATCAATCCTACAGGCTTCAGAATAAGCCCTCATTGTATTCCAGTTCAAATTCCATTGCACAGCTCTCCTACCACAGCGGCGCCTGATTCTTGGATACATTCACTGCTAAACTCAACCAAAACCACAGTTTTGTTCCTCCATTAAAACTGAACAGGAAGCAGGCAGGTCCCCAGTGCCTGTCCCCAGTGCTAACCATCACTTTACTGTGAATATTGCTCCGGTTGGTTTTGAAGGACAGCAGCCTCTTTCCAGATTTGGCCATAAGCAAAACAAAGAAAGTACAAGAAGTGTAATAATAGCGATAAAATACTGAAATAAAGAAAGAGAAAGAAATGGGGAAAATATAAAAATCCAATGTTTTTGAATCTGTTGCAAAGATTAAATTTCTCAAGCTGATTTAATCTAGAAATTACAAGTGCCTCCTAATTTACAAGAGAATCCTCTCCCTTAACATCCAAATGGTTTTGGAAACTTTTTTTTCTGTTTGTTTTATTTGGCTGACATGAAAAAAAAAGAATGTTTTAGGTTTTCAGTGTGGATTTTTCAGTGTGGAAGTCCTGGAAATGGAAGCCATATGCTGTATCAAAACTATGGTAAACAAAAGCAATTAAAAGATAGATTTTCCTGAAACATATACATGTGTGGAGAGAAGAGGAGAGAACGTACACCTACATATGTACATATGGTGAGGGAGTGAGTAATCTGAGTACCTGGCTAATAACACTATCAAAAAAGTCTGCAGTGTGGCAGAATGGAAAAATAATGGAAGAAGACAGCCTGTAAGAAACTAGCTGGAGAAAACATGACTTTTGTCCCATAAAATCTGTATTTAAAATAAAATTATAACTGCACATGCTTTAATGAAAATTTAAAAAAACCCCAATCATACATAAAAAGTAAAGCAACTATTGGAAACAGTAGATTTTTACAGTTTAACTAGATATTCTCACCCTTTGCAGAAGATGAGAATACAAAGGTATGAACACCGGTGCCTGCTATGGGTTTTACGTTCCTGTGACATATTCCATAGTTCTGGGACTATCACTGAGGGTTGATCTTATTTTCTTTATTTAGGTACCTACTCTGTGGTTATATTTTCAGGTACCTTGTAAAACAAGTACCTGAAATTCCTTGCATTATTAATGAACAGAGAAAGGTGCTTCTGAAGGCCACGAGAGAAAGATTGCATCCACCACCTATTTTTAAATGCTCAAGTCTCATATGACAAACACTTCAGCATGGTCTCTGCTAGTTAGAATTCTTGGCTTAGTTCTTACCCATGCTGTCTGGACAGAGTAGGGCAGGTAGGACAAAGCTGCAGCCCAGGTGTTCAAAGAGCTGCTACCCAGGCACACCATGAGCACACTGGCTTCAAGCTCTAGATGAGGTAACAGACAACTACAAAGCCAGAAGTCTGGCAGATCACAGGATTCCTCATAATCAAGACAGTTCTTGAACTCTACACTTCAGAAAATATATTTATACACACAGAGATATTAAGGCATACATCAGCCAAATGTCTTCTGAGAGACTGGGCTGACTTGCCAGAGCTCTAACACTGTTACACAGCTATGCAGAGTTTTGATCAAGTCATTCTTGCATTTTGCCTCCGCCGGGCTGTATAATTACTGGTACTGGTTACCGAAGTCCCTTGTTCATCCCAATCATAGAGCCATGTCCAGTAATACATTTGAGAACATGAACTTTTTAGATAACACATTTTTGAAAACATAGAAATATTATTTAATTGAAAATCTAAAAAGTTAATATATCTTAGGAATAGTTGGTACTTATCTCTTGCGCTTCTTGTTCAGCATGGTCACTCTAGTAAGTCCCAAACTAAACTACCAACTTTTGGAAATACCTTGAACAAACATTTCTGTCAGGGCAAAAATTCTGCGTTAGTTGTGCATATATTCTTCCATTTTATATACTCCCTCTTCAGATGTATGTTGTATTTAAGATGCAAATCAGAATTTTGAACACTTACATAGTATGATGTAGGGGATTTCAAGCATCTTATCAGGCACTGGTCATGGTGGGACTGTACTAGAGTCATTTACATTCTGCATAAACCTCCCCTGCTCCACCTCTGCATAGGATCCATATCTGGAAAATATAGATCTTCACTCTGAAGACTATTACAGTCTTCATCAACATGTTTTCAGGCATAACTTTCAAATATACAGTATTGCAAAATGTTAATGCTTGACATGAGGCTCCTGTGAAGTACAAAATGCTCCCTTCAGGGTGTGTTTCAGCAGCATGTTGACAGAATAGACACACCAGTCTGGATTGAAAACAAGTTTGGCTCTATTATCAGTAGTGGAAAAGTATAAAGGGCTCAACCTGGCAACAAATTAGCTGAATGTAATGCAGTTTGGCATTAACCTAACACAAAAGTGACTTCATAAATTAAAGAACTTGAGTTTTGCTCCCTCTAGGACAGGAAAAGAAAAATAATTAGGGAGCATTTTCACTTGCAAGAACATCAGTTACCATAAGCTACATGTGAAATGTTGCTGTCTTCAGAGAAGGAGTTAATTTACTTTACTGAATAAAATGTGTCACCCTCACATAGGTGAATTATACAATAACACACTTAAATTATATGTAACAAATGTATGCTGTAAGATTTACCTTCATAAATGCTTTGGAGATTGTATGAATGGAGTTAATTTATGTTTCTTGCTTTTATAATGTATTGTTCAAGCAATTTAAAATTCAGTAGAGTAAATGTAAGACCAAACTAATCTCCTTTTACACATTTAAAAAAGGATGTCAGTATTTACAGCATGACCTTTGTGAAAAAGAAATGATACCAGAAATTTTTGTGAAGATATTCTCATTTTAAATGTAGACTTTATTATAAACATCGAATGAACTGAATTTATTCAATTCTAGGAAAGGATATAGGTATAAAGTGTAACTATAGGATGATAATTTTATTTTTAGTTACAGAACTGGTGAGATAAGAATGAGGATAAGGCATCCAGTTATGAAATTCCTCACATTTAAACACATATTGAATAAAATGAGGAGGAATTAGGAAAGGGTTACAAAAAATGTACCCTTGGAAGTTTCATCTGTAGGCAATTTGAGGAGCTTGTGTATCTTTTCAGGTTTCCCAGGATTATGAACCTGATTCCAGCATGATCCATAGTTCCATATCTGACCAGGTGCACACATATTAAAAAATCCCAGCAGGGGGTTTAGGATACTTTAAACTTTTTATGCATGGACAGAGTAGCCCTGTAGTGCACTTCCAGTGTATAGTGCAACATTTGAAAGCATCAGAATCTTTGCACATATTTTTATAGCCTGTAGATAATTCTACTTACAGCACAATGAATTCCAAGACTGAGGACTCCAAATTCTACCATTGATTCAATCTGTGCACTTATACCATCAATTTAATAAAAATGTTTAAAATTTGAGTTTAAAGTTGGTTTACTTTTTAAATCAGTATTTCTGTTTCTATGCTGGTGACTAGATTAACAGGGAGGCTGAAATAGGTTTTTTTGCTTCAGATACCAAAGTAAACTGTCTGACTTTTGGCACATACATTTGGAAAAAATCCTTACTCTCTGCTTCTTTCACTATTGATCTGTAAGGGGCAAATAATATCTACCTCAGAAGGATGTTGTAATGATTGATATTTGAATGGGACTTTGGATACTAGTGAACTTGAAGGGCTTAAAGGAAGAGAAATCATGAGATCCTGTAGTGTGACTTCCAATATATCTTACAATGTCAAAGTCCTCTCAGTTTCTTGGAGCCTAGTCCTCAGCTGAAGAATTATTTTTATCCACTGAAAGTGTTGCTCATAACAAGGTATCCATCAGTCTTGATAGGAGGACATCGAGAAATGGACAGTCCATCACTATCCTCAGGAACTTGTTCCCAAAGTTAATGATTTCCATCGATAAAAATGCAAGCCTGATTTTAATGACAATTCACCTGCAATTCAGAAAAACTGTTGTTTTTCCATTATGTCTTCTTATCCCTCTAGTGCCCAGCATTTATCCTGATTTCCACTTTATATTATGTAAAATTAATGGTTATTTCAGTATGCCCTGTTTTTTAGAGGCATGATTTTCAAGGAAAGAGGATGGATTTTTTTTTGTAAGGGTGGACAATTTTTTTTTTTTTCCAGTGAAGAACACAGTAATGTAGGCTCTTTTTATTGCCATTGTAGACTATGATCCCTCTGGACACAGATCACAGGTACTAAGCTCTCACCACTGATAACAGAGAGAGCTAACTTTGTAGTGGGTGCCTATCTCAAGAACCAAAAGTTATGTGGCACGAACACAGATAAGGATTGATGCTAAAGGACTTACTCATGTTCCTGACTCAGATGTTTCACTTCACATGTGGATACATAGAGAAATTATTTGAACAGGCCCAGGTGGTATGGGAGGATCCCAGGACACAGTGTCTTACTGCCTTGCCACGATATTCCTCTGCCAAGCTTTTTGGTATGGGAAAATTTTTATCAAATGATTTTTACATTTGTTTCCAGATTGCTGCCGAAACTGTTGAATGGTATCAGACACATTGCAGAGCCTTGTGGATGGTAACCAGAATATTTCACAGGCATTGAAGCTTCCACTAACAGAATCTTCCTGAGCTTGCTAGGAAAGTGTTAAGTATTTTCTTTTAAAGGAAAAGAAAAACTATACAAGGATGAATCTTCTTTTGATTTAAGAATGTAATATACAAGTTCTTCAAATTTGTTTTTAGAAATCATTGCTCCTGTAACCAGAATGAGTTATTATTGTAAATTCTACAGAATGCGTTTAATGTGTGGGTGTTCAGCAAACCACACTGAAAGCGTGGTGGGTTGTGTTTTTTTTTCTTCTATAGTTAGGTCACATTAAATACTACATGCCAAGTATCTTCAGAAATAAAAAGAGAAAAAAAAAGAAAACAACTCTCCCCCTCCTTCCCTCAAATAAGTGATTAAACCTCTAGTATTTACTACATTCTCAAAAGCAATTGCCTGCCACAAAATAAACAAACAGCACAACCAAAAAGTCACAGCTGCCCACTTTCAGTGTCAGACATTTGAGAGATGAAGGGCTAAATGCAGTCCATTTTGTTATCTTGCAGCTGGGTTTCCTATGATGAAATATCCATTGATCCATTCCATTTTATTGACTTTAGATGAGTTTTTCCTGATACGCCAGTAGGAAGTCTCTTGTGGTATACAATTCAATCATTGTATTGGAAAAAAAAAATCACATACTTTGTAGTTTTTGTCCTTGATATTCTCCACATGTTTGGAGCATTGAACAGCTGGGGCCATAGAAAACATTTAGAAATCACATTCTTTTATGTAGATCAATCACTTTTGTATACATTGCACCAGGCAAATGAGAATTGTTCATTTACATGTCAGTGGGAGTTTGATGTCTTAAACCAATCTTCCAGACATTAGTGTGGGCCACTGTTTGTTTTCCTTTGGAAAAAAAGGAACTATATATTCAGGAATGAAGCTCTAAAATCAATTCAAGATTGAAAAATGAAATACATGAAACAATAATCTCTTCCCCCTATAATTGTATCTCTGCTTTAAGCTTAAGAAGCATGAATTCCTTCATCCAATGCTTTTTTGGGGAACTTAAACACGGTCAGAAAGTGTGATATAAAGTGTAACCTGTGAATAAACAGATGTTGTTAGTTAACAAATAAACAGTAATTATAACAAAGAGGTATATGGAAACTATGAAATGCCTTACATCATGATTTTTTTCCTCATAATTATAAGTCTGTCTCTCTCTTGCCCCCTACCCTCTTTTCTGGTTAGAATGACTTGTCATAAGTTGCTCTAAGAGGAGAAAAATCTTCTTTTAAGTTATCTTATATTGTAGCAATATGTGATAAGAAGTCACTTCAAGATGTTTTTGTTGTGCAGCTGCAGTTACATTCAAGGTAACATTGTGCAGAATATGCTCCTGAAATGTTTTAACAAGGGCTGACATATCGATGCTTTTTAGGGGCCAAGTGTGAAGAGTTTAGCCTCTCCTCAGCTAAGTTGTGTACCCTGAAGATCACCATTGGCACCTTCTCTGATGGCTCAAAAATTTCTGAAGAGGACTCTATATGTAGACGTGACCAGCCTGGAATCACTCAATGTAGGAGACTTTGATTTCCTTCAGTCCCCTGTTTTAAACCAGAAAGATTATTTTGGCCAGGTGCTCCCTATTAGAAACCTGGGGTGTCCAAAACAGTTTGCATATGCCAACATGTTGGGGCCTTCTGCATGTAACATAAGGCTTGTGGCAAGAACTAGGTGAAACTGAAGCACTGCACGGTGTATCAGTATGTTCATATTTACATGGAGAGCTGCACCTTGGTTGAAGAAGAGAGATGATTAAAATATCTATTTGGCTTGTAATTGTAAAACTCTGGCAGAGAATTTAGCTCATGTGTTCTTTTAAACCAAG
>WEKW01017370.1:3854-23374 GCA_013389905.1 Sula dactylatra | reverse complement strand
AGTGGGACAGTCTGTAAATGCTCAAATAGAAAAGCAATTTAAATATTTTTTCCTGAATGTTTTCTTTACTCCTATTTGTTTCATGTGTCTGGTTGTTGGATATATTAAACTTCCACAGAGTAATTCTTGTTCTGGCTTTTAGATGTCAGTGCTCATTCCTGGAATCTGAGGATACTTGTGATGACTACAGGGAAGGGGGCAATGACAGTACAATGAGGAGAGGAGGACCTGACCAAAGACGAAGAATACAAACAAAGCAAAGGCTGTCCTAGCTTAACAGGAATTTAGTGTCAGTTGCTTTCTTATTCATTAGCACCCAGAAAACATCCCTCTCTTTTCCAAAAGGGAGACTGCTAAGGTCTTTGCATATTTGGTGTATCCTAGCAAGCAGAATATGAAAAGACAGGATATGAAAAGGGATATGAAAATGTACGGTGAAAAAAACAAGTGGTAAACGCAGTCAGGTTTAAGACCAACTATACTCAGAGCAATTAATATGGTGGATACATACTAGAGTTTGGGTCAGAAGTCTGTATGCTGTATTTACAGATGTTAGGGGCATAGGAAAAGGGTATTGATTTCACAGCTGGTTTTTTTATTCACCACATGGAAAGGCTGATGGAAACAGAAACACAGTACAAATCCACAGTGAAAAATATGTTCTGAAAAAGCCCACCTAATAAGTGCTAGAATTCTGAGGCAATAAAGATTTCACTACAACTGAAAAATATTCTGTATTCTTTGCTAACAGCAGTACTAAACACTGTACAGTGAACTGCCAGCAGTAGAAACAAATAGGTTTAGTTGTCAGAATAACGGATAGCGAAAGCTAGGGGTGCCAACAATCAGGGTTATTGACTCAGGATAAAACTGTGAAAATCTTTTTTCTCTCTCAACGTATTTATTTCCCCTGAGTTCACCCTGCTTTTCTCTGTGAAGTAAAGAAAAAGGAATTTTCCTGATTTCTGGACTAAACAATGTGACATAGGAACGGAGATTTCAAAGCCAGCTCTCCTTTTGCTAAAAAAATTCCTTGGAGTCCTTGATTTCAGGTGAGAAGGAACCATTCCATCCATCTAACCTGACCTCCTGCAGAACTGCATCCTAATTGCTGGGTCACACCCACAGTTTCTGTGTAAAATTTGTTAAAAATAACCTGTCTGAAATTTGGGTGTTGCAATGTGTTTCAGTCATGAATGATATTTTGGCATTGTGAAAAAGCCCCAGGCTAGCAGGTGAAGCCCTCTAGTCAGTGATCTATAAGAAGCCCTTTTCATTTAGAGTCATCTTCAGGACACTTAAATGGACTTTGAAAAGGCACAGGAGTTCTCTTACATTGGCACAGATGAAGGATTTGGGTCTACTCAAGTTTGAGCAAAATCTGAATGGCCTTCATTTTCATGGTAGCAGTGATGGCAGGTTTCTAGACCTTCCCCCCAGCTGAACACCCTATACACTTTCAGGATATAAATGTAGATGCCTTCAGAGCTTTGTAGTCCTGGAAAGAATATGGATGGATTATCAAACACTTGGAAGGTGTTTAAGGAAGCTAAGACCCAATTTAGGTGGAAGGGATTTAGGTGGAAGAAGTTCCTCCAGCATTTTTAACTACCAGAGTCTATGTGGACAGGTACAGATAGGTCCACCCTACACTGCCTGTGTCCTACATGGGCTAGGTAAGAGATAGCTCCAGTCCAGAAGACATTTACCAATGTTAAAACAGTACTATGTATAAGCTGATATGTCTTCCTACATGACTTAAAGAGCTAGAAAACCATAAGAAATCATTCAATAGAGTAGTGCAAGGGAGAACGCATTAGCCAGGTGGATCATGTGGCGACATGGATTCCAAACTGGAACTGACATCTGTCCAGACTGCTTGCAGCAAAGGAGCTCAGGCTTGTCTGCACTGATCTGGACAAACATTCCCATAATTGCATTGCTTTTCAGCAGCAATTGGTGCTCTTGAGACTGAGGAAGGTTTGTATTCCACGCTGCACAGTGTCATTGAACTGATAATGAAACTTGGGCAGAATACCATAATTCTCTGACTCCCATTTTGTAGGCACTCTGGGTTTCCTCTGTTGTTTATGTTTAAATCATGTGAGTCAGAGCCATCTCAAACCACATGTATCTACAATCTCAATAACTGAGGGAAAAGTGGGAGTGTGGGTTGGGGTTTGCAGAGTACACCTAATGAAGAGTTATTTATAAAAATGAGATACTACTTCTTGAACTAGTTGAAAGCAGAGTCTAAGCAACCCCTGCCTTTTAAAAAAATTCAACATTTGTGGTAGAAATGTTTATGTTTTCAAGAAGTAAAAAGATGTTCATTGTCCTCAGATTTAAATCTGAAAGTATGTCTTGCCTGACACCAAATCAAAGAGTGCTAGCTGATCCCAGACTATTGATGAGAATATTTATTTTCCTCAACCCATGAAAGCTACCAAAATGCTTCAGGGAACACTTCTGATCTGGTATAAAAGAAGACTGAATGACATCAAGGTCTTTGCAATTCCTAATCACTATAATTCTGTGATTTGATTTAAGACCAGTTGCCACATAAATACCAACTAGCTTAGTATTTTTTCCATTTCGGGACATCATGAAAAACACTCTTGTTTTAATACCTATGTAAGCACCGATTTTTACAGATGTCTTAAGATGTATAGTACATACAGTAGCTACAAATTAGTATATTGTGCATACGTTGCTTTGTGTGCTTTCTGGAAGGAGTCCAACGATGACTGACTAACACATGGGATGTTTCCTCTTCACAACATTAACGCGAAGTCAACACCTGCAGTGATGTAAGCCCATGACTCACCTGCCTGAACGGAGGTCTCTTTAGGATCAACTGTTGTGCACAGAATACATCTGCAACATCCAAATAAACGAGCCCTTCTAAAGTAAGTCAGCACTACCCCTGTTTAGAATGCAGGGCCCTCGTGAAGGCTGAGGTGAAGCAGCTGGCTAGCAGCTTTTGTGAGTCATTTTAAAAAGTCACTCTCACAGCTGGAGAGAAAATAGCCCTGGCAGCACTGGCAATCCATTATGAAATGTAAAAAGTCCTTCTCTGGGCGGAAGGAAAACTTCACCCAGCTGTCAAGTGTTTGAAATGTTGGCGGAAAAGTGCGCGCATACACACGCACATGGCCCTGGCTTGCAATGCAAGGAATACAGAGGCCACATTAGATAAAATTAAATCTCCTCTGAAATAAAAAAAAGCATGGCCTGATGTGTTCACTTTTTAGAAATTAGTGAGGGTTTTGGTGAATGAAGATACCAAGCACTTTTTATCATCCAGGAAAGACTGGCCTCCAAGTGTCTTTTCTGATTTAAATTCTCCTTTTCAACATACCTGTATCAAAAAAGACACTCGACCTCTGCTTACATTATTGTTCAGCTGTATGGATCTGAAAGGTTCATATTGCAAAGAGAGGAAAATCTGTGGCAGAACAATCAATCCCTAATCTCATCTTTTTCCATTTGGCAAACATAAAGTGTAGTTAGTGAATGTCCTCTAAATGTAAATCGATTTAAGCCAAAAGATGCTGATGCTGCATATATGCAGCATAATAAAAGATGAGTAATTTAGAAGACTCCACAGAATAAAGCTATGATGAATTCAAGTAGAAAGATGTGGAGAAAGATGACTTGCATAGCTCTGAAGCCTGAAGGGACTGCATGTGAATGCAATTTGCAGACCAACAAGAAGGGGTGCTTTAGAGGTGAAGCTCAAACACAGATTTTCCGAACTTCTTTCTGCAGTTTGCCTTATTGACAGCCACACAAAATGCAGTCTGGACAATATTTTCATGGAACAGTACTGACATCTAGCGGCAATTTAAACTGATCCTGATTAGCTGTCCCTCTGGGAAACTGAAATAACCTACTTGTTGCAGAAGTCCTAACTATGACTGCATCCTATGGTTAGACGGCAGCACCACATCATTATGTAGGCCCAGCTGAGGTCTCAGAACTCAGAAAAACTGTTTGGAATTTTAGAAAAACAATTTTTAAGTTTCTTGTGGCTTTCTTTTTGAGAAGGATTAATGCACAGAGCCAGCTAAGGACTCTCCATTTTAACTAAAGGTGAAAATTATCTATAACTGAATGTTAGCTCTTTGATAACATGTGACCAGAGATGTTTATCAAGTTACTGTGTTTAAATGGGAACTATTGAGTAGAACAATAGCTTTATTATCTGTATAACTGGAAGTGTTTTATGATTGTTTCTGAAAAATTATATTAATTTCAGTTATCTACAGCTCAAGAAAGGTGATAAACTGGAGGAGATATAGAGAAAAAATTGCTGTCAGGTTAAAAGACTGAAAACAGACCTTATAGTGAAAGACCTAAAGAGGTCAGTCTGTTTGCTTTAACAAAGGGACAGAAGTAGTCACAATTTATGAGTGTATATATATATATATACATGAAGAAAAAGAATATACAGCAAAGAGCTCTTTAAGCTGGTAGACAGAAATATAAAAAGATATAGTGACTGGCAATTAAAAGGAGACAAATTTAGAGTTGAAACAAAGTAGAACTTTTTTTACTAATGAAAGTAATTAACCCTTGAAACAACTGATGAAGCCCTGTGGTAGAGTTTCAATTTCTGGAGCATCTTAAATCAAAAAAGGTGTTTTCTGAGAGATGTACTTCCTTCAAATGGAACAGACACCATGAGGACTGCCAGCCATTGGGGCAGATTTTCTCCATACTTGGAGGTTTTTCAAGTCCTGAGGAACCTGGTCTGATCTCATAGCGGATCTTGCTTTGAGCAGGTGGTTAGACTAGAAACCTCATTAAGGCCCTTCCAATCTAATTTAATCTTTGATGCTATGGTCCTATGATATAATTCAAAGAAGTCTGGGATCCTATGACAGGTCAGTCTAGATTATTTTAAGGTGCTAATCTCTACAGTCTTTAAAATGTTCCAAGAAGGAAATACTGCTTCCCAAAAACTGCTCTTGACCATTTTCTAAATGTACATTTTTCTATATTTTTTTTTATAAATAAAGGTAGTCATAAGAAGAAAACTGTAATTTCCTAATACATATTCAACATCAATGAGAAATCATCAAGGTAATGATTACCAATTCTGCGAATTTTTCTTTCACAGAATCATGGAATCACAGAATCACAGAACTGCAGAATCACAGAATGGTTGAAGTTCGAAGGGACCTCTGTGAGGTTGGAAGGGACCATGAGTCACCTGGTTCAATCCTTCTGCTCAAGCAGGGCCACCCAAAGCCATTTGCCCAGGGCTGTGTCCAGAAGGCTTTTGACTGTATCCAAGGTCGGAGCCTCCACAACCTCTCTGTGCCAGTGCTCAGTCACCCTCACAGTTACAAAGTGTTTATTGGTGTTTAGTCCTTAATATGCCTGGAAATAGTTTCCATGATTAGCTGCTTCATCATCTTCCCAGGGACTGAAGCAAAGCCGACTGGGCTGTAGTTCCCTGGGTCCTCCTTTTTACCCTTCTTGAAGATAGGAGTGACATTTGCTTCCCTCCAGTATTCAGGCACAGGGGAAGAAGACATTTCCATAGGGATTACAGCAGGAGGTCTAAAAGACCACTAAAACTGCAGTAAAACAACCAGCAAAAAACGGGTCATTGGAGGCAAGGAAAAAAGAATGAATGAAAGGCTAAATTTAAAAATCCATAGAAAGAAAGGAAAATTATATGAAGGGATGGGGAAGGAAATCTAATATCTCATGAAGAGAGCACTGGCAGATTCATACCACTCAAATACCTTCTCCTCCGCATTATTGGGATTTGAGACGGAAGGGAGTATGCAGTAGGTTACAGCTGGAGAGGAGGCCTTCTGACAGGACATTTTTGAGTGAGGCTTTGGTGTGTGGTATACCCAAAATTTGCCACACAGGGGATTATTCTCCCTCTCACTCAAAATCCCTGTTCCCTAAATGCAAGAAGGACTAACTAAAAGGAAATGCAGGACACTGGGCTGAAGAAAAGTTATGATATAAAGCTGCATTAATGTATAAGGCGTAGCCTTAGCCTTAGACAGTAAGTTATCTGAGCTGTGTTCAGTAGATTAAGTGTGACAGGACTGTAGGCTGAGGCAGAGGGAAGAAGAGGAAGTAGAAAAAGAGCAAGATGAGAGGAGAGAAAAGATAGCATAATTTTTCTGTTTTCTTCACTCTCCACACAGTTCTGTTGACTCAAATATGTGTATTTTTCAATATCAGTGAATGCATTTACATATATATATAAAAACAAAAATAGAAATTTACAAATTTAACAAAATAAGAAGTGAGTAAATACTAAATCTTTAGCTATTTGGGGCATAAAGATGTACGTACAAACACATTTCTACAGTTTACAGGTTACCAGTTGAAATAATTTTATGTACTGACAGTATTTGTTCTTTTTTCCAATAAAATTTTCTCTCTTAACAGCAGAATAGGACACTACTCCAAAGTACAAAGAAGAGATTTGCCATTTCAGGCTGGAGGAAGCTGTACAGAGCTACACCATATCTGTTCATTGCTCTTGAACAGTCAAGGAAAATAATGCTCTACCAACCTTGACCAACAGTGGAAAATGTAACTCCATATGGCAAAAGAGCTCCAGTGTCTGTTCATGATCATCCTTGTCCACGCATCTGTCAACCACCTGTTTTAAGGCCTCTCAGACTTTTCCCATGCAATATACAGACCACACAAGACCGATTTTTCATCTATGCCTGGTCCCAGCAAAACATATCACATTAAAATGGATTCCTCCCAGCCTTCATAATGCCCCAAACAAGCAGAAACACTGCTTTGCAGCACATTGTGCATACAAGCAAGCAAGCTAGACAGCCTACAGGACATGATCAAAGAAGAGAACAAAGAGGTCTGAAGTTATGGTTTAAGAGTAGCTCTCTTACTTCATGATAGCAGATGTGTTAAAAAAATTAATGAACAAAATAATTGGTGTCCCTTTTTCATCATGAAAAACAGACCCCCCAGAATGAAGTCTTGAAAAACTGGAATAAATATTAAGCAGTACCTTCAGCTCTATCTGCCTGGCACCTCTACACAGTCTTCAACATTGGTATCAGAAGAGTGAAATACACAAGTGCACTCCTGCCTATGATTTCACTTCTGTTTAAAGCTCTGTACAACTTTGATAGTGTCCAGCAGCTGTGAAATCATCCTAGTAAAACATTGCTTTTCTTTCCCTTCCTTTTCTCCTTCACCTTTTTGTTCTATCACTCCATCACTCTGTTCCTTTCTACTTTGTTTTCTTCTTGATCCATTTGTTTCAATAGATTTTCACTATATATGATTATGATCTTAGTTTGGTTAAGCAGTTAGCAGATGCCTCAGAAGACAGGAAAACAAATAGTTCTAACAAATAATTCCTCTGGGTGTACTAATTATGGGCTGGTCAATACCATGAAGCTAAAAGGAAGATATTTCCAAATTCAATTATGGTAACTATATATTTTTAAATGGTGGGTGTTTTTGTTACTGAACTGCTTCTTCCATTTCCAAATCCAGATAACCTCTGCAATAACATCTATCAAAGAGTTTCACAGGCTTTACATATTCTATGAGAAAAGACTATTTTTACTTTATTCCTTGCTTGTGCTACCTTTGGAAGTCACACAATATTTCCTTGCTGTTGCAGAATGAGACAAGGTGAACAGAAGATCCTAATTACACTATTTCAATATCCTTAATTATTTTTTTGCTTTAAAATGAGACCTGCTATTCCTCTTCTTAAAGATAAACACTGTCAATATTATGATACAAAAAATAATGTGGATGGATAAAAACATAGCAATACTGTGTTTTCTCTTTTTGTTCTCTTTCACTAAACATGTTCAAATTACTCTTCTTTCTCCCCACACCACCAACACACTTCCACTGACAGAAAATATACCCCAAAACAATGAAATATATTGTCAACACTACTCCATGGATCAAAGTGGCTTTGGTCCCTCTAAATACTGTCATGAAACTGATGACAAAAATATTCTCCTTATCCAAATGCAGTTGAAGGCCCCAGGGGAACATAACCTGCCAACATACAGGCTTGGTTGATTTCTGTGATCAAAAAAAAAAAAGGAATAGTTATACCTCTATACCTCCTAATGCAGAAACACTTACATTTTTAAAAAACTGGTTGAACAAGTATAATTTATTTCTTTTCTGCAGGGAATAATTCCATGATATGAAGAGTGGCTAGACCAAAATAACTTCGTCCACTCTTAATGATAGGTGATGTCGTACCATATGATAGTGAAGTGATGTAGCTAAAGCTGTACGATCTCTGTGTATAGAAAAATAGCACTGAAGTACAGTCACCACGGGCAGGGTTACTCTGCTTGGAGAAAACAGGCCTAAAGTTTAAACCAGCCAAAAGAATTTGAAGCCAGGATTGCCTGACTGCTGAGTTAGAATCAGCCCAAAGACATGTTAGGACAGGAACAACATCCTGTTGCTGTTTTCTGTAAATCTGACTTTAACTGCAACTGTTTGAGTAGCTCTGTTCTCTTACAGTGTTTTTAGTAATATCAGCTATACGCGTCTGGTGTTTGTAAAGGAGTGGTTAAGAAGTGAGTGGTAGTAATCTTGTAGAAGATGGACATAAGTGTGATAAACATGAGTCAGAGAAGTGGTTTATTTAGTAAAAGATACCATCCCTCAAGAATGAAAGAACCTTTATGTATCAAGATGGATGCCATCTGGGCAAGGTTGGATGCTCCAAGGCAGTGAGAACCACTTGAAATCCCCTGTCCCTGTAGTCACTGATTCTTGTCAGTTTGGGTCCAGATTGTTGTTGGGTTATATTCAGGTGAGGAAACAGCAACATATGACTAAAAATTTATCAAGCTTCTTCTTTAAAGTTATAAAAGGGTTTTTTTTTTCTTTTGGCCTGTTTCATCTGACTTGAGATCTGGAGGGGGAAAACACAAAAGAGAAAGGAAAAGGTGAAAAGAAAGTCCACCTCCAAGATGGGAAGGGAAAGATTGCAACAGGCATTTGCAAAGAAACTGGAAAAACTCATAAGTAAAACTCTGAAATATTGAAGCTGCTTTGTCTAAAAAGATTGGCATAGAGAATGGAAATAAAATAAAAATGAAAGTCTTTGTACATATCCTATTTATTATTTCATATATTTAGCTGTAAGACTTTCGAAATGAAATAGCCCAAAGAAAATATGTTGGTAGAGTATTTCATATGGTTTAACAGCAACAGAAAGGATCTGAATGATTCAAAAAGCTTATATAACTGTTTTGTTTTATTCATTTACATAAATCACATTTACCGTAGGTGTTTTATTCAAAATAAAGTTTTGGGAAAATAAATTGAACAGATGAACCTAGGCAAACCTGGTGATTTTTTCATGAGTAGTGTTTGATGATAAAAGCATAAAAGCATAATGTGGTATCATTTCACCAAGGCACAATATGGATCATCCATATGGAGCAGAAGTTGATAATACTGCAAAGAAGCAAAAATAAACAGAACAGATGTACTTGTAAAATCAAGTCTGCACCCACCCCGAGTACCTGTTTCTTTGTGTAGAAACTTCTACAAGTTTTGTTGGGTGGCTTTGTCCCATGGTGTAGCTGGAACAGGAAATAGCTCTTATTTGCTTCACTGAGCACTTGACTTTTTTGTCTGAACATCGTGGAGTACAAAGCTCTCACAACCCTTGTGCGGATATCTGCTCACTCCTCATGGTGCTGAGCAAGATGGCAAGGGAATTAATTTTATGTTCAGTCATTCCTCTGCAGTCTTCATGTAAAGGGACAACTTGGGTCAGATTCAAACTACCTCAGGTCTCAGGTATTCTTTGGCTGAGTAGAAATACATCTCATCATGCACTGCACAATGCAGACCCATGTGGAGCCTCCTGGGGTACGAGAAGCTCTGGTGTTTATATTTACTTGGTCTGACTCTTTAGAAATATCATAAGTTTTCAAACCTATGCTTTTCATAACCTAGAGAAAATGAAACAATTTTTCCTCACTTGTGAAATGTTCACCTGGTTTTTCTTCTCAGCAAAGAAAAAAAGACATCATTTACTTGTACAACATAAGTCCAGCCCTCATGCCACAGCATGTCTGTCTCCCATGAATCTAAGCAGATGTAACTGTTTATAGAATCATGGAATCATAGAATAGTTTGGGTTTGAAGAGACTTTGAAAGGTCATCTAGTCCAACCACCCTGCAATGAGCAGGGACAATCTTCAAACAGATCAGGTTGCTCAGAGCCCCGTCCAACCTGACCTTGAATATTTCCAGGGATGGGGCATCTACCACCTCCCTGGGCAACCTGCTACAGCGTTTCACCACCTTCATTGTAAAAAATTTCTTCCTTATATCTAGCCTGATGCTAAAAAGTTTGTCCCCATCTTTCTTGTGAGCCCCCTTTAAGTACTAAAAGGCTGCATTAAGGTCTCCCTGAAGCCTTCTCTTCTCCAGGCTGAACAACCCAATCTCTCTCAGCCTGTCCTCATAGGAGAGGTGTTCTGCCCCTCTCTGACCCTTTTTTAAAAATGGGTGTAATGTTTCCCTTCTTCCAGTCACCAGGGACTTCACCTGACTGCCATGACTTTTCAAATATGATGGAGAGTGACTTGGCAACTACATCAGCCAATTCCCTCGGGACTCTGGGATGCATATCATCAGGTCCATAGACTTATGTATGTTCAGGTTTCTCAGGTGGTCACAAACCTTATCTTCTCTTACAGTAGGAGGCACTTTGCTCCCCCAGTACCCGCCTTGTGGTCCATCCAATCGAGAGGCGTGGGAAGAGAGGTTGCCAGTGAAGACTCAGACAAAAATGTTGTTGAATGCCTCAGCCTTCTCCTCTTCCATTGTTACCAGTTTGCCAGTCTTGCTCTTCAGGGTGGGTATGCTTTCTTTGACCTTCCTTTTCTGGCTGACGTACCTGTAGAAGCCCTTGTTATTCTTTGCATCCCTTGTCAAGTTCAGCTCGAGCCTTGCTTTGGCCTTCCTGACCCCATCCCTACAGAATCAGGCAGTGTCCCTACACTCTTTCCAGGATGCCTGTCCCTGCTTCCACTGCGTGCGCATTTCCTCTTGCCCTTTAGTTTGACCAGCAGGTCTCAACTCAGCCATGCCCATCTCTTGCCTTCCTTGACTGATTTCTTACACGTGGGGACTGAGAGCTCTTGTGCTCTATGGAAAGCATCCTTAAAGATCTGCCAGCTCTGTTCTGCTCCCTTGTCCCTGAAGGCAGTTTCCCAGGGGGTCCTATTAACTAACTCCTTGAAGAGCTGGAATTTTGCTATGTTAAAATTCAGGGTCCTGACTTTACTCTTTGGCTGACCCATATCCCTCAGGACTGTGAACTCCACTAGTGCATGGTCACTGAAGCCCAGGCTGCCTCCAATCTTGATGTCACCATTTAGCTGAGGTCTCCATGTGCTGATTATGGATAACTAAAACAGCTGGGCAAGACTCACTTTTGGCCTGGCTGGGGCTTGTCATGACTCGGTGTTGACCTTTTGCTTATGGGGGTCCAATCGCTAATGCTTCAGAGCTGACATTGATGTTTATTCCTCCACTGTTGATCAGCTGCTTACCCAATGGCTGTTTACTCTTCTATATCCTTGGCTTAATAAAGGTTTGAAAATGTCCTCTCTCCCTCTCTTTCTTACAGGTGCCATATTGCTGTTCCTTTAAATGCATCTGTATTTGTAAGTATGCTGTGCCATTAAAGCATACACCACAGTTCTTGACATGAAGTGACTGTAAGCTCTGTTGTATGTTTATAAATGCAACAGAAAGCACTTAAAATTATATGAAAAGCTCTCAGTTGTTGTTTTCTTCTTTTTTAAAGCCCATCTCCCCTATTCCATCAGTAAAAGAAGACAGATGTGAATCAGCAGCTCAGCAATTTGGTGGAATGAGCACTTATGAACCAGAATTTTAAAAAGTGGGCACACAGGAGTAGGTTTGTCATGCCATAGCAGGGCAGATCATGTGGTCAGCATCTGGAAGATACCATACATGGACTCTGATTTAATAAAGTAGTCACCCATCTGCTGCTTTCTTAGAGTGAGGAGAATAAATAGCATACCACATCCCACACACTCCAGCTGTCCCCAGCATCCAGTGCTCTGCAGTTCTGCTAAAAATAAAAAAGAAACTTTACTGTGTTTCAATAAAGATTGCTAGTTAAAAAAGAGAGGGAGTCAGTGCACAGTAAAGAGAGCTGTTTAAGAGTACCTATAAGCATTTGAAAGTGAAGAAGAAAGTTGCTTTTTGTTTGAAGATTGCCTTCTTTTCAAGCACTGTCATATAGCTTGCCAACATTTACATCACGTGCCAACAAGCCTGTCTTCTTCAGAAGGTATTCTGGTGATTTATCCTATATTCTGGTGCTGGTGTGTTGACATGCAGTGGTACCACTATAAATGGATCGAGTCCACAATTAGTTGATTGCAGCTCAGTAATAAAGACTTTGCAGCCTTACTCACTACAAGTCGCCTAGCATAAATAAGTTAAACAGTACCCCTAACTCTGCTATGGTAGTCTGAGCAAGTTATTACAGAATCTTAGGGACTGACCTTTCATTCACCTGGACAGAAGAAATGTCTAAGGCAGTAGGTCTTTCTGGGTTTCCATGGGGGAAAATTACAGGCAGATCATTAGTAAGAAACCAGACTGGGAAGGTTAATAAAAAGCAAGCATAGTAGACAAATAATAAGACTCCACTCCATTGTGGGTGAGTGGAGACCTAATTTATTTCTTTTCACTCAGCCTTAATATCCTTGGAAAGAAGAGTCTAGAGTACAGCAGAAAGTATTCTGTCTGGAGCAAGCAAGAAGATTAAGCAAGGGATGTATTTTTATAAGATTTAGTTCTAAATTGTTTACTGATTTAACAAATCCATTCCAGGCAACCAATGAAATGATAAAAAATTTTTTTAAAAATACACTTTGGATCTGCATTGCTTTCAGAGCAAATGCCATAAAGTTGACATTACTGTCTTCCTAGTGCAGTACTATGTCTTGGTAAGTGTAGCAGGACCTCCTACTTTTCAAGATACATCCAATCTGCATTCAGGCATGTGGCTGCACCCCACAGAAATATGTATGTACTTACTTCAGTTTACTTAGCTCAGAGACTAAAAGTCTAAAAAACAGCACAGGTTCAGCCCTTGAGACCACATCCCTGACTTCAGATAGCCTTGTGCTTCCAGGGCTGAAGACCATTCTGTCATGCTTTCAGTGTTACTGGTGTCGGAGCCAGTTTGAATGAAATACACATTCTTTATATTTTCTATTTATAGTGCAGATGTAGCCAGAATAATTTCCTTATTTTCTCCTATATTGAAATGTTCTCATAGATCTGAATATGAAACCCTGTTTCTACAACTTTTATGGATCTCTCTCTCTGAGCATAGGGAGTGCAAACTAGTGCCAGCCTACAATAACACACTACTGTACCAGTTTAGGCCTGTAAACAGCCCCATTATGGTAGCATGGTGCTGTCTAGAGCTAGTGAGTTCACTGATGCCCCACTAAATACATCTTCGCTGCCTCTGGACCCACACATAAGTAGAGCCAGTGTGGGACTTTCTGCACTGCAGCCTCCTGCAACACAAGGGCGAGTTCATGCACAGATGGCTGTCATGCCCTTCTATACAGATCATTTAGGACTGAATCTGGATAAAAAGAGGGACGATTCACTAGTGGCTGGATCTGGATAAAAACAAATTGAGAACTGGACTGAAGATACAGTAAAAGTTAGTATTTGAATTAAGACGCTAGAAATTCAGTAGGAACAGCTCTGCTTATATTATTGGCTAGTTCTGCCTACCCTTCATGCATTTGCTTATTTGCTTGTCTCCCTTATAACTGTGCAAAAACTTTGGGGCTAAATTGAGAGGGAAGATTAAGAATGTCACATAATGTGGGAGGGGGAAGGTACACAACACCATCATTCAGTGGTAGTGGGGATGCCTAAACCATATCATTTCTCCAAGGGCCTGGTACCCAAGTTTCTTCAGCAAGTCCTTCTATAAGTATCCACCTATATATTTTTATATTTTATCCAGCAACATGTGTATTTTACATTACATCATCCCTAGCTCAAAACAAATTTTCCAGGGGGTAAAGTGACTAACACAGTTTTGCCATCTTCTAACTGCATGCCTCATCTGCCAGCTGCTGTAAAGATCCTTATGAGAGATGGCAAGGGCTGTCACTAGGTCACTCCACTGCATAACTGCATCGCAGTCTCCATCACATTCAGAATGAGAATAACATAGACATGATGGCCTTTTATTTCCTAGATAAATACCTTAGCTACTAGCCTATTACACAAAAAATAGGTAGTGCCTACAACAACCAATATCACATGAAGCTGATCACAGTCCTGTACGCCTATTCCCTTTGCAGATTTGCTAGGGATGGAGTTCACATTCCTGTCTGTCTTTATCTACATCCCCATGAAGCACTGCTGGGTTTTTAGTGCTTTCTTTCCTAGAAGAGATGCTTTGGACAAATGTAAGCAGTTAAACTTATGTGCACCAAGAGCACTCAAGCTAAAGATAAGGGTACCTAATAAAGGTACCTAATAAATTCAGCATAAACCCAAAAAGTAGGTGTCCTGGAGTGCTACATGGAACTTAAATGAGATCCTAAATCTAACACAGGTGGAATTCTAACAATCTGTACCCTGACTCACACTCCAGAGTTATTATGATGATGTAATGGAAAATGGGATGGCATAATCCAAGACAGCATGTAATTCCAGGAAGGTATTTTTCTGTAGCAGAAGAAAAACTACTAAACTTCTGTCAGATGTTTAGAGGGTTCTCAGCCTTGCACAAAAAAGTTATTATTGGCATTATCTAAATGTACTCATATGCCACCCTTGAAGTGTAACACTGTTGCTAGAATTAACAATGGATTACTCAAAAGTGTAAACATGAGGGTAATTAAGAGTCCCAACCTATGACTAAGTCTTATCCACCTTTGAGTCTTTCTTAGCAGGTCATTTATCATTAGCTCCAGTTCTGCTTAACATCAGACATATAAAAAGTACCATCTGAACTTTGTACATTCCCTGTCTTCAAGGATTTCTTAGTGCAGCAAAGATATTTGCCATCTGGTGAACCTCCATACGCACAAAATTATAATTAAATTGCCCCTGGTCCCTTGCATTCTGTTTGTCAGAATGTTCTCTGAAACAGCCATGGAGTGTGTTATAAAGTTGGATTTTACAAAAACAATTGGTTTGTTTGTTTTCTACACTTTTGCTAAAGAAGTAGCACAATGAACAGCATTCTAGCCTGTTTTTAAGTTTACGAGAAGCAAATGTTACGCTGGTATAAAATTAATTTGCAGTTATTCCTTTAATTCAGGTTCTAAAAGTCTTATTGTTAATTCTCCCTTTTGAGCCTTAGCCCTGTACAAACTCCTTGCAGAGATCTCTAGAAGGGCCTTGCACCACCGAAAACAGGAAATAGTTGGAAGTAAGTTTCTGCCTTGAGGAAAACCTGAAACTTCTTCATGAATTATCAATACATAATTTTGTGTGGCTCTGAAATGTAAAGTAGATTATATAATGATAACTGATGAAGACACTTCAGTTCTGGCTATCAAAGCTGAATGAAGAATTCATAGTAAGTGATTTACTGAATTACACGGCTGTCTTTCTCTGCTCAGAGAATACAAATGAGTAGAGATGTATATGATTTCCCATTGTCTTTTTTTACTGTGGAGGCTGGTTGTGATCAGCATGAGATAAATATTTTTTACTTAATGTTTGAAATCTGACTCATGCTGGCTTTATCAGGAAAATCACAAGGCGTTGTTTCTCAACTTCTCCCTGAATGAATGATGCTCTTATAACCTAGAGGGCAGCATAACGAAACCATTTTTCTCTCTTTCAGGCAAATAAATATAACAGCTAAGATACTTTAGATTAATTCTGTGCCTTTTTCTTTTTGCTTCACAGCCATTTTAATGTGAGCACAAGATGCTTATTTTTCTGAGCCACACTGGACTCCTGCATCATTAGGTAGGTCTGGGGAGGTGAAATGGGGAAAAGAGTGATCATCCCCATCACTTCTCACATTCGCTCAGAGTAGTTGAATGAGGCTGTGTAGTCTTTGCTGTAATGGTGTGATCAGACCTTGCTTAATTGCTTCTGTGTCACAGCTTTGATAAGGAGGTTTGAGAATCTCATTCTTCTGATTTGTTTAAGTATCACCTTCTATAAAATAGACTAACTGCCTTTATGGATCACTGCCACAAACTGAAGAGAGGTAGTTTTCAGCAGCAGCAGATGGAGACATTTTCCTGCCAAGCGGACTTCTGTGCCTCAGGTTATGCAAGGGACTGGCCCTAACATCAGCATCAGTAGTTTCCTCATTATAACCCGGCAGATACACTTAGATCAAAGCCAGCCCCACAAAAACCTGTTAATTTTCTGACTCTGGTTGTGACAAGAGGGTACCCATCACACAAGAGGATGTGGTACATGTCATCTGTATGACAGAAATGCCAATGAGTACATGAACTGGTACAATTCTCGCTGTGCATATAATGTGGCCTTTGCCAAGGTCGTGTACTTGCTCCTGTGCTAAGAAAAGCTTTTCCTCCTAATTCTGTTTCCAGACCCAGATCCCATCACTGGGATCAACTTCCTCTGCATTGTTCTTTGTCACAAGAAGTTGTCACTTCTTTCCCATGGGGGTAGCTTCTGGTAAGTGCAACCAGTATAGTCGTCCTGCGTCCTTTGTTCCCCATCCTGCACTGAATAGACCCTCGGTCTGACTATCTCACTCTACTTTGTCCAAATATCATCCTTCAATGTCTATAATAAAAATACTTTAACCTACCCATGGTACCTTGGAAGGTTGTCAAGATTTGTGGTTTATATTGTCTAAACATTAACATTTATTAGCAAGCACATAGGATTTTCTAGGGACTCTGCAGCATAGACTTAGCTGCCTAAGGGCCCTCAGATTCTGTGAAGAACAGATTCTCAAACCCTTTCTTCATTCTTTAGAACCAGCAAGAGCACACAGAACTGCACACCCATAGATAGAATCATTTCCCCCATCACAAGGTAGACTAAAGAAATGCAGAGTTTTGTATTCACAGGATTTTGCCTGCTGTTCTAAGAAATGCAAAACCAAAAGCTGTCCATGCTCTATTTTTCTCACTACCATTAACACACCTACCACATTGTTACTGGTTTAGTTGCAAGGAATTAGCAATACATTCAGGCACATTTTGAAAACTAGAAAAAAATTATCTTCACATACACTGAATAAACATCTTTTGCATGAATATCCTACACTTCAGTTGCCTTAATACAGTAGAGGTTTATCGACTTACTGCAAGCTACATTTGAATGATTGCTTCATATATTATGATATGCAACATTACATCTTGTTTCTTTTCTATTTCTATAGCCCAAAGACTTACTGGAATCAGTGTGTCTCAGACTCATAAAAAATACATGACTTTAAAAAAAGATTATTATACAGAAATCCACCAACCTTGAGAAACTGCAGAGGTGGGGGATTTTTGTACTGGAATTCATTTTAGTTTCCTAACATTATTCCTATGTATTTTCAATTTGAATGTACAATCTGGCAGTTTATAATAAAGAGCCATGAAACAGCTTTCCAGCAAGGAATTAAAAAAAAATTTAAAACTCCCAGAAATCTGGATGTCTGATTGCAAGTGAGAGTAATATACCTCAGAGCTGGTGGAGGAAGGATTCAAATAATAATCTCTAGTATATAAGGACTCTGCTACTTAGTCAATAAAAGATGGGTAACCTTCTCCACAGAACTTTGCAATATGAACAGAAGATAACCAAAATAAAATGTTTTACATTATGCTATTGTGCATGATTATTGAGCAACCCAGAGAGGCAGATGAGAAGCAGTACTCCAAAAGGGAAATATTGTCACTAAGAGAGAACAGTCGGACTATCGAGATGGCTGTCTCTTCCCAGCTAAGTGGTGGGGTACTGATGAATTGGAGGGCAGAGGTAGGACTTAGATCAGAGCAGTAATCAGAATCAGTAATAAGGCAAAATACTGTTGCATTACAATCTCAGCTCCTCCATCCCCAAGCACTCATGTCTGATATTTTAATATAGGATTTTACAGCCAAGAAAAAAAAAAGATGTGCTTTTACAAATACATATAGGTGTACCTATTCAGTGCTGGTGTTATATTTATAAACTAATAACAACCTGAACTAGCACTTGAGAATCAGCATTCCAAAATACAATCTCTGCACTAAACTAAAATTTTTCACAGCTTTTTTTTTCTTTTTTTTTGCCTTTTTTTTCCCCCAGCGCAGAGAGGCTCAGAAAATACAAATCTCTCATTTTGTGAGGGACTGTACAGCTCTGGAAGAAAGTGTTCTTTATCAAAACACTTATAATGTTCTGAACTGCTTCTAGTGAACTGTCAAAGCTGGGGCCTTACAATTATATATTTGCAGAGGAGGAGGAAGCTGTCAAGCTAAGAAATCATTGCCTAATTTCTTGCATTTAAGCTTTTTCAAGAGCTTCTATAAGACTTTGAAGGAAGTATGGATTGTTTCTAATCTCGTATTACTCTCAACTTATAGTCACATCAAGCAAAGTTGAGGTATGGCTATGGCATACTATGCCTCCAACAGCCTTTGCTCCCTGTTTATGTTACTGACCCATTCTGTTCGGTCAGCATTATGAAAATCACTCTCTAAACTCATATTAGACAAAATTAACACAGTTGAGTTAAACAGTGTATAAAATAGGCCTTTCCTAAACCGGTGTACTTGAATGGAAGTGAATTCAGGAGTGCACACAGTAACCTCCAACAGGACCTTACAAGCCAACATAGCTATGGCCAAAAGTTGATATTGGCCATATACCATAATGTCAGTTCTCTGGAATAGACACAATTTTGAAGTGCATCCTGTTGAAACTGGGCTAGTGTGCAGTAAAGTCACCTACTCAGACAACAAACATGAAGAACCATAACTTTGGGCTTGTGGTACATACACTGAGAAGGATCACAGGTGGCTTCCAGTCTTCTGTTAGAAGGATTACCTCATGTTTAAAGTTATCTATTCCAAAGACAAAAGNAAAATGTCATTATTTTAACAACATTTTCAAGTCAACTGAGAAACTGAATGAAAATCAATGAGTCATTTCTCATTAAAAATGTATTAAAGAGACCTCATAGACTTTTAGTAACAGGTGTTTCAGAGGTAGTCCCTTATATTACTNATTGGTTCTGTAACATTAAAAGTCTTTTAACTCTTGGACATATAGGGAATTTAGCAAAAGTTTTGTGAGTGACTCTTTTTGACTGAGGGGCAAGATTTAAAAAAAACAGGTAAGTCCATTAGAGACCTCACTCACATTGCTCAAAATGTCATTATTTTAACAACATTTTCAAGTCAACTGAGAAACTGAATGAAAATCAATGAGTCATTTCTCATTAAAAATGTATTAAAGAGACCTCATAGACTTTTAGTAACAGGTGTTTCAGAGGT
>WEKW01017369.1:63134-67614 GCA_013389905.1 Sula dactylatra | reverse complement strand
CTGCAAAGTGCTGTAATAAAAAAACCCTCAGAACATTGAAGTGGTGTTGCATCAAGAAGATGCCATATTTCATTTTCCTAAGACAATACATCTGTAAATCCCAGTATCGCATCACTTACCAGGATGTCAGGCATTTCCCACTGAGTAATTACAGTTCAGAGTGCCAGCGGGTAGCTAGCTGTTAAGAGCATCTCATTTGCTACTACCCTGCAGGGACTGGCTGGAAAACTTGGTCAAATTTTTTCAAGGGAAAGTTGAGGTTTTCCCCATTTTTCGGGTGGAAAATGAGTTTTCATTGAAGAAAAAATTAAAGTTTTATTTTCATGGGGTATTTTTAGTTCTCAACATTTTTATGGTTTGGGACTTAAGTATATTGACTCTCAGCTCTGCCATATATATGACTTTCTTGTAAATTTTCTTTTTAAAAAAAGATGAAAGTTTCTCATAAGTGAACTACTGATCTTTGGTAGCACTAGTAAAGAACTATTATTCTGTAGCAGACAATATGCCATTCGTTTATGCTCCTGTAAATTATTCCTATACTTTATCTTATGATCACTGTTTGGCCTTTATCCTATTAATGAAATCAAGAGTTATAGTTTATAGGTAGTATATGTCATTTATTAAGGCAGGTATGATGGCTGATTAAAAAAAAAAAAACCAAAAACTAAACCTACCCTGCAGTATATTTCACAACAGCTGGCAATTACCATGCTACTACAATTGTAGTACTACAGGAGATATATTATTTAACTGTGGAAGCCACAAAAGATTCCCCCCCCCATGTATAGCACTGAAAAATGGATATTAGTCTTTCAACTTCCTTTGGCTGCTAGAGCACTTCAGAAGATACCAGCAATGTAGAGAACGGTTCGAGTAATCAAGTCATATTTTACACACATCAATTTTGCTTCGTGGCTGTGACTGCAAGAAGAGGGAACTCCAGGAGCAATTTGCCTTCTCTTGTTCTGTGGAGTTGAACTTCTTATTTGGCAAGCCATAATTCTTCCCATTTGCCACCATTGCCACGTTGATACACAAAGCCCCTTTTTTTAGGTCTAAAAAGCATGAGTGTCGTGATTCAGAAATATACAGAAATTAGACAGTTTTTTTCACCATTAGCTGCAAATGGAGTGTCCCCGCGAATCTGATGTCTGCCCATTTATATTGATAACTATGTCTTCTCAGAGTCTGAGCTTGTAGGTGAAATTCAGGGCCCGATGATTTCATTAGTGAATGTTTCCACTGATTTTAATGAAGTTGGGATTACACTCAAGGAGTCTGACCATCTAGAAAAATTCCATGCATTTGTTACATCCTACATACCTGATTGTCCCCCTAATTTATTTTGGTGTAAATGTATTGACTTGAATTATTCCTGGTTTATATGCTTAAATAGAGCAAAGAATCAGATTGTACATGGCTTTTGAGCTTGTTCAAATGGGAATCAACTTTTTTCCCCTATAGATCACGTAGAAGTAACAGAAATTAGAAAGTGATGGCTGAAAGAGAGAAATAGTCACTGAGCCAGGAGGAGATTTAACTGTGTGAAGAACTAATGTGACACCTCCCTTTTTTATTCTGCATGACACTGGCCTTATTAATCAGACAAGCAAGCTTTGAAAACAAACAAACATCCAAACAAAGAATTGCGGAGATAAAGCAAAGCACCCATTTTCCATTTAGGTTCCCTGACACAGCATGAAAACAAACCGGGCATGGATTAATAAATGATCCCCAGATACATCATTTAAGAGCCTTGTGTCAACTGCAAATAAAACCAGCCATGTCATGCATCCTTTTAGATGTTCATTAACGGATCACAGTTCTGCTTTTTTGATATAATTGTGACAACTGGGCAAGATGCTTAACAAATCAACTTTTGTTTGGTCAAATTTTTAAACCTCACTCTTTTTTAAGCTGCCTATTTTGCAATTGGTTTTTTGGGTTTTTTTTTGGTTTTGTTTTTTTTTTTTTTTTAACAAACTAGGTGTTGGCTTGAAGTAGAGAAGAGCTACTAGATAGGCTATATTAGCTGAAGACTTCTGATATTCAATCTTTCTTTATGGCTAATGTTTTCCATTCTTTTCTTCTCTTTGCTTTGGGTTAGTGCCTGTCAGAACACCAGTTCTGTTGTGGACTGCAGTGTTAATGCAAGTTGCCTCGCATAATGCTGACCATTGTCTAGCAAGTTGCCACACCAACTCAGCAGATCAAGGAGACATGCAAATGGGTCAGGAACACACACAGAGGTTTTCTCCTCACCTAAGAGGATAAGAGCTACAGAGAACTAAGGCACTACGTTCATCCTTAGTGGCTATGTGCTACACAAAGTTATTTACATTTAAACTTTGCTAGAAAGCAAACTTCCTTAATCAGTAGAGGTCCACTGATTGAACACCACAACTTAACAGGTCCATATAGGTGCTCCAGAGAAATGATTAGTATCCTTGAAGCTGAAGGAGGCAGGGTAGAAATCTTTAAGCTAGTAGGCAAAACTCCCTGGGAAGAGCTTTGTTGTGTGGCTTTAACTTTCAGTGTTATGACCTCCCCAACTGTGAAAAAGTATCATGTCAGCCCTTGCTGTAAGGGCTGTTGCCCTTTTTAACTAGGTAGTGTAAGCCACTTTGAGATACCAGAATGAAGAGTGACATGGAATGCAAAATACTATGAAAATAATTAATTTTAAAAAACAATGTAAATTCTGCCTGAAAATATGACCTTAACTGCACTAGCAGTAGATGTTAAAAGATCTTAGCATGTTCTTGTGCTACCTTTTGGGCTGGAAATAAGGGACTTGGATTTTAGCGCCTGCTCTGCTGCAAGCCGTCATATGACCCAGGGAAAATTACTCCTCCTCCCGGCTGTTTGTTTCCCCCACCCCAACTTGTACAGGTAATCTCTAGGCTCTTTGGAGAGCAGGTCAGAGACAACCTAACAAGACAGGACTCTTGCTAGGTCTTTACCTGTCATTAGTCGTTACCTACTTCTTAGTGCCGCAAATAGTAGCAAGATTTTTGCCAACGCTGACAATCAGAAGAGGGAGGGTAATTGGAAACCAAGTTGGCCCTGCAGGTATAAAATAGACATCTCTCAATTTCTGGAGGCTTTGACGTTTTGAATGGGATTTGATTTAGGTTTGACTCCTACACAAGCCATATGGCCTGCTCCTTACTCCAACTGGGACGTTGTCAAAACTGTGGTTCTCTCCACATGGAGGAAGTCCAGACTGTATTTTTCAAAATCCCTCCAGAGTTTCAAGGTAGCAAATGACTTTAGGCCCAGTGAGAGACCCTGGAGGGATTAAAACCCCTCCTGGGGAGCATAAAGCATGTCTGAGTGCATGATGTAATGCTGCAGGGAGGGTTTCAGTGAGCCCACCTTCCCTCTCTGGGGCTAGCAAACTTTCCCTATGAATTTACTAGGTAGATTTAATCAGCAAAACATTAGACTGTATTAGGCGCTTACAACCTCCTGCAAGAGGAAGAGAACAGTTTCCAGAAAGCACGTTCTTGGGAGGCTGATTGTGCTTGACTGTTTTGGAAACACCCCTCCCCAGGAAAGGGTTTCCTCACAGTTCAGTCTTGAACCATCAATTTTATTTAGCTCCACTATCTGCTCAGTGTTCCAGCAGCAGCTCTGGGAGTTTGTGATGCTGAGATGTTGATTCTGAAAACTGTAGCTAAAATGTTGCTTTGTCCACTACTTCAGTAGCTGACCTGCAATTAATATTAATTTGTTGAGGACCAGCATTCTTTTCAACACTGTAGGACACAAAAGAAAATATAGCGTCTGCCCCTGTTGTGAAGAAGAGTTGAGAGTTCTGAGTAGCTGAATGCCAGCCAAAAAAAAGTGGAAAAAGGAATTGCAGGATTGATGTCTTGGTAAACTAGCAATACCCATTACACGTGAAATGTAGGTGACTGGAGAACAGATCAAATTATGCAGACATCTCTTTTTTGTTGGTGACCAAAACTGACTGTGATGGCAAATGCACGAATCTTGACTTGTCTGTTGTGCCACTAATCCCTTTTGTTGAACATTTTTTTACATGTTAACTGTGGTTAACCGGAGGTTTGGTTGTCAGGATTTTGAAATATTCTTGATACACCATTAGAAACTGATAGAGAAATTGTTTTGTTTACAGTACAACCTGATTTGTTTTCTCTCGTTGGTAGCTTTTTAGAAAGGAAAACTCTAAAGAATTATTGGATAGATAATGCCTGGAAATAACAGTTTTACTATTGTTCTTTTGACAGTGGTTCCACGTACATTTTAAAAACATGTCCTAACACACTATGAGTAATTTTTACATGCCCTGTGGGAATGTTGTTTCTCTCTTTTTTTAAGAAGCTCATATGGTTGGATTATCTGAAGGGTATGGCCGTGTCATTCAGGATCAGTCTGAACCAGGCACACTCGAGTGTACAAGATTTTGCAGGCAGGGTCCTACGCAGATGAGAAAATTAGATGTCACGCC
>WEKW01017369.1:13134-58134 GCA_013389905.1 Sula dactylatra | reverse complement strand
CTGCCAGTAACAAATAGTATTTTGCTTGAGGTATATTTGGAAATCCAGCACAGCACATGTGGTGTTCCAGTGGCTAATGAATTCTAAAGCAAAGCCAGGAGCTGGAAATACGCAGAAACTCCCCACTGCAGGGATCTTTGGCACCATTGTGTGCCTCTGTGGCTGAGACAATGAGAACAATTTTATGCTAATCAGCGGAAATAAAATGCAACATTTTGGTACAAGAGAAATTAGCTGACACCAGCACTTGAACTTTTCTAAGCAGAAGCCTTGGTTTGTGGGTTATCAAAGTAGATAACACTGTGAGGCACTTCAAACTTAATGCAGGTTCTTGGCAACTGGAACATGTGTAACTTCTTTATTCCCCCCCCTTCTTTTTGGCAACTATAACATATGTAACTTCTTTATTTTCCCTACTTTTTTTTTTTTCTTTCTGGCTTTAGTATCTCAAGGGATATAAACTATGTCTTGCTTTTACAACAACTTATTTCTTCTTTGGATGGAAGGATCTGCTACTTTCACATGCCTAGGTTAAATGTCCTGCTTAAGGGTACTTAAAAGTGATTGATAATAGGTCCTCAGAAAACAAATACAAAATCAGAGGCAGTGGCAGAGAAAGGTCAAAGGCAAAGGGCCAGTGGGGGTGAATGTGGTCAAGTAATAGAAGGTGATAGGCAGAGGAGGCTGCGTGAATGTGTAGGGTGTATTCTGGGGAAAATTTTCTATTGGATTGCCTGAAAGTCTTTTCAGCCAGTTCTGCTGCCAGACTGGAGCTTTTCCTGGACTTTTATAGATCACCCCTGGGCAACACATGTGAAAATATGTTAAATGAATATTATACATCATGCACATTGAACATTGTAGACACACACACAAAATTATATAGACTTTTTTCCTTGCAATGAAATTCTTTCTGCTTAAAGAAATAGTGAAATAAGTAAGTTATTACTTGTTACAATTTTTATAAGCATACTACTTTAATTGGGATTAATGATTTTGGGAGGCAAGGCAAGCAGGAATCATGGGCTTGATGCATTGGAATGGGAGCATGAACGAAGTCAGATACAGCTGTTCAAATCACAAATCTGCTGGTAGAGAATGAGGATTCTGTGAAAGAAGGTTTTTGTCAAGAGAGAGCAGACCCTGAAGCCAAGATAGGCAGCTTCAGGGAGGTTACCTGATGCACAGTGCTGCTTTTCAATATCAAGACATGCAAATTGAACTGTGGAGTTACTTTAGGATGTAGGGGCAGAAATATGGAACGAGCTAATATCTTTGATTAAAGAAGTTACCCACCTTCTGTGAAACCGATACTCCCAATGGGTCTGACTGTGTGGTAAATATGGTTTGTCTAACAAAGCCTTTCTTGGATAATTTGCATTAGCTTGTGCTGAATTGTTTACCGCTAGTGATTTTTAGCAGCCCAAATACTATAGAAGTGCTCTGATTACACGGTAATAAACTATCTGAATGTCCAAATGAATACAGATGTTCAGCCACTAGTCTTGCATCTCATCCAAGAAAAAAAATTCAGAAATAGCTCCTAAAAATGAAAGCTTTTTATGGCAAAAGTAAAGGCTGTCTGAGAACACAACACAGACAGTGAGGGTGCAGTTTGCAATACTGGCATGAAAGAATATGATATCAAGAAGCTGGTTGAAAAAGAATCTTAAAATACATGGAGTGTTTGTGTGTGGTCCACAGGATTCAAAGGGCTTTTTTCATGACAGTAGTCACTATTCTTTTTATTGCTTTATCAATAAAATGGGAAACAAACTGGTAAGCAAAAGGGAAAAAATATTGATACTACCCACAGTAAAAATTATTTTTTTGAAAGGCTATTTTATCAAAAACACGCCTTTCAAAGTACTTCTAATTTATACATGATGAAAAACACACTTTGTAGACACTAAAATTGAAACAAATTGGCTGCATTAACAAGTAAATACTCTTTAAATGAAAATTCTTGTTCCATGTGTTCGATAAACTCTGAGTAGGAGAGGATTTATATCTCTATAGTCTAAGCTAACCTGGCTTTTGCAAGACTGCAGTTCTGATTGTGGGAAGATACTTAGATGGATAAATAGATATTTAGATATATCTAACAGCAACTTTGGAAATGGTTTTAAAAATGTTTCTCCTAACTGCAGGCTGGGACAAGCGATGGTTTTCCTCTGACACTAGAACAGAGCCCATACTAGGCACGGTGTATTATATACTCTTGCAGATGACATCTTTCAGATGAGAAATACTCAGGTTGCTACCTGTGGAGTTATTAAAGACCATGTCACACACTCCCCCCCCCCAATTAAATAGATAGATTGTGTCTACTAATTACTTCTCAAGTAAAATCTTTTGTTGATGCTTTGGTTGACTTGTTCAGGATTTTATCCTCTATGTGAGTAGGTCTAAGTTCTTTAAGTGAGAGACCCTCTGCAGCTCAGATAGCCTCAAGAGCTGGTGTGATAGACATATTATATGAAAAGTATTTCTCTCAATCCAACTGAGTTTAATAGAATCAGAGGTGACAGGCATAAAATATGTTCATGCTTACACTTTTATATTGTGAGATTAATATTATTGAAAAGTTTCTTAAACTTCCCATGCAGGTTAAGGACTAAACCTTCAGGATTAAACTTTCATGAATCACTTAAGAAAAAAAAAATTATGCACCAGTGAATTGTTAGCAGTACATGCAAAATGCTTTTTAGAGCTTGGAGTTTTTTAGTATGGACATTTTAGTATTTATTGCTTCTCTTTAGAGAAACTGTTTCTTTTTTTTTCATTCACCTCACATGAAACTTATCTCCATAACCAGAAGAATATTTATAAAATCAATCACATCCTCATTCTCCATTCTCCCCAAACTCACTGAAAGAAAAGAAAACCAAACCCTTATTTTAGCAAAAGTAGAAAAGAATCTACAAGTCCTTGAAGTCCACTAGGCATAACCTAGTGTTGCAAAGAAGGCAGAATGTGGCCTTTATATAGGCTGAACTATGCAACTTTTGTGCTTGCCACTGCACGGGAGTGTACAAAAAATGTGCGTGTGAAGGGTGTAATGTTCTGAGGTTTCCCTTTGGGCATGGTGAGTTCAGTTGCCCCCATTTCTGTTCTATGATGCAGCAAAATCTTTCTGGCCCAGAACTTGACATAAATTGACATAAATCTACCTCTGCCTTCCTAAGGGTTGAATTTTGCCCTACAGTCCACGTTTTCTAAATATAGAAGGAACAGAGCAAGAAGAGGTACAAGAAAAGGGCAAGGTCAGGAAGGAATAGGGATAAACACGAAGCGTCCACATTGCTTCAGTTTTCAATTAAATTCAGCAATCCTTGCTTTCTTACCCTTAAGTCTTCCATCTCGCTCCTAAGGCAAGTTTATTTGAATCTAGACCATCACATAAATAAAGACAGCCCTCGTATTTTAAAGAGGTGTCAAGTAACTACTTCTCCTAACCGCCTACTAGTGAAGGGGAACTGGGCTCCGCTGGGCCTCCTTCCCCCTGGAAGAAAAAGCGATGAATGTGGGTACACAAACAAATGCGTGCATGCCTTCTGCATCCTGCTTTGTTAGCACTTGGTACGCTAATACAGCTCCTGGCGATCTCAGCGTCCTTCAGTCAAGACCAAGGAAAGCTGTGAAATACAGATCTGAAAGGTTTTTTTACTTGTGCGTGCTGTAATGCAGGAGAAGTTACGGGTACAACAACAGAGACTAGATACGAACTTTGTTGTAGTGGTTCATTATGCTATTACAACTTTTTTTAAAAAAAAATGAACTGCAGAAAATAGATAAAGAATCTTTGTATCTTATCTGCGATTGATTTTGTGATACCGAGAAACTGCAAGAGCAATAGTTGACACTTAGAGAAAAATCTCTTTTGACTTAGATATCAAAATACATTGTGTTCACTATCATTCTTTTCAGGGCCATTCCAGGCCTTAGAAGAATTGCTACTTTTGCAGTCAAATCCAAGTAACATCTGCTCTATGCAACCAGTCAATATTGTGGAAAAGTTCAAAGAATGAAGATCATTAGTAGTGTCAGCTTTACAACCAGAAGGTAATGGCATTAAAGTGAGCAAGTATAATACCCAACAATACCAGGCTCATTAACCAGTGATTTATCATGATGAAAAGACCTGTTTAACCTTTAGTCTTCACATGCTTTCTGTTTTTAACAAAAAGACCTATTATTTCTAGTTGTCAAGTGATAATTTGTGGGTTGTTAAAGGGATGTATTAAATTATACTTTAAACGATTATACACAATTACACAAATATTGCATTTGCAATGGGATAAGTTGAAGCTAATATGATTTTTCCCCCTCTTCCTCTTTTAATTTTGTTCATCCATTTGGAAAGTAAAATGAAGACATTATATATATGAAGGATATCAGTATGTGACTTTTAAGCAAGTTAAATCAACTTTGATGTGCGCAGCAAGTGACAACATTGTTTCACAGAAACAGCAAAATTCACATAAAATATTTTGAGGGTTGTATACACCAGTGCAGAAAGCTTGTTCTTGCCTCTGAATAAACAGGTGCATGTAGCTGACTGTCCTGTAAAACTGTGTTTCTTTCGTAATTATGCTGGGATGTTGCATTAATCTAATTAAATTTTCCTCGGAAAGGAAGCACTGTTGATTCTAGACAGCTTTTGACAGTTTCCATCTAACCTTGTATACAGCAGATCAGCTAATACAATTTATTCTGACCTACAATATTTGTGCCTTGTCAGCAATAAGCCTGTCTGAAAATGTCGGTTCTGTCAAATTGTGCCAAACTGTATGGTGGCTTTTGTGATGTAGACAAACGTCCACTGAGGATCCGAAAGACCATGAGACTCATTTCAGATCTAGTTAGATCCTTTGTGATCCAATTCAGATTTACACTGCAGGTCACTATGGGGAGTGTGTCATCTCCTCTCTAGTTTCACATTTTTTTCTCTCTAGCTCGTTGGTTCTCTGTCTATTCTTAGTATAATATAAGGATAAATTTATAAATTATTCAGTAATTCTCCAAGTATTTCTGTAGGCAAAGAGATTCTAAACACACAAACTAACCTGCACAAGTGGATAAAATAGGATGCTTGTGGACTTCACACCTGTTTTTTACACCTGCCTTTTGAATGTCATACATGCAAATGTATTGACATTTCATATACAAATTTGAGAAAAGCTAGTCAGCATTTAAGAAGTTAATAGGAACAAAATGATATTGTTAAACACGGTAGTAGAGAGATCATATATAATGTTCAAAATGAGCGGTCTGGAAGGATTCTCTAATCTATGAGTAGATTTTGTGATTTTACAGTTGGAAGGCAGTTTTAAAATTTACAGAAAATGTGGTATTAGTGACAGAGTTCTTCTGAAGTAGGTATGTAATTGTAATACCTTTGAGATGAACAGGCATGTAAGATGCTTTCTTTCCCTCAAGTTTTATTAACAGCAGATTTTCATCTATTATTGAGAAAATGGCTAGGTAAACTTTTCAAATTACAGAGACTCTAGAACTATAAATCTCTGTAGATATCCTCTGTACAGATATCTGTAGATATCCTCTTTCTCTGCTTACCTACAACACTAAAATATTTATCTCTGTTTCCTACTGTGAAAGCATTATATAAATTTGGGGGAAAACACTGAGAATGTTTCATTCTTGGTGATGCTGATCTTCATCTCCTTGGTGATCACTTCTAGGTCTGGATGAACTTTTGGGCATGTACTACTATCCACCAATAGTGCTGTCTTCGTTGTCAAGAAAGTATTGCCACATTTAAGAAAAAGTTTGGACTGAAAATAAGCCATAGTAATTCCTTTTTATCCAGTGTTGTAGCAATAGCATATTTTTTCACATTCTTGGAGTGCTAGTTTCAGTATTCTCCTCAATCCAGGAAAAATGAAATCTTTGACTCCCTTCTGCAGGGTTGACCGCCCTAATCACCATGGCATAAAACAGTGGAGATGGTGAGGTGAGGAGAGCTTCCCTTCTTTCTTGTAGGTGGTGCATCACTATGTATCAAATAAATATTCAGTGAGATAGGAAATGTAAAATAAGACTTGAAGAACTTCATGATTAGGACACCCGTGTCAGAGAAAAGATACTTCTGATGCTGGCTTCAAAGATCATTGACTCTTTTTGCACAGTGGAATTGCAGTAATATGAGAGACTAGCAATCGTATAACATCCATGCCATCATATATCCTGGTGGTTTTAGTGCTTTCCGTAGAAGCCCTTCAGCTCCTTTCAATGAAGGGAAGGATTGAAACCAAGTCTTCTGAGTGAGTGACCTAACCACTAGGTTTCTGAATGGACATAATGACAGTCAGGATTTCTCTGAACATACTCCTTCCTGTTTTCCTTCTTTTTTTAAACATATGCTTCATTCCAAAGCATTTCATTTTAGCTTTGAATGGTTTTTGATATTTTTATGCTTTATTTTTGATCAGGAAGCTAAACACACACACACACACACCCCGCCCTCCAGATCTGAACTGTACTCTTTATATCAGTTGAACTGAAAAGTCAATTACTTGCGTATTTGAGAGGATCGGGCTCCTAACAGAAAACAGTGCTTGTAGTAGGATTAATTCTCAGTACTTTTCTAATGATCTAGTAAAAAATGCAGATTGTTCCTTCTTTAGGCAACAGCCACTGACTTCTGTGGTTGCTGCAGGACTCGGCAGTTTGGATGAAATTCAGGCCTCATAGAAATTTTGCCATTGACTACTATAAGAGCAGGGTCTCAGCTTTTGTCTTTCCACTGCAGCCTGATGGTGAGGGGGAGGGTGGGAAGACAGACAAGTCTCTGGAGGAAAGAAAAGAGAAGCCAACTTTTACGTATTATTTTTTCCTGTACAGTTATAAGATTTGAGCGCTTGACTAAAATATCTTTAAAAAAGGAAAAGGAACCCTGTCTCTTGGTTTGCAGTATTGCCTGAAAGAGAACATTCAATACATTTTTGCCTGTGGAAAAAAGGTTACGGTGCAAAATGTGAATATGCGTAAACTTGTCATTTTCCTTTGAAAATGTGGAAAACACCCAAATCTTGTGTTTGGCTTTGAAAAATTGGTGACTGATCTAGTTTGTGAATTCTCGCAGGGAGGAGGAAAAACAGCAAACAAGAAGAATTTGGTAGGTTCAGGTTTTGTATGCAATTATTTGTAGCAATCTGGTGGTGATACCAGATTAGTTTCACAGCTGTAACAAATATTTGCTCTTTCTGGGTTCCCTTTTGTGAGTTCCTGAACGTTCTGTCTCATATGGAGCAGACCATTTCAGGGCATGTTATCTCAGAGATAACCCATGTGTACAAGTGCTTTCCTACATCTGGGTTGAAATACACACCACTGAATGCTGTGAGGAAATACGGTGGATGAGATCAGAAGCAGCATGGTGCCTGTAGTAGGATTGCTCGGAAACTGGAATGTGGTTGAAACATCTGGACTTCTCTTTGGGGACGTCTATCAAGTTAGATGGATTTCTAATAATTTTGTAACACTGAAAAATGGATATTCTATTCTTATTGAGAAAAAACCATATGTTACAAGAGTTGATTTTATTTGGTTCTTTTCAGTCGTAATTGCTCTAATAAACCAAAATTGTACCATAAAGAGTAGTAAAGGAAAATGACTAAAAGACCCCAAGAAAATGAAAAAGATGGATGTATTTGAAAGATACCTTGTGCAAGTGCTTTCAAAGATTGCTTAAAAGCAGCACAGAAATACAGAGCGAGCGAGCCTAGCAGCTTAGCACATCGCATAGTGTATATCTACATACACATTAAAATGCACTTGGTCTCAGAACGGGCTTTCTCCACCCCCTCTACCCCGCTCCCCCCCCCCATTCTGCACTGCCTAACAAAAGATTTTCAACAAAAGAAATTCTTCCTGGTTTGTAAAACAGTTGTGTAAAACTTGGACTGTAAAGTCACAGTTGACTGCTTTAATGTGGAACAGTTGGGAGGGTGGGGAATCGCTGGCAGGTTGGGACAGGACACAGCAATGGTGCCCCTATTCTGTCGAGGGTCTACTTAGTCACACCACCTGCTCCCCCTATTCTTTCAAAGGCAAACCAGTCATGACAGTATGAACAGACGGATGTTTAGCCTCAATACCTTGGACACACGGCACCAGACGGAGCAAGTGGAGTTAAGAAAAGATAAATTAAGTGATCAATAAAGATAAGGGACCTGTTTAGCAGTAAATGGTGGGGACAGAGCAGACAGAACAAGGGGGTGAGCGTGTGTTAAATAATGCAAGTGTGTGTTCAGCTAAACTCAAACTTTTCAAATCCATGTATTGTTCCCCAAAAGGTCTTTTTTCCCCCAGTTTTGGTTAATTGTGTTTTAGGTAGATATAAAGTGTCTGTTGTCACATACGGGCTCCCCAATATAAGTCTCTTTAGAGTCAGCTGTGCTGTTTGGTACTTGGCTGCTGTGGGAGGAAGGGGAAAAGAAAGGGGTCTGTGTCCAGAGTGAAGTCAATGACCTATTTGCACCTCCCACCTTTGCTATATAAGGGAAAGTATAGTAAGGAGCAATGAAGTTCTGACAGAGAATAAGTAACGGTGCTTTGATAGCTGATTGACAGTTAAGTGATCCAAAACTGTGGCCTTATTTTAACTGGCTATCACACTGCTCGTCTCAAGGACACTCTTCTTGTTCTGTCCTTCTGCCTAGCATAGCAAAGGTCTTGACTTCAGGCTTAGACTTCGAACCCTACTGTACTTTAATAAGAAGATATAAAAATCTACCTATGTTCTTGCTTCATCTTCAGTGTAAAAAAGCTCGCAGCTGAGTAGGTGCAGAAAAACTGTGTAGTTTTATGTACCAGTAGTATGCACCACAAAAAAGGTTCTTCCACCTGTTGGCGGTTACAAAAGAAGGTACCAATGTAAACAATCATGTGCAGCCCAATGAGAGTTGTTTTCTAATATGAGTATGTCTCTTGCTTTCCTGTAATGCCCAAAAAAGGAGGTACTTTTCTCTCTGGAAGTTTCAGGGTTGAGGGCATTAAACCCATTACTGTGATATAAGTGATGCTGTGCCCCAGCTACTGCGTGATAGCAGCATACAAGGGAGAAGCTACTTGACGTTCAGCTCCAGCTACCCTGGAGTAAGTATAGGCACAGAGGAAGGTGATATGATGCATTGTAAGTTTATAACTTTGCTTGCTTAAGGCGCCTTGTTCTTGCACTTACGCCGCTAGTATTACCCACTCATTTGGGAAATTGCACCTTAAGTGCAATCTTAGACTAGTTCAGTTGGAAAGGAGCTACAAAAATCATGTAGTCCAACTGTCTAAGTGTCAGCAAGCAATAAGTTCAGTGGACTAGGACCTTGTGGCACTCTCAGCTCTTACATTATGGTTCAAAAACCAAATAATAAAATGACTTACCTGTTCCAGTCCATTAAGTTGATTAACCTTCTTTTCCACTTGTTGTTGTCCCAATATGATTAAAGACACTGTAATTCTGTTTAAATGGATAATTGCCAGACCACATTAAATAGGCTTTCCTGATTGCACTTCATCTAGTAGATCGTACAGGTCCCGTGGCCTCAGCTCCCATCCTTTCCATTATTTTATTTGGGTACTTGTGTACTGCTAAAGCAATGATGCTGTACAATGAATAGTAAAGTGCTGCGAGTTCTGAAGGTGTCACTCAGCAAAGTATCCCAGCATATGAAAATTGAATTGTAGTGGTGTGATGGGGCATAAAATCTATTACCATGTTATAAAGGTATATAAATGTCTATTCCTTTTCACTAGGCAGAAGGAAATGCAGACCCCTAGAAGTCACTGGTAGGTAGACTAAGGGGACAGGGAGAAAGAGTTGACTCAAAAAGAAGAATTTAAGCAGCCTTGGTGACTTGGTGATGACTTGTAAGTGCAGCTGAGCCTCAGCTGTTCTCTCTAGTGTCATCCTGAACTGACACTTTGATTTTCCTTTTAGAGCTGAAATGGTTCTCACTGAGTGTCCTCCACAGCTGATCCTGTGCAGCTGTGGGAACTCAGGGCAGTGGGAACCCATTTCCTGAGGGGAGAAGGGCCAGCACAGCTGCATGAAGACAGCTGTTATGGTCGGGTGGTTCTCATCACTGCGAAGATGGAGGTGCCCTCCACAAACTGTCCCAGCATTTCACATTGCAACATACGTCTCCAGCCACCCTGCCTGCTCCACAGCAAACCATGCACGGAAAAACCCCCAAGGCTGTGGCAATACTGGCTAGCTCAGATTGGGAAGCTTCCTATGCTCCAGGTAGTGCTTTTGCAGCCTTTCTGTGATGGCCACACCAGGCAGTATGGGCTCCCATGAGAGCTCGCTGTTTAAAGGCCCTGCATGGTACAGGATCCCTTTTTTTTGCCATACGTGGGTTTTATTGATTATGAGAATTCCAGGATAAGGATGCAAAATGAGGGTAACCTGGAGAATGAGCCTTCCGCCCATTTTATATGTGAGCCACAGGACACTGTAGGGATACCTGGTTATATCCAATAGTGATGGCAAGCCGGATAAATGCTTGGAATTACTCCAACGCCTGTGGGAGTTAATGGTTCTGGACCAATGTTCTTGGTGCCGGTCCTTTGCCCTTATGCAGCTAGACTTTTTTTTTCCCCCTTAATGAGACAGTGGAGCTTTCTTCCAATGTGTGTTTCTTGGCTGCCTAGAGTCCCAGGGCTCAGCTGTGCTTTGGAGACCTGCCGAGGCTGGAGTTTGTAACAGTATTTTCACACTTTTAAAGTGGTTGGGGTTTTTTTGGGGGGGTGGGGGTGGGTGGTAAAGGAGAAGAAGGTATGAAATAGTGGGGAGTGAGGGGTATGAATGGCTTCTGGCAGTGGTGTTAAACTCCAGTGCCATGTCACAGTAGTGCTTGAAAATGGGATGGTGATGCCAACTAGAAACAAAAATTGCCAAAGCTGGCAGAAATTACAAATATTAGCAAATATCTAAATGCAAAATGCTTCCACTTTAAAAAGTGATTTCAGTCTTCACACACAAAGGTTTGAAGTGAGCAGAAATACAACCCTCATCCTCATTCTGTACTTTATTCTGTCATTATTTGCAAGGAACATAATCTGTGGCAAAACCTAGGATCAAAAATTTCTAAAACAAGGTTTCTTTTGCACTGTTGGGATGAATTAAATGGACAAATAAACAACAGTTCTCTGTGAGTCAGGATCTTCTCCTGGTTTCAGAACTGGGCCTTGTTAAGTATAAGCATGCGATGAGGATTTTTTTGGTTCTCTTTCAGACCAGCAGCAACGTTGAGATGTCTGCATGTATGCTAAATAAAAGTGACAGGAAAATGTTCTGTCGAGGTGGTATGTCGACAGTGCTGTAATGAATGTGGGTTGGCTGAACACTGTTGTTTTATTAGGACCTGATCCTTGTGGGTACAGAGCGATTCCAGCAGCAGGCAACTGCTGTCTGCTTTGTGCAAAAAGAACATAATCTAACCACATACCCACAAACTCCATAAAACAGATCCCTGGTTTGGTAATTACCTTGATACATTCTGTGATTAATGATTTGCAACTGTGGGATTATCATTCATAAGCCTGGCAATAAAGCTGTTTATTTTTATGAGATATTTTATAATTCTAGCTCCAAGAATGGCATGGTACATTAGTGTTGGTACATCAGCTAAATGTGCGTGCAGCATCATAAGATGATTCAAACAAACAACTGGAAGCATTATTATGTGCTCTAGAATTTACCACAGTGCAGCCACAGCATGATTCATTTGGCAGCCTTCTCCTGCAGCTTACTGCAGCCATTTCAGAGGACTCTGGGTCATTTTCCACATAAAGTCAGCTTGATAGTAAGATGTATCCCATGAATAAAGTGTGTGATCCTTAATAATAGTAGTAATAGTAGTAGTAGTAGTAGTAGTAGTAGCAGTAGTAATAATAATAATAATAATAATAATAATAATAATAATAATAAGCTGCTCCGAAGTCATTGTGCATTCTTAACAAAAAATTTTGGATTGAAGAGAGGCTGAACTCCCTTCACTTTGGGACACAAAGAACACCCTTGTTTTCCCCGGAGTAATTTCATTATTTCAAACAGTTTGTTTTCCTGAACTCCATGAAGTGTGCATTCTGGATTTCAGTTTTTATTTTCTGGAAAGGCATAGCAAGAGGACTATGGGACCCCTTGCTGTCTGTCCTCTACAGACAGTGCCCTGTTCCTTAGGCTATTTCTGAAGCTATGAAGTACTTTTGTATTAAACTCTTGCTAGAGCTATCTATATCTTTCACAGCCTGATGATTTAATTCTTCTACTCTCTACTACCGAGCTTAGAAACATAGAAAAGCCAGGTTGGAAGGGACCTTAAAAGATCCTCTGGTCCAACCTTTCATGGAAAAGGAAGCATAGATCATATTATCTAGCACCCTCTCCAAACGCATCTTGAAAACCTCCAGTGTTGGGGACTCTACCATGTCCCTGGGGAGGTTGTTCCAGTGAATGATTGTTCTTACTGTAAAAAATTTCTTATGTCAGCATGAAACCTCTCCTGGTGCAGCTTGTGCCCATTGCTCCTTGTCTTCCCCCTGTGGCTCCTTGTGAAGACAGCACAAGTGCTCCTGTGTTCTTAGTGAGTTGGATCAAGGCACTGATCCATGGGAATCTAAACAAACCCCAGCCCTCAAATCCCCAGATTTCCTTGGAGCTGGATCGGTTCTTTGATCCAGCTGGACACGTAAGTACAAGTGCCAGAAGCTGGAGGAGTGCAATTCAAGGAGTGAATTGGTATGAGAGCTAAAGTGAACCGCAATTAGTTGGTTTGTCTGTGGTGAGCTCTGCTGGCTCTCTGCGGTTACTTGTGAACTCAGCTGTAATGGTTGAGCCTTTTCTCTTGCCCAAATCCAAATTCTCAGAAGACATTTCATCTAAGCTGTAGTCATAATCTTTGTCTGGAGGTGGATCCACTGGAATAGAAATCTCATGATCCAAGCCTGGAGAAGCCTAGGCCACAGGACCTGGAGGCACAGAAGTGGAGGCCAGGAGAGCAGAGTTCTCATGAGGAAGAGGCCCTGAGACCAGAGGCTGTGGAATGTGATCCCACAGGAGCCAAAGCCATGGGGATAGAGGCTTAGGGACCAGAGGCCACAGGAGTAGAGGCCGTGGGACTGAGGGCCACAGGATCAGAGGCCATAGAATCCAAGTCCATGGAGATGGAGAACATGTGAGTTGTACTGGGAGTGGAGACCATGGAATAGTTGGCCACAGAACCAAATTCCACAGGAGTGGAGGGCACGAGACCAGAGGCCACGGAATGGGAGAACACGGGACTGGAGCTTATGAGAGTGGAGGCCTTGGAAGCTGAGGCCATGGTACATCTACTCGATGTTTCATAATCTGCAGTATAATCAGCTATAATTTAAGAGGTTACATTACATCACTAAGAGCTATATAAATACCAGGTGGGATTTTGTAGGCAACACTTTCTAAAAACATGGGTACTTATTTCATGCTCTCTCTTTTGTCTAATCTAATAAGACATATCACCAAGCTAATGTTCTGACTGGCTTGTTTAGAGCATCATTTCTCTTGCGCTGAGATGTTTAGACAGTAATTTGTGGTAAATGGTGAGGATGTTCCTTGGTGTTTGCTCTTTTATGAAGAAACAAGATGGATATTTTAATTGAAAAGCCCCAAATGAATTCTATGAATTCCTAAATTGATTCCTACTTCAGTACAGGAACATCAATCTGGGAGAGCTAACTCAAACCACAGAATTTGGTTGTCATAGGAAACCCTGTTTTGTCATCTCTTTTGGTTTTGCAGCAGACACACGATGTGTCTGACTCTCCAGCATTGCAAGGGCTGGCACTCACAGCCCAGTTGGCTAAAGAAGTATTTACCTTTTCAGTGTTCACTCTGTTCTGGCAGTGAATCTGTTGGGGCTATGTTATAAAGCCAAACACTGAAACAATCTCAATTAAAAGGAGAGTTTGCTTGGGGGAATGAGAGGTAGCATGGGAACTTCTGATGCCCCCTTTCCTTTTGAAGCTGGGACCTTACAGGATTTCACCAGGAGAGGCATAGAGTAGAGCGTATAAGGAGCTGTTGAAACATCTACAGCCCACCCCAGGACAGCCTCATTGCTCTTTGTAACTAGTCCTGGCTGAACCTGAGTTTCTGGAAACATAACTGTTAGACAAATGTGTGTTGTCCTTTCAGCAGTGGTTTGGCAACCAGTGCTGTTTCATTAATCATCCATACAGCATGGCAGTGACCTGATTTCTCACAGCCCTGAGGCTGAGTTGGGTGGAGTTATAGGTAGCATTACCCTGCAGACAAAACCAGTATTGTCAGAGCCACTGCAGAGGGCTCAGCTCCTGCAAGAAGCAGAGAAAGAAGAAAGCAAATGAAGGGTTTTGTCATCAAAAGAGGAAAGCAATTGCTTGCACAAGCTGGTGGTACCTTGTGTAGCTTTCTGAAATTCCCAGAAGGTCAAACGTAGTAGTCTGCCTGAATTCTCCATTCTCAGCAGGGATGTGTGGCTGCCATAAGTGAGAAGTGAGTAAAGACATGGGGAATTTCTTGTTTCTAATGGCATATAGGGTTTACTTAAAACAGGGAGTAGACAGAGCACTACTGTGATACCTTCTAGAGATACCTAGGTGCAGATACTTCTAAGGAGTGTAATTCCCAAATTTAGTTTTTTGTGGGAAAAATAGGAAAATATTTTGGATGTAGTATTTTATTTGGTCTCTTGGCTATCAATGCTGTTTTAAATGAGAAACGGGCAGAGCAGGAGTCCTTGTTCACAGCTCAAGCCTGCAGCACATACAGAGAAGGAATATGTGGTTGTCACCTGCTGCAGGCAGTGGAGGTCAGCGAGTGCAGAAACTCAACTCTCTGGACTCCAGGAATCTTCAGCTGTCAGCACTGTATCTCACACCATCCAGTTTAAGAGTGCTTGAATCCAAGCATTCAACTCAGCGGTAGGAATATGAGGCTTCACAGTCTCTGTGTTGTGCTGTCACCCAAAGGTGACAGAGCCTATGCAACCCCAGTTTATGTTGCTTTCCAGAGAACCCTTCCAGTGCTTAGGGTTGGGTATATTCCTGGAGACAAAAGCTCTAGCTGGAGAGCTGCAGTTCATGTCTGGATTTCAGGGGCTCCAGTCGCCAGGCAGGTTGGTTGTGCCTGTCCTTGTCCTCTAATGAATGGCTTGAGAGAAAGAAAATGCAAAGCTACATTTGGTGCATATCTTCTGAGACCCCTGAGCTGCCTCATCAGGTCAGCTCACAGCCTGCTGCAGGCATAAATCAAGCCTATGTAATTCAGGTATGGAATTATGGAGTAAATGTTGGGCTGTCTCTAGTTTAAACATTCCCCTTTGCATCCAATTAGAAACACAGTATAGTCTTCTTCCTTTGTAAAATTTAGGTGAAAGGCAATAAATGATCGCAGCAACATTAAAACACATGTAACTATATTGACCGTACGTGGAGTCAGTAATACAGAGTCAATCACTGCTTAATAAATAGTGTCTGTGACACTATAGTTTCATACTGATAAAACTGTTCCAGTGAGGCAATCTTGGAGTAACACAAAGACAAATCACACATTATTCCTTAACATTGCGCTGCCACTATGCATCTGGTTGTTCTAAAATTTATTTATTCATAAAGACCAGAATATTTTCAGTTTTCTCACATCTCTAACTAAAGAAACATTTAGTTTCTTTTATTTCCCAAACAACTGCCATTGTTTAGGATAAAACCACAAAGAGGTGATATAAAACAAATAGAGATATTACTCCCAAAATTCAGGGAAGCATAAGTAAGCGAATGATGGTGTCAAGCTTTGAGGACAAAATAGTGTTTAAAAAAGTCAGAAAAAAATATGTTGCCTGTGGGTGTTGCTTCTGTTGTTTTTATTGTAGTTGAATGGTCCCATCTTCTCTGTGCCCCACAGCTTCATTTACGTAGTCATTTTTCAAACGTTAAGCTATCCTGAACAGAAGAAAGCATTCACCAAATTGTTGCTGAAATGATGTGGCCATGTTAGAATGTCTAAAATATTCCCCCCAAAAAACAGTGTCCCTAATCAATGTCTATTGTGTATAACCCGTGGTTTCACATCCTGCCCAAGCCTGTCTTTGGCATCGGGCTTTCCTGAACTGTTTAGTATGTTTTCTTCTTGCTGTCACTGAAGGTGCACTTTTGGCACTATGGGAGAGACAATCTTGCAAATTTTTTTTTACATCATCGGTCACACAGAGTGATTACTCCAGCTGTACAAATAATGTAGGAAATGGATTTTTTTTGCATTAGAATTATGCAAGCCCAGCAAATACTCTCCACAATTGCTCCTTAAGTCACTGAAATTTCAGGCCATTCAGTTTTGTTGTAAGGAGCTCACGGCTTCTTTGATGATGAGGTTTGTTAAGCCCAAATGTGGAGAACTAATAAAATAATAAAAAGGCTCCAGAGGTGTTTATAGATTTCAATTATCTCTTGCTTTCTCTCCCAGGATTGGGCTAGGCAGGATTGTGCTGCCCTCAAGTAGTACTTGAGTCCAGGCTGCATTTTATGCTGGCTGTCTCCGAGGTTTCTTCTTTGTGGCTGAATCGCCTTAGCGTGGGTAGTGTACAGAGGTGCTAAGGGCTCGCTTAGACAAAGCAGCCATGCTTCACAAAAGCAAAGGAGCAAAAGGAAGCAAAATTGAATCTCTAGCACCCAGCTCCTGGGCAAACAGACAAAACTAATGGATCCACTCTTGCTCCTCCCATCCAATTACTGTGATCCAGTAGAGAGAATATGGCAACATCGGTTCACACAAACTCTAATACTCTTAATCCCTTCCATACATATAAACCTCACATTCACCACCGTTACTTCATTATCGAGCCACCCAGGCAGCCGGAGCGTCGGAATGGACCCACCGGCTGCAAAAACCTGCCTCCTTCAGGTTTTAATCAGCTAATGAGGGATATGCAAATGACAAGCTTATGGGATTATGCCTTGTCTAACAGCAGTCCTCCCCACAGTGATACAGTACTAATACAGGTGTTAGTAAACTGGTTATTAGGCACCGGCTAATTTAGGCCCATTCACGCTGGGATTGTGCTGGCAGCCTTGCCATTTGTACTGGTGTTTGTGGCCCAGTAGGAGATCTATTAGGGCTGTGGTGGGTCTGACACAAACTCCTCGCCGCTAGATATGAAGTTAATAAATCCGGTTGGTTTGGTCTTTAGCCATACACAACAACCCATGACTGAAATGGGGATTTCCCCCTCCACCCCAGCTGCCTGGGAAATTGCCACCGGAGAGCAAAGGGGGAGTTTAATTAACAGTTACCTAACATTTATATGAACTTCTCACATACTTTTGCGTAAAATGTAAAGCAAGGCAATACGATTAACCTGTATTTTCTCTTGGTCGCAACTACCCAACGCTCTCTTCCATGAAAGAACATGCAGCCCAGAAGTACATGGCGAGAACAAAATATGCTGCTTCTGGGAATAAGCGACCTTTCTGGGGCTTTGGCTGTTTCAACGGTTCAGTACAACTTTCTGCTTTTTCATTTTTCTTATTTGGTGATATTTCTTTACAAAGTTCCTTTATCACGCAAGCAATTCTACGTTGCAATGCGTTTACTTGACGTGTCAGTGGAGAAAAGCGGAGTGACATCAGTGAGGTATTCATAGACTACAGCATGTGATGTGAACAATTTGTTAGCTCATACCCCTGCTGTTTGGTTGTCTAAAATTTCCTTAAGTATACTCATTTCATAAACAGCAACTATTCCATACACATAAATATATGACACCAAGTCTATAGTAGTTTTCAGTATTTCCCTGAAGGACTTTCATGCCAGCTTATCCAAGCCTACAGTAGAAATTAAGATAGGATTAGCAAATCACTTTAAAGATCTCTGCTTTATGAACAATGAGATATAGAAGCACAGCTGTTTCCATGTACGGGGGACCCATCATATAGCAGAAATGCACAAGTACATAATCTGAGAAGTGCGAAAATTAAACAGAAGATGTACTTTGAATGACAGCTTCTGTCTTCTCCAGTCAGCAAAGGAAAGGAGGTATTTTAAAGTAAATCTTAGTTTAAGGCCCACTTGAGGATTTTGCCAAAAAAGATGTGATGTTGTGTGATTTTGTTTTTATTACAATCGTAATACCTCCAATTACTCTTTCCTTCATTTAAATATTACTCAAAATTTAAAGGCCTCACTAGGCTGTTGTCCTAGGACAAGCCAGAAACGGGGGGCTCAGGTAGCCTTTAATGAGTTCAAAGCTTTGATTTCGTCTTCAAAATGACTGAGTTGGAATTGTCATCATTATATGTGGGGAGACTGAGACAAAGGTTTAAAGGGTAAAGTGTTCGAAAGTGGGTCCACAAATGTAAATAAGCAAAGCCTTTTAGATTTAATGCATACATATCTATTGTTCATCTGTTTGCTCTGACTGACCCTAACTAAACATATATCTTTAGAGGAACGTTCTGCATCTGAACTTTTCTTGTGCATTTCCACTTTAAGGCCTTTGAAAATCAAACACAGGTCCAAAATTTGCAAAGTCAGATCAGTGACCAATCTCTTGAGCCTAAGGATTCTGGATAAATGAGACTGGCTCATCTGCTTATATGGCGCTTACGTTAAGGTTGCCTTGCTCTCCTGGTCTGTAAACTGGAACTTGAGGTGGCCCATGGACACTGTCTTTGTTCAGGTTGTGCTTGGGATAAACTGTTGCTACGTGCAATGAATTTGCAAATGATGCACTGGATCTTGTATAAGCTAAAAAGCACTGACTAAGGGTTGGGGAAAGCCAGACATAGTGGAAAGATAGCGAATGTATTTTTGGTTTCTTTACTGTTCTGTCATTCTTTGCTCACCTCTGAAATAACCTGGAGGAAATGATAAGAAGAATTTGAATCACATTGATTACAGCCCAGTGGAGTCCTGCTGGCACAATGTTGTTGTGCTATTTGTAGATTACAAAGGAACCACTATTTATCCTTGTGCTTTGTATCTGCATGTTGTTGCTTCGAATATTGAGAAGGTGAGGAAAGTTTATTGAGGTTGGACCTATTCAAAATCCCAGGAGCCAGAATCCCTGAATGTTCACAAAGGACATAAATCCCCAGAAAGATTAAGGAACTCTTTAGAACAAAGAAAAAAAATATTTTTCTTTTAATAGCTATTTCAGTGAAACAACAACATCTCTGAATGCTGATGACTCTGTTTTACTTGAGAGCTGAGATGGTGAAGGATATTGCATTTATGAAATGCAGTTGACTTAAGTGAATGCAAAAGACATGGCAGGAAAAAAGCCTACCAGTACTTGGATGGACCAGATCAGAAATATTGTTAAAACTTTAAAGAAAAATATCTGATTTGATAACAGCGTTGGTAACAGTTGCCTTAAGTGGCAGCAAAAGAATTGTTTCTAAGAGTGCAGTCACACAATAAATTTGCTGTGTGTTTCTTTTTTCTCTCTTTCTTCTTTTTTTTTTTTTTTTTAACATAAACATGATTACTTCTGGCACTTTGAGGAGAGTGCATGCTGCATCCAAGAAAAAGGTTACTCCTCGATTTGGTCGAGAAAGTATACCAATATAGTGTTTAAAAATGAATGTATGTGTGAAAAAGTGTCTGTGCTCCAGCAGACAGAAACACATGGGCTATAAGAACATATACATGATGAAAGATGAAACTGTGACAGTAAATATTAAATTTAAATTAAATTAAAATTAAATTAGGAACCAACCTATGCTGATTTCCACTGGATCACAAAACCAGGTGCCAGGTGATGTGCTGTCAGTAGTGCGCCGCTGGCAGAGATGGACAATCTGAGTTTGTGAGGTTCTGAGACTGGTACAAGCAAAAGCACCATCAGGCATGAAAGATGAAAGCAAGCCTCTGTGGAAGTCTTTTGCAGAAAAATCCTTTTAACTTAGCTGGGATCAGAATTTCACTCAAAGTCGTTAATGGGCAAAATAATTACTGCCATGTAGTGTTTTTTGTTTCCTGAATATTTGCAGGTCTATTCAGATGTGAGACTGAGGCACTTTGTTATGCTAGATGTATGACTGAACTCCAGCTTGCTGCTCTGTGTTCCTCAGCAGGGTCTGTTTTCCACTGTGATTCAGCCCTTCAGGCTTTCCCCACAGTCAGACTCCTCGGATCACCTTCATGACTCAACACAGAGTGATCACTTGCAGCAAATAAGTCAGCAGTCGTACTTTGCAAACAAACCCAGTACTGGTACTAGGAACTTAGGCAGCTGCCAGTCTTGCATGCCAGAAGAGTTAAGTCTTAGAGGCTGGAAGAGAAAGGAGTATATGCCTCAGCTTCCATTCAGGGACTCTCATCAGTCTAGCAGCAGTTTAATTTGCCAGGTAATACTCATTTGTCTTTTGGAAATGAACCCTTCAAATGCTAAGCATCCTTGACTTCCACATACATTGTAATCACAGGACTGGTGATACTGCAACTACAAGAATTTCATTTTATCCTGCTTTATCGCAAATGCTTTTTGAAATGTACTTCTCTGGCTCTAAACCAGAAATGGCACAATGATATAGCTAGGGTTCATAGCATTTTTAGTTTAAACAGCATCCTCTTCTAGATTTCAGGAAAATAAGTTTTTCAGCCTGCTGTTTTACTTATGCTTTAGATAATAGGTGTCTCCTTGGTCACCCTTGAAGTAATATTTTTTGCCAATAGAAGGTGGGGGTTAGATGAATCATGCATCTGTTTTCAGGAACTCACTGTAAAACATTTATTTCCCATATAGGCAGAGTAAATAATAATAAAAACCAAAACACAAACCACTTTCATAAACAGGGCACATAGCTTTTTACGAATCAGACTCCCCAAGAGTTTCAGTGTGAGTTGCAGATGCTGGGATCTATCTACAGTTGCTGGTTTTACTGAGAGTGACTTTAAAATTACTTCATGGAAACAGACATATTCATAGAAAAGGTAATCCATTTTTGACCTCCTTAACTTCAAAGATAGTCCTCTGCAGTGCTAAAGAGAATATATTATTCCCAGGTTACCAGAGTACCTTTAAGAGCTTCTACTTTGTAGGACCATCAGCAAGATGGTCCTTAAAGAAATCCTATGTTCTGCTCACTAAAGCAGTAAAATATTTCTGACAGAAAGAGGTGCCCAATCAAGAGATGGGGTTTAGGTAGCACTGGAGGTCCAGATTATGAATCTAGCCTGAGCCAAATGAGTTTCGTCCTGAACAGTCTCATGATGTGGCCTGTAAGCAGGTGGTAGAGGAAGGTCTGTGGAGCAGCTTACCTGTTCTGGGATCTTCTACGCTTCCAGCCGCACCGCTGTGCTTTGGCCTCATCCCGTGTTCAGGCATGATTCCTTAGAGTCCCCACCGGGAAGGGGGGAAGCACCTGACATGTAGGTCTGACAGCAGAGACACGGGGTTTTCTGTGCCTCTGCAGGGGATTCTTCACTGCACGTGCAATGAACCCAGGCGTGCTGGGCATGCGATACAGTCCTGCCTCACTTCACGTACTATCTAGTCCCCTAGACCTTTGTACGTGCACATACACTGCCCGGAACTGCCCAGACTCTTCATACGGCCCTGCTTTGACCGTTCTCCACCCTGTCCTGTGTTCTCTATATATTTCAAGTCAGCAAGGAGGTCTGTGTTCAACAGTGGTTGGTGTCTATTTATCACTGAAGCATTTCTATATGCAAAGGGAATTCTCCACGTGACTATGACTTCCTAGCTCCACTGAAATCAGGAGCTAAATTTCCAGTAATTTCAGTGAGGGCAAGATTTCACTTGTGGTTTCAACAGTGTGGTTGGAAATACAGTTAAAGGGAAGGTGAGACCAAAATATATTGTCGTGTTAATGGTATTTTCTAAGAAGTAGTACAGAGGAAAGTTGTAACTCTGCATCATCATCAACTCTGTAACTTAGTTTATATACATCTCACAGCTCCTTTTCAGCACTCTTGCAACCTAGATGCAAGATAAGTAATAAGTGATAAGTCTGATTTCTTTTCTTATTCAAAGAGAACCTCATGTGGTATGGTAGAACTGTAATTCCTTCTTTTTCAAGCAAGTTTTCTCATCTGTCTGCAACAGTTATACTCCGCATATTTGTTCTAGGTGGTCATTTTCTATTATGAGGGCAAAAATATTAGGGCATCTGTCTGCATTACATGGGTTTCTTCCTAGTTATGTGCATAAGGCAGGTCTATAGCTAGCTTTTCACCTTTCCCGGTGAACGATTTCTGGTCACTTGGGATAACTCTACTATCAGAAAGATCACTTGTCAAAGACAGCTTGTGTCCCTCGTTCCAGGGAAAGTAAATACGGCTTCTTTCTTAGGCGCTGCTGAATCCTAAACTGTTTGTAACTTTTTCTGGAAAGAATTCTCAGTTCCCGCACTGCTAAATGGGATCACAAAATGGAAAAAAAAATGCACCTTGAAAAGTAAGTTTGTTTGGATTGTTCTTTAAGGATTTACTTGCAAATGCAAAAAGATGTGAGAAAATTACATCCAAAAGTTACCTTCAGAAAATCCTGAGGTCAAATAGCCTTAATGCTACTCCTTGTGTATCTTTACAATGAGAATTTTAAGCGGATTCCTCCTGCATAGCAGTACATAGGGTTAAAGGTTAACAACTGACCAATTCCTTGGACAAGGTGTTATTCAAAATCAGGTACTTAAGACATTTGCTAGAGGACTTAGCCATTATAGCTGTTTGGAATCAGTGCTTTTTCCAGCAGGGAAAGTATTTAGGGGAACAAAAAGAGTGCAGAGACGGGGAATTCCAGAAAGCCTGTCGCCATATAAACCAAAAACCATCATTAGAAGCTGAGTTTTCTTTACAAATTCTGACAGTGTCCAAATAAGTTGTGTGGAAATCATCATTCTCCGCAAATACTTTAGCTTGGCTCTGTTTAAGCTCTGTTTTCAATGTACACGAGTTTTCTCTTCCCATGTTGCTTTCCTTTCATGTAGTTATGCCTCTCAAGATCTATCTGACTTCTTTAGAGCTTGTAAAGTACGTGGTAATTTTACAGTCAGATCTGAATCGAAGGAAAAGGCTGTTGGAGGCTTCAGATCTTGCACTGTTTGAAGCAGTATCTCATCAGGGGTTGGAGTTTACTTGGGGGAATCCTGAAATAACAAAATCTCTCCAGGTTATGTTGTCCTATTTTGAAGAAGAGTTTAAAATGTAGGTGGCCAGAAATATTCATATTGTTTAAGCAGTGAGTACAGCTGTTGGATTTACTTTCTGATCTGGGTTGCAGGGTTTCTTTTCCAATTTTTTTTTTTTTTTTTTTTGTTCCTGGATCTTCTGGGTTTTGGAGTGGTTGGCTTTTATGGAAAAAAACTGCTATCTTCTTCGTTGGATATGAAAATGTCCACAGTGGTTTTGAGCATGATTTAGAGAAGAAAAACCAGGGGCTTCTACAGCCTTAAAGGACTAATATGGTTCTCACAACTAAAACTTTGTTTGTGCGTAAAGGTGAACATACCGGATTCCAGTAATATGTTTACAAAATACAAATATTGGATTCCACTGCTGTCATGGGGGGAAGATGTTCATTCCACCTTCTGCTGAACCACTGGTTTGATTCAGGGAGATAAACATCTGGTGTCCTGCTGGTTGCATTTTGGATTTTCTGGGGCAGATCTATGCTGCCGCCTCCCAGTGTGTAAAATAGCTTTTAGCTACAAGGCAATTATAACACTTAAAGGCATCGTGATTGTAAGGAAAAATAGGAAGCGTTATATTTAGATATATCTGGACAAAAAGCAATACTGTGTAGCAAGGTAACACACACGTTTTGGAGAACTGAATTTAGAATTACGCGGATTCTTTAATGTGCTTGCTTTAACGTATACTTTGGTACTTAGAGGAATTTTGAAACCCCAATCAAAACAGCTGTGTCTCTAAACAGAATATAAGAAGAAGATTTGAGCTCAAGCATGACTCAGAGACTAACTGAACAATGATAGCCTTGTGTAGCTTTCAAAATATTTTAATCTTTTTTTTGTCTCAGACTCTTCTCATTGTGGCAATAAAATTCTCAATATGCATATCAATGAGACTCTTTTAACCTGCTTATCTCTTCCGACTGCAGATGTGATAAAATTGATGGAACACCAGTCTTAGATATGACAGTTGGGAGCTGGTATTGTCCCACTGGACATTAGTCAGTAGCCTTTGGTTCCATCCACTTTTGAAATGCACGCTTTCCATTTTAAAAAGAATAATAAAAAAAAGTTAGAGTGGTTGTTTAGAAAAAAAAAAAGATTTATGGAAGCACTCATAATGATGTTTAGCTTCATTTGCCTAAAAGTATTTTGCAGAAGAGGACGTTCAAACAAAGAAACAAATGGTAGAGATGCAATTTACCCAAAGTCATATATATATATATATGTATACCAATATGGTATATGGTATGCCATATGGCAATATGGTATGCATGGTATACCATATACCTACATATGTATGTGTGTGTGTGTGTATATATATATATCTCAAACCAGTGCTGGGGCCAGGAACAATAGTTGGATTTTCCAATCTGTAACTTACTCCTTGTCTAAACAGTTCTTAACGGTGTTGAATCAGCTCAGTGTGCCCAGTCTAACCAAACACAGCAGAAAAAGTAGGGGGAATGTGTGTGGAGAAAAGATAAAAAGAAACTTAATCTAACAAGTATAAATGCTTTTAACCTATGAAATAGGACCCAGGTCTGGATATTCCAGCTCCCCAAACCTGGATGAAGTTTGGGTTCTATCATATAAAAGCTTTTTATTTATACTGTTATAAAGACCTGTAATTTGATGGAGGTTTATCTTGCTTTCTTGTAGCTGAAGAATGACCATCTGGAAGATGAGGAATCAAAAACAGGGGTTTTAAGTCTGTTTTTACTACTTGAGTTATGAAGATGGTTTGGTGGGAATTGTGGCCTATAGTAAAGCCTGGCAAGATCAGGTTAAGCAGAATTTCTTACAGAATGTAGCTGAGATTGTAAAAGGCCTGTTTTTCATCTAATGTAGCGGATAGATGCTCCTGCGTTGGTGGTTTTGCTGTTGACTTCAAAGGGCTAACGTGCACGAAATAATTTTTACTCAAGTGTTATTATTCCACCCTATCTGGGGTTTTAGATAAAACACGGGAATTACAACAATTGTGCCATCCTCCTAGAGGCAAAGAGATCACTCCAAGAGAAATCAGGATTGCACCACTCTTACTTGTCTTGCAATGTATTTCCTTTTCTTATGAGACAGCTAGTTGTCTAGCCTGAGATTGTGGTTGGAGAAAGGGAAGGCGAAACTGTGGATTTGCAGAGAGCAACGCCTCCTGTTGCCAGCTGCGGGGAAGAGGGAGGTAACACATTCAGCCCCCAAATGTGTTAGGTTATATGGATATCTACCATCTAAAAACCTGTTCCACTGATGAAATAGATGCCTTCCCAGATTAACTGTTCTGTTCATTAAGGAATGCTTTTGCTGTTGTATATTTATGTTAATAGACAGGTAAGATAGAAATAATTTCCTTTGTGTAGAAGACAAACTAACAAAAAGTAAGAATTATGTCCCTGTTCTCATCTGAGTGAGATTCAGCTATCAATTCCTTCAACAGAAATCTCTGGGCTTTGATTTGTGTGAATATCATCTATCATCACAGATTCAGGATTTAGCTCTCCTTCAGATCATCCATGGCAGTCATATATTTATCTTTGAAAAGTGAACAGGAGAAAACTCTGTGGTATACCAGCTCTGTCAGGAGCAGTTGTGTCCTCACCTCATTAAGACACCTGTCATTAAGACACAGTGTCGCCTTTCTCTTATTCTGTCATTTCGATCTAAACACCAAACAAGAAGCCCTACATCCACTTGCAGGGATGATTCAGGCATTATTTGAGCGTATGGCTGCGGAGACAACACACTCGGCCCAAACTTCAACACCATGCAGATGGGCAACCTTGCTCGACATGCAGGTGCTCCTGTGATTTCTTCTAGGCTCCTGTTGATGTTTTAAAGTGCTTAAATACCTTATAAATTTGAGTAGGAGACCAGATCTTCCCGGTCCTAATCTTGTCGTCATTGACATCGGTTTCAAAAAACTGGTTGTGCGAATGAACGGGAGACGTCGTTTGTGGAGCTAGGGCCAAGTCCTGAAATGGTTGGGCCAGATAGCATAAAACCTGTGCATGTCCTGTCTAATGGTGACCTCCTTGATCAGCCTGGGCTTCCCCCTGAGTCCTGTCCAGCCCTGAGCATATTGTCTTTGCCCAGAAAATGAAGTATTTCCTATTGTGCTTATTATCGACGCTGTAATAAAAGGTTTCTTTAAGGCTATCCTTATGAGAAAGTGCCTTCATTTTGTATTAAAAGCAGTGAAATTAATAAAGCAAAGTCAGTTTTCACCAGTTGGGTCTTGCAGGTATTTTGCCTGCTTTCTCCATTGTTCTTCCACATTATGAGAGGTATTAAAACAAGTTGGTGGGGTTTTTTTTCCTCCTTCAGCTCCCCTGTTCTCTGCCAGAGCTACTAAAATTATGTATTCTTTACTGCTTTCTAAGAAGATTACTAAGCCAGCTGACCCAAACAGCAGTGGCACCAATTAGACATCATTCAAAATTAATAACCACTATGATGATAACAAATCAAAAGATTGATTCTTCTGATGGGAGAATAATTTTAATTAATTTAATCCTTGTTGAAAGATCAGCTGTGCACAGTCCTGCTCACCAGTGGGGCCCATTTGTCCCTGTCTGTACCCCTCACCTAAAGCCAGTGGATATGATCAGTAGCCAGCACTTAGGGAACAATAAGAAACAGATTGTACTGTCAGGCTTCATTAAAGATCATCATTAGTATTCCAATTTGGAAACAGTCAATCTATCCTAACCTTTTACCAATTCTTTTCGGCTGCTTTTGTGAAGTTTGGTTCAGCTGCTAAATGTAAAAACGCTGTGCAGGCTTTTTTAAAAAAGCAAGCTGGATCTCACTGATGCCTGTCAGGCTGCAGCTTAGGGACAAAGCTCGGGGGAAATACGTGTTATGCAACCGGGCTCTAAATGATATCATGTGCAGCTGCTTATGATCTGAGTATTTATGGGCAATGAAACTTTCTTAAACCTGAAGCTTAACAATGATGAATGGAAATGAAATTGATATGGCACTTTCTTTCATCCTGCTGTTGAAATTTTTTTTGGTCCCAAGGGTGTTTTTGCAGAGCTAGCTCGCTGGCTGGGCTCTCCTGCTCCTCTCTGGCGCAGGCTGCAGAGGGCATTTTGAGCATGTTGATGAGGGAGATGGAATTTTAGATTTGTTTGCAGTTCACTTTATCTTTTCTGCTGAGGTCAGATTGCTTTGTTTGTTTGTTCTTGATTCTGGTGGCTGAAAATACTTATGGACAAACGGATTATAGGATTCTGGGGTATATTTCTGTACGGTCATCCCTTTATCTCCGTCATATCCTCTGGCTGCGCAGGAGATGTATCTTGGATCTTAGTTTTCAAAACAGTTTGTCTGCCAGGCAATGATCTCATGATTTTAATATTTTTGACACTTATTTTTTGCTAACCCTCACGGTTGTCCAACCAGCTTCCTGAAGATGGTGGGAGGGCACGGATGTTTCAGGAATGGTCTGCCTGAAATACCAAAATAAAAATCCTGTATTTTTGAATGATCTCTTATGAAAGTGCTTAAACAAAAAAAAGGCTTTATGTTTGGTTTTTTTCTGACATGTTCCTATGTATCAGGGGCAATTACAGAGAGATTGCAAATGAAAGCAGAATTACACCAGTGAAACAGGAAAGGAGTGAAAGATTAGTTTTCACATTTCTTTTTACAAAAAAAGAAGTGCTTTCTCCAAATTTGATTAACAATTTAAAATGTTGTTATGATTACTGTGACAGAATGAAAAGAAACTAAAAGATGAATTAATGTAGACCCTCTGTAAAAGCTGGAATAATTTTCTATAGTTTAGTACTACTTTACTTTCTGAATGTTTTATACAGTTCAGGAACCTACTTGGGCACGATTACTTGCAACAACTGTTTGCTCGTTGCATCCTCATGAAGATTTCTGCTATTTAATGCTATGAATAAGTGGGTCTTTGTACACAAAAAATTTGTCACAATAAAAGTAGATACTTTGTAATGATGATCTAGCCCAAAATCTAGTCCTGCCATTTTAAAGTTTTCCAAACCCAACCCAATAACAATGAAAATATTTTTTCACAGTCAGCTGTGTTAGTATGGAAGAAAAGAAAATCCTTTAGTAGATAGTTGCAGCTGAAACCAACGTTAATGAAGATTCTGTGTGAACTTGATCAAATTTCCTTTTCTTTTATGCTTGCTGTCAGGGCAGGGGGGAGAAGCTCAGAGGCATCATTCTTTTTGTCTCTGACAAAATATGAAAACGTGATTTGCTGAAAAAATACAATACTGAGGTAACCAAATTTCAAACGTTTTGCTGTATGCTTTTTGCTGTGTATAAGTCCTTGTATCGTTTTTCTCTTTGACAAGATGACTTTAGTCAAAATTCAAAAGGAATTATAGATGTTATCGCTTAGTACTTATTAATTGCAATGCTATTGGCTATGTAAGTAGCTACACATATTACATTAATTAGCAGCATATATTGCAGTGGTCAGGAACACGCATATTGATAGGAATGCAGATTAAAAAATTCTAGTATCCCACTGCAGAATAGTCAGTCTTTCCAACTACTAATATCCTGTGGTTCCTTCCCTTTTAAAAGTTATCTACAATTTTCCAGTGATTGCTTTGATTATTTTCTTAGCTTTGCACATGACAAACCTGTTACAAAAGGAAAGGCAGAGGGAGCTGCTCCATAGTTTTATACCAGTGCAACTGAGTTCCAAAGTATCGGCTCCATAAATGCTTTTTACTATTTCTTTTTGATGTGCACCTTCTCAATTTCAGTCATCTTTTTTTTCCTTGATTTTTTCTATGATTTTTCCTTTTACTGCTTGACTTTTAGCCATTTCTTCTCTTTTTTATGTCACATACACCTTCACTGGAAAAGTATGCCTTCAGAAGAAGGTATATACACTGTGTTATTACCTTTATATTTCAAATTGATTTTTTTTTAGTGGATCTAGTATTTTTGGAAGGACTTTATAGAAAGTGGCCCCAGTGAAAGGCCCTCAGAGCGCTGCGATTCCCTTGAATTCAGTGGAAGTTGGTCTCATGTTATGGTCTCAGGTTTACACCAGCCCAAATCGAAGATGCTGCTCGTAAGAGCAGTTCCTTCCTCCCTCCCTGCCCTTAGCAGCACCATCCCACCTCTCCTTTACCACAGTGTTTTAGCCACATGTTGAAGCAGTGCAGAGACCAACCTGGCTGATCCATTTTTTTGTGGGTTTAGTTTTCAGATGAATTAGGTTTTCATTCTTATGGGAACGTCTTAGGGTGTGGTAGGAATCTGAAACTAGGAACACAAGCAGGGTAACCTCTTCTTTTGTCAGAGGCAAAATTATTATTACTATGATTTTACATCTTATGAGGTGTTTGTTAAGGTGATTATTCTATTAGTATGTCTTCTGTTTATTTTTTGTACCTGACTGGAATAACTACTTGAAACTACTTGATTTATTTTTTTATCTGCCTTTAAAGAATCGTAATGCTGCTTCATGCTGGAGACAAACCAAGGAGCCAAAACAAAATGTGCTACATGATCGTGTGATTTCTTGACAACACTTCAGTCTTAATACTTAGTAAGCTGAAATTTAAAATACAGAAAAAGTAAATGCAGACATATATATTAAGGTAGAATACAGCTCGCTAAAACTTTAGCTAGAAATGTTCATAAAACAGCAGTATAAAATAATGGCTACAGAGATCATCAATGATTTCTACAGTCTCTGTATATCTCTCTGTGAGTATATACCCAAGGAACAAAATCGCCCATGAAAAGGATCAAACCGAAAAAGACTAGGAAGTGCCACAAATGGATGGCCTACAGAATTTAAGGAAAACATTTTCCTGATTAAGACCTATTTCAGCACAAAATCTTCTCTGCAGATGTGGCTGCAACAGATTCTGTGAGATCTTGTGTCATGCCACTGTATGCTGTGCATGCTGTGTGGTACCGTTGATAAAATAGCCCCCGTCTCATGTAGCCATATGCTCGAAAGGTTTCTCAGCACTGTGGTATGTGTTGGGATCCAGACCCTAAGGAGTGCTGGGGAGGTTTCAAAAACACCCTATTCTTCAGGTTCTGCACAAGGTAAGAGCCTGGTTAAAGTCAATATCCTGCTAACAACAGACTTCTATTCACACTAAATAGTTGACTTTGCCTTAGAATGCTGGGGGAAAAAATGTACTTAAGATCCCTAATTTATTGCACCAAACTGGGTAATCTTTATTGCCCCAAATATTCATTTACTTTAGTGACTATTTTCTTTGGGTGCTATTAGTCTGTTACTTTGCAAAATGCCTTTCCACAAAGGTATCTTGTTGGAAGAACCACTGTGAAGTGAATACACCAAAATAAACAGAACATGACTGTAGAAATACATTTTACAGAGGAAATGTGAATGAACAGGCTGACCTACTAGAAGGGATCAGAACAAACCTGACAGAAGAGTTACTAGGAAAAAATAATCACTAACCTTTTTCTTTTTTATTAAGTGGTATTTCCTGTCCCTATTTCACACATTTTAAAATCTAGCAGCTACTGTTTCTCCCTCAAGTAAAATTTCTAAGATTTATTTAGAGGTGTACATGAGTTGGCATCCTGACTTGACTTTGTTTGATGCCTTTGAGTCCAGCAGCTTGTTTATGTGCAGGGCAGAATAAGCACAATACACCGAATGGATAGGCTAGCACTTCCAGAGCGAGCAGGATCAATAAAGCTTGAAGAGAGCATTACAGGGAGAAATCAAAAGCCTTCACTGATCGGAGAAACAAAATCTGTGAAACCAGAATTTGCCTGTGGAAATTGGCCCTCTTTTTCAGTTTACTTTACAAGTTGCAGTTTTGGCTTTTCGATCAATACCAGGATCTTTTAATTCCCTGTTGAAGATGACGTTAAATTGTGGGCAGAACTTTCAGTCTTCATTTCCAATAAGCAATTAATTCCATTAGCAATGAGGTTTTGCCCCCCCCAAAAAATTCAGCATGCTGACGTCCTCTAGCACTGCCTTTTTATCACAGAGTTAAAGTCTCTTGACAGGTTCTGCCTATCCTGTGTTATACAGTTGTTTTTAAGATGTTGAAAAAGACTAAGAGACGTAAGAAAGCAACTGGATTTATTTTATTTTAATCTCAAGCACAGGATGGGCTCCCTTTGCTACGGGTGAGAGGCTATCGCACTAACCCCTGCCTTGTTGAACTCGGTATTCAGCATATTTGTCACACGTACATACCGATTGCAGTCTGGAAGCAGTTTGAAGAGCTTTATCTCGCAGAGCCGTTACTCGGTGCCGTTGGAAAGATTGATTTCAGACACGCTTGGTCTGGTTTTGAGTTCAGGCCAGGGAGGCCTGAGCACTTACAAATGGTACAGGACTCCTGAGGGAATACAGGTGATCAGCACCTTCCAGGATTTGGTCCCCAGTAGTACTGACAGATCCACTTCCTTACACTTAGGGAATATTTGCTGCCTTATTTTTTCCCCCTTCCCCCCCCCTTTTTTCTCCCCCATTTCCCCTCCTTCCCCCCTTCTCCTCCTTTTTCCCCTTCCCCCCTACCCACTTTCTCCCCTTTTTCTCTCCTTTTTCCCCTTTTCCCCCCTTCCCCCGATCTTTTTTCCCCTTTTCCCCCCTTCCCCCCTCTTTTTTTCCCCTTTTTTCCTTTTTTTTTTTTTTCTTTGACAGTATAGGTATTTGCTGCACATGCAGAGGTTGAGGAAGATATATTTATGTTAAAAATTGTAACTGCAGGTGGGTTGCCAAGTATAATAATTAAAGAAAAAGTAGAAACTATCCTTTAACTGGAANCTTTTTTCCTTTTTTTTTTTTTCTTTGACAGTATAGGTATTTGCTGCACATGCAGAGGTTGAGGAAGATATATTTATGTTAAAAATTGTAACTGCAGGTGGGTTGCCAAGTATAATAATTAAAGAAAAAGTAGAAACTATCCTTTAACTGGAATGGAGGCTTTGCTTGGACTTCGGCTGAGCTTGCATTATGTCAAAGACCATCTGCTTCATAGACGTTTGAATCCAAATTAGAACTGCACTGCCCTCCTGCGTCCACAGCAGAAAAATCGTATGTGAGAAGGAAAAGGTTTTGGGAAACACGTCCCCGGTAGAGAGGAAGCGTCTAGTTTTGTACCATGAATGTTAAACAAAAAGAACAAGATGATTCCTGCGCCTGGCTGCTTAAAAAAGCATATAACCAAACTAATTTTGCCTGCCTCAGGGCAGATTCTGCTCTCAGTTTCACCCAAAACATACAGAAAAAGTGGATAGTCCAAACTGTTGGGAGTGTTCTTTCCAACTATGTTTTCATTGCCTAAACATTCTGGAAGTTTTGCAAGATGCTCTGCTTTTACAGGCAGCTAGTTCAGGCTTGAGTGAAGGCTTGTGTAAAGACTTTAGGGATCCTGACTATTTTATAGCTGTTTGCATTCCAAAGGCATCACCGACAACACATCCAGTGGAAGAAATCTCCTAATGCAGATTTGAGGTTGCCCGGTCATTTCTTCTCACCATCCCAAATGCTGGGTTCAGCAAATTCAGAAATTTCTGAAAAGCAGAAAGGAAAGGCTCAGGCTGAAATCTCTGAAAAGCAGGACGTACGACGCAGAGGTGTCCACGCAGCCTTCATGTGATCACTGCTGGAGCTGGCAGCGGCAGCCTGCAGGGTTTAGCCATCGCACTCCAGTGGCAACGGCTGTGTCAGGTACAGCTGCGTTAAACAGACCGGAGGCTAATTCGAAAGGCTTGGCAGAGCTGGCCGGGGACATGAAATGCTGGGTAGCAGAGTGTGTCCCCAGGTCACGGCTGGGTGGGCTGGCCTGCTGGTGGGTGTGCCAGCAGCTCCTTCTCCTAGCCCTGCTTGCAGCAGAGCAGGCTCGCAGGCTCCTGGAGCAGCAAGAGCTGTGATCTGTCCCATCCCCACCCCGGCTCTGTACCTGCACGGCAGCTCCATCCACCTGTTAGTTTAGAAATAAAAAGGTTCCTGAGCTTTAGAAAAATGAGGTCTAGAACAATCTTTTCATGAAAGGGTAGGAATAAGAAGAGCAACTCATTTTAAAATGAGAGGTGGTACATTTAAAAGGAAACATATTCGCCTGCAAGAATGACTTAGTAGTATGGGAAAATCTATGTGAATATACAGAAAGTTGTTGCTTGTTATGGAGTGCTCTCTGGTGCTGTATACAAACCAGGGGTTCACTGGAGGGTCACGCACTCTCTCATTTAAGTAGCTGAAGCCACATACTGAGTAGGGTTCTGCTCCCTCCATTATGCCAGTATATTTTAGTAATGTGTCTTCAAAATGAGTTGGTTCCTAGAAGGCAAGCGCAGAGACCTCTACCTAACAGGACAGAAATAAAGCATGCAGGCAATGAAAGCAGGAATGAGGAGACCAAACACAGAACCTTCTCCAGTGTTGCTGATAAGGGATAAATGGGACAGCTGCTGGGGAGGGCAGATTTGGGATAAAATAGCCAAGTAGTAGTTCAACAGAGTTTGTACCAGGTTTATGGTAAGGGCAACATAAAAGTGGTAATTCTCATTGTTTGAAGTTTTTTGAAGACCAAATCTTTCATGTTTTTGCAATCACAGATTTCTTCTAGGGGACAAAAGTGAAAATAATATTAATAGAATTATTTACTGTCATATCTAAGCATGGAAGCTGAAAGCCAAAATAAGCCACTATATTTAAAGCCACTGAGACTCAATTTTAATTTTATTGAATTACTGTATATCCAGGTGAATCTGCTTGGGAATTACATTCCCTGGTGGCTCAAGTTCTACCCAGGATCTGGGTCTAGATTTGGTCTTGAGCTTCTCTGAGTCTCATGTTCTTCAGTTCTGGGGTTTTAAAGTTCAGAAGACAAAACTTCAGGATACAAATTATACGGCCATTAAAGAAACCAAGTCATATCTACCTAAACCCACAGTTAAGAAACAAAACTGCCTGATCAATTAATAGCAAAACTGCGTAACTTCTGTCTCCAGTGCTCTGAATGTTGTCAAAGAAACGAACCAGTGGTTTGGAGAACTTGAGCAAAGCAGCAAATCTCCTTCCTGCTCATGTAACTTGGACAACAGCTGCTGAGCATCTGCCTAGGCTTCCAGCTGTATGACTTGGCTACCAGTCAAAGAGTTCCAGTAAACAAATTGGGTGACCTAAATTTTGTACCAGTGCGCAAGCATCAATGAACAATAACGCTCAGTTTGCTGAGGCAGGTGACCCCTGGCACCAAGTGAAACATTAGAAGAATTACTCTGAATTGTGACAATTTGTAATGATTCACAGGGATTATTCCTCTGGGGAAGAACTCTGGAATGATAGTGCGCTCAGCCTGGCAGCAAAAAATGTTATGTTTACATTAGTCAGTGATTTCTTAGGAGCAGATCAATAAACAGAAGCATGAGATGCAGTAGCTCTTTCATCTACACCATATTAAGTTCAACCTTTCAATACCTAAAGGGGGCTTATAAGATGGGAACAGACTTTTTAGTAGGGCCTCTAGTGATAGGACAAAGGGTAATGGTTTTAAACTTAAGGAGGACAGATTCAGACTAGACACAAGGAAGAAATTTTTTACAATGAGGGTGGTGAAACACTGGAGCAGGTTTCCCAGAGAGGCGGTGGATGCCCCATCCCTGGAAACATTCAAGGTCAGGTTGGACGGGACTCTGAGCAACCTGATCTAGTTGGAGGTGTCGCTGCTCATTGCAGGGGGGGCTGGACTAGATGACCCCTAAAGGTCCCCTCCAACCCAAACCATTCTTTGATTCCGTGATTCTAAGAGGTTTATACGCCAGGTCAGGTTTAGTCTGGTCCCCTGGATTCACTATCTGCACCACACCTGTGGCCTGAGCAAGCAGTCGTTGGTTCAGACCCTCAGTTTTGTACTTGGAGCATATTTGATGTGCACCTGGAGTGGAGACTCTGTTTTCGTGTCTTCTGAAAAGAATCGACTGTGTGTCCACCAAAAGTGGTCTGCAGATGCAAATGATAAATCAGAAATGGGAATAACTTCAAAACCATAACACTGCTCCAACACAAACCAAAAGGCTTCAGTAGATGCAGCCACTGCAGTCTTGACATACAGTCGAGGATGTCACCCAGCATTAAAATAGGCTAGACAAAAACAGTACTTGCAAATTTCTATCTTCTGCTTTCCTGAATAAATTAATGAATTTATTATTTTTCCTGTAGAAAACATTGCATTAAAAGCAAAACATTACAGAACTTTTAAGGCAAGTATTCTGAGCAAGAATTGAAAAGCTATCTGTCCATGGTGCATTAAGGTAAACTAAAGAGTGTAGACTTTTGTGCTGCTCTGGACAGGCTCCTTTCAATACCTGAGCTGGCTTGTACAGACTGCTACAGTTTGGTGTGTGGGACATAACCAGAACTCTTTCCTATTTTCAGTCTTTAGCACCTCTTTATGTTGATGATGGGTTTCTTACTGTACTATCAAAGAAAATCTTTCAGGATTCATTCCCTATGTGTTCTTAGATATTCAAATATTCCTTACAGAATGACTAGATAAAAAGTTAATATATCAACGGCATTTTTCCCCATTGTTACATGCAAATTATTTTATGAAAAAACAGCACACTCTTCTTCAGTTTCAAACAATGCATGCTGTTGCACAGTACAACATCTGCAGATTTAATTATCATTTTTTTAAAAAGAACTACACGATTGTTGCTGTGCAGAACAGCCAGCTTGAGAATACACTGAAACCTTGTAAAGAGTTTGACACAAATACATATTGCTTTATCATAGAATTCAGGAGCAGTAAAAAGTTGTTCAAATCTTGAATCAGCAATCATTTTCTGAAGTTACTGTCATTGGCCTTAGAAAGAGAAGTTTTGGAGAGGAATTGTAAACTACAATAAGTACTTACTATAGTGAGTGAGTAAGTATTAGTCTTAATATTGTTTCTTATTAATTCCTATTGTTAAGAATACAAAACTGAAAAACATTCTTCAACATTTTAGGCCCATTTTTACCTCTGGCAAATTCAACAGGGTCTACTGTGCACAGTAGCCAAAGAAAGAGTAACAAAAAGTTGCTGCTTTATTCCGCTTGGCAGAAACTTGCATGTTCTGTTTTAAAATATCTGAGACTTAAAATGTCAACCTTTTTTGAAGATTACGAGTAGGTGTATTCTTTGTCAGTACGTTCCAGTGTTTTGATGAACATTTTTCTCCTAACAGAAAAATTTGTTGAAAGAAGAGTTTGAGATAAGTCCATAAAAGACCTGAGCTTATAGAAAAGAGCCATTCAAAACAGACACTGAATAGTCAAATTTAGAGCTATTTTAACATTATGCTCCAAGCAGATACGTTCACATTGATTGTGACAAGATTGTGCCAAGAAGTTAACTGATTTGAAATGTTGCCTCTGAAACTTTGCATTTACAGTCTGTTTCAGAACTGGTACTCCACTCTCGAGGCTGACGACTTAGGAAATCCATGTTTTGTTTCAGTGTATCAGATGAAATAACTTTTCCCCTTCCCCGCACAGAAAGCGTAAAGTATGTGGTTAGTCCATTTTGGTTTTTAGTTAACTTAGTTCAACAAGAACTTTTACTAGAGGTAACTTTTTTTGTGCTGAAAAGCAAAGACCACGTGTTTCAAGATTTGTTTCAGGCGGAGTATGTGCAAATATTGCTGAGGGAGCATGTTCTACAGGAACAACGATTCAGCAGGGACATGCAGAGAATAACCCAGACTTGCAAAGCCAGCTCAGCAGGCCTTGAAAGTCAGTGCCTTGTTTCTGGGAGCTTCATACGCTCAGCGCGTGCCTACCAGTACTGCCTGTCTGCCTTGACTTGGTGATTTATAGTACGTCACGTAAGTGACCTATCGTTATATACCAGCTATCGTGATCAACATCTCCAGGGCAAAGGCAGGCAGGCAGTAGGTGTAAGTGAGGATGGGTAAATCCAAGAGGAAGCGTGTTTGTAATGCCGTTCCCCTTGTGCCTCAATGGAAGATATAGCCACGACCCAACGCGCAAACAAAGGGATCATCAGAGCGTACCAGGCATGCCCAAGCGTTTTGTCTGTGGCTTGGACATGAATGGTACATCGTTCAGTAGTGCAACGGCTAGCTTTGCTAGCATTTTATATATTGTAAATCAAAGAAGCTTACTTCTCTCTTTCTCTCACTCCTTAGTCCCCCAGCCTGCAGACTAAGCAAGAATTTACCATATTGCTGTAAAAGAAAAGGGAAGGCTCAGAAGCTTTGTCATTCTTAAGTTTCAAACCAATGGATAGAAAGCGGAGGAGCAAGGAAATCTGCTGAGGGTTTGGTGGCATAGGTTTGATCATGTTTAAAGTGCAAAACTTTGACATTTGTAAATGTCCAGTTGGAGGCAACATTAAAGACAACAGAGCTCCTTTGCTTTTGTGGCTTTGCTTACCAGCTACAATGTCCCATATCAGAGTGGGAGGGTTGGGAGGAGAGAAGAAAATCCATCTGAAATTTAGCAGCTTAAAAAAAAAAAACCACCAAACGTTTATAATCAGCTTGAGAGCTCAGTGGATTTGTGAAATCGTTTGGGATTAACAGGCTATTGATTGCTAATAAAACAATATTTAGCTTTGTCTGATGAACAGCAATGGAAAAAGGTGTGGGCACCTTGTCAAACAAGACCCATTGAGGGTGGATGATGGGTTAAGTGTGGGGGTCTGAGTGGCAGCGTGGGTGCCCGGTCCTCAAGGAGAACTTGTCAGTTGTTAGTAAGGCTGGTGAAAGGAAGGACGCCAGCGCCTGATGGCTGGGGTAGTATTGATGCAAGTTAGCTGACTAATCAGATTGAAAAAGTCCCATGGTATTTATGTCACTTTAATTTTCATCAAACAATTGGAGACGACAGCACTCTATTAAGAAGAGGTTGATCCAGAACTAAAGCTAAATAAATTAGGGTCTCAGTTTAATCAAATTATCCCTCTACTGGCCTTGGATTAACCGAGGGAGACAGCGTCGGTCTAGGCACTTTTCATTGGCTGATTTTTTTTTTTTTAAAAGAAGCTGGTACAAAGAATGGGAGATTTAACACACATAGCTACTACTCATAATACCTCAAACAAGCACCTTCTAAAGAAGCGGGAATTAATATTTATCAGGAGAATTTGCAGTTTTACTGAAGGATATTTCCATTTTTATGTTAGTTTTGTTCAGTGAAATGAACTGAAAATGATGCAAAAATCTGTCAGGAGAAAAGCTACACCGAGAGAGCTTGTAACAAGCTGGCATAAAAGTGGAAACACTAGCCTGATGCTGCTTAATGACTTCTTAGATAGTTTAATTTACCTGCTTTAAAAATTGTTTGATTGCACATTTACATTTTGCTATTGTTTACTTACATTATTTGTGCAGGGTAAGTCATTCTTTTTTCTTCCTCATCTAATCAGTTTGCTGACTTCAAGTTCCTACATTCTTTAGACCTCTGGGAGAAGCCCTTGGGGTAGCTAGATTGCCTCTGAGAAAATAATTTTCCCAAGCTGTCTGGTATCTTCTCCCGCAAAGTGTTCTCATTAGAAACATTTTCATTGCAGCAAGGGATAGTAACTATCTTTTCAACACTAAGAACATGAAGAAATCCTGTGTTTATAGATCCTCTACAAAGATTTAACTGAACTGTTGCAATAAATCTTTCGAAACCTTGAACTCCTGAAATACTCCTGACCTGTGTGTTGTCAAAATCATTGCATGTCTCTGCAGTTTTCTAGATACAGAAATGGAAGTAAAATAGTACATTCTTTGCTGCAAGCAACTAAATGAATTCATCCCAGTTAGTTATGAAATTTATTTTTGAAAAATGCATTGTGATGGATCCTCCCTTCCATCTTTGCTGGAAAAGTAAAAACGATTTTGCAAGAAAGGCGCTGTCAATGGATGTGATCTTATCCATGATTCTACTTTTTATCTCTGACTTCTCCTCGCTTGCTTTCGTCTGCTCACGATCATCAACATTGTTCTTCATTCTACTGGGGCAGTCACAACTTAGTGAAAGTGGAGCTGAACAAAGAAATGCTTGTATTTTTGTTACATCCATCAAAATGGAGAGACTGGTGTGGGCTGTGACCGCACTAAGGTAAATCATTTACACTGCATGTGTAATAGACATGAGAAGTATGACGGTCTTCTGTCAGTCCCTAATACCCTGTAATCTACAAAATTTCACACTCTTCCTCTACCTGCATTTCAGTTCTGCTCTTAAAGATATTCTTATCAAGCCCTTGGAAATCTAGACACTAAGCACCCTAAACAGCTATGAAAACATCTACTAATGCCCTTTTCATTTTTGATTTCTAAATTTTTCTTCAGCTATGATATTGCTGTTTCAGGCTCAAACAATTTGATCCTTTTTTTTCCGGCACACTTCAGGTTTCCACTGTCTTCTGCCTGTTACTCCTCGTGAATGCAGACCAGAGCTGGTTCTGGTGGACTTGATGTTCTCAGATGCTCAGCCCCTCACAAGAAGGGCTTTAATTTCAGGTAACTCATGCACGTATTTACATCTGGTTTGCTGAATGCTTAACATCCACTGTTGTGACACTAAATGTCATGTAGATATTTTAAAAAACATTCCGTCCTAAATAGTTGCTTTTGAGGGTTCGTTCTTAGTGCACAGCCCACCTGCTTCCACTAGTTTGACCTGCTAGCTGATCTGAATGCCACCGAATGCCTGTCCTCACTTGTTTTCTTACTGTGAATGAACAGACATCATATATTTCCATGGTAAAGACATGGTCTAAGGTTACCCCTTCATTTTACTTCAAATGTGGATAGGATTCCTTTTGTAGTTTATCTTTAGTGTCATTTACTCGAAGCCCAGATATTTCTTCCCTGTGGAAACACAGATATTAACAGTCTGAACAGTCCGAATTACTTACGGATGCTTTCTCTGTGAACACTGGTGTACCCTTAAGATGCTTACAAGTACTTTTATCTGCATTTACCTTTTGGACACCAACAGTGAAAGTAACTCTGAAGATCAGTGATTTTCTAAGCCTCTAAGTATTTTATTATTTTTTTTAACATCATCTGATTGGAGTTATCTCAGTTGTATCCCAGTGGTCCATAGCACCTGAAATTGTCCCATGTTCCTCAAGCTGCTGCACAATGCACATTTTATGGAGGCACTTCTGTACGTGCATAAATGTATTTTATCTTGTGGTAGCAGCATTCCTTTTTCTACACTGTAGATTTGCCCTCATTGCAGAGACTGGTTTTGCTTAATCCTTCATTGAAAATGGTCACTCGCGGTATTTGTACCAACAGTGCTGTTTCTGGCTGTACATTCCTGCTATTTGCCGTTCCTCAAAGCTGCTGACTGAGTAGTGCTGAAGTGCACTGGTTTAACTAGCCTGTCTGATAAGGACTAAACATTGGAGGAAAGAAAACAGCCCATCTAATCAGTTTGCTGATTTGATGCAAGAAAGTGGGGGAGAACGCAGTATTTGTATTTCCTTTGCCTTTCTGACGGGTTGAGAAATGCTGCTTTAATGTTAAAGCGGACAAAACAGAGAAAGAATGGAGGGGACTGAAAATTATCTGTGTAATATACTGAGTCCCGTACTTTGTAATGTAATCCTAACCCTAGTTCCAGGTTGAGCTTTTGTTAAAAATAAAAGAAAACCCAAATCCGTAAACCAAACCAAACAAAACCCCCCAAAACAAAAAATCCCAGCAAACCACAACCTGCCCCTGCCCAGATGAAAAAATTCTGTTTTACAGCCCATGCTTTCCTTTGGCAGCCCCTCCCAGGCTCATTTCAGCTGCAGATATAGGCTTGCTTCCTCTCTCGAGCTTAAACCTAACCCTGCCTTCAGGGTGAGCCCTAAACAGGGTCCCCCAGGCTTTGCCCAGATGAAAAAGTTCTCAGTCAGTTATCTTAGTTCAGAATTATATTAAGTGGAATATGGACATAATTTTGTGAAACTTTTAAACTGACTGAGCGTGTAAATCCAGATTAGCAATTCTGCTTTCAATATCAATCATTTTTCCTGATGATAGGAATAAAAAATATTTTTTGACTACAGCTTGTTCCCTCTGTATACTAACTGGCACTCAAATTTTCTGATTTCTGTTTCTTTTAGATCTTTCTAAGTTCTTAATTATTTTAACAAAGTCTAAATTCACCCTTCAGCTGAGAGGGTAATAAAAGTGTAAAGAGGTCACGGGCATTAGTGATGTTTTACTTGCAGTGCTGCCCCTCTGCAAAATGTGAGGTTTCTGTACTTCTTTCTGTTGCACCTATCACTGCTGCAGCTACGCTTTCCATTGCTGTGTGATGTTGGGAAGTGACAGCTTTGTGAGAACCTCCTCATTGCTACACGTCTTAAAGATTTAATGAAAAAGCCACTATCTGCCTTTAGACTGCTTGCTACAAAGAGTTTGCATCATTAACTTAACAAAAAAAAAATGCAACAAACTGGGATGGGAGAACCGAGCACGAGAGTATTTGCGATCATATTCTGTGCTTTTGGAAGTCATTCTTGGCACTTATACGTAGCAGGCTGGGTTTAGTATCCAAGGAGTGTGGTGTAAAATTTCAGGCGGGTTGGACTTTCTAGATTAAAAATGCTTTTGAAAAATTGTCTTTGGTCTTGATTTTCATTGTTCTGTGCAGTTGACTGTTCTGTTGGAGACCTTGAGTGGTTAAAATAGAAAAAAATGTAACTCTGACTACACGACTGACTAAAAAGTAATTTGGTTTCCTAGTATTAATTTTTAAACACTTTCCATCTCTTTTTTCTAATAAATTTTACACAGGGTAAAGTCATAGCCATTTAATAATAGTTTGCTCAGAAACGTTACATTTGTTTCCTACGCAATTTCTATTGTCACGCTTTCTTTGCTTTTGAACAACAACAAGCACTGTGGTCACAAAAGCATGACGCAGGTAGAGAATAAAGTTACACATACTTGGAAATCCAGACGAAACAAAGCCCGCAAGCGACACGTTGATACCATATTTTGTGTGCGAACGCTCTCTAACAGCCTCCCCAGTGTTGTGCTTCCAGATCTGGAAAAAAGTTTGAAATGCAGTAAAAAACTGTAAATATTTGAAGTTTCTTCCCCTTGGCCCGGATTATGAAATAGTAATCCATTACATTGTAAATCTTCCTGTACCATGCAAATCCCTTTACAAGGATTAGGAGATTGTAACAAAGATGATCATATTTCAAGAGGTACCGGTGTTAAGTTATACACTTCTGCAGCAGGATTTCATACAGTCTTCACCCAACATGTTATATACACTGACCCAAATGAACAGGTGCTTTACATTTATCGAGAATCTTAATTCAAGCAATAATAAAAAAGAAGAGTTGGTTACAAGGCTGTGTGGCACATTCAGTCTGTTGCTCTCCGAGTGGACCCAACAATAGCCGAGGGCGTGCAACGGAGCAAAGACTATGCAATCAGTGACCCCTTGCCCCTTCGGTGGGGGAGAATTTCAGTAAAACACAAAGAAGCTGCTGTTTCTGCTTTTGCTGCTATCAGCTCGGGCAGTACTTACAGAGCAGTGGCTGTTAAATCTATTTCTGCCATTAGCTGCTCGAGCAAGGGTAGTGGAAAAGTACATTTTATCATTCTGCATCACTTCTGTATCTTTCATTAGATCAGACCCTATGCTGGGAGAATGAGGTGGAAGCATCTGACTTGCCTAGAATTCCTCTGTACGTTAAGAGTATACAGAATTTTGCCAGTATTTTACACTGTAAGGAAAAAAAAGATCCATGAGAAGCAGCAGTTTACACCACTAAGTAGTGTTTGCAGAATTGGTGTTATCTTGTCATACTTATGGAAGTAATTCTGAATGGATATGGAATTTAAAAACAAAACACAAAACGGAATTTGTGGAGGAGTTGGATTTAGTAGCTCTTAGATCTTTTTTCAAACCTGTCATTCTGGTCTTATCTAAAACCAGTGTCCGTATTTAGATTTTTCATATCCCTTTGGATTTGCCTATAACTAGTCAAGCCTAATCTGTTTAATTAGTACTGTACTTAAAAGCCTTCTTTGTTAGCTTTGAGAGATAAGAGGGTAAGTGAAAGGTAAGATTAAGCTACATGGGACAGATTTACAAGTACAGATTAGAAATCAGAGATTGTAATTCAGACAAGTAAATTCAGACTTTCAGGCTTCCTTCTTGAATTCTGCATCCCCCTCCTTTTTTTATTTCTTACCACTCAATTCAAATCTCTGTATTTTTGTATTCAGCAAAGACCACTGAATTTGCACTTTAAAAATGAGACTAGAATACGACCCTTTGTTCCACCCCTCTAGAAAAGACCAAAAACTGCAGTGATGATGATAATGCTGGTGGTCCCTCTGTTGAGCAACGATTAACTATCACATACTAACTAGCACTCGGCATCTCTGCTTACGCCGAGTGCTACATATCGAGCGCTGTTGCAGATAAGCCTTTGTAAAATAAATATAATGTAGAACAGCTTCTTATGAGAAACAAGACTGGAGATGAAAAGGGAGGAGACTATTGCCATGTCTGGTCTGGCAAGTGGCGTGGTACAGCAAGTGTAGCAAAACAGGTGGTGCTGAAAACCCAGTACCTGGATGCTTCAAGATTTTAACAGTGGGCTAGCAGCTGTGGTTGTGTTCTGTGGCCTGCAGTCCTGGAGCAGCCTGGTGGTTTCATTTGGAAAAGGAACCCATTAGATGCGTTGTGAGACCACGCTGTGACGTGGACCGAAGCACGGGAAGTGAGGGAGTTTGGCAAATTAGCTTTTAAAGGACAAGCTGGATGTCCTGAAGTGCTTTGCTAACTGAATGGGTGAAGAAAAAAGGATTATTTTTAACCTACTCAGAGATATCTGATTTGATCAAGAAGTACAAGTTGTTATTTAAAAAATAACAATAACTCTTTGCAAGGCTGGATCATTTGTTTTATTAATTTGACATACATAAATCCATGTATGATGCCGAAGAAGGTGCAGTTGTCTAACAGCAGTGATGAGATGTGGGTGATTTCTTAAGTATGTCATATTGGGAAATAGACTGTACCTTTGTTCAGTTATAAGACACCGCACAAATACCATGTTTAACCATCCAGTTCAGACCAGTGCTGATAGGATGCACTGGTTCTTGCAATTACTAGTCATGTAAAGTAGTCAGGTTTAACGGGAAACAGTAATTTCAATATTTTTGGAAATATCTGTAGTAGCACAGGTGTGAATTTATACACGTTGAGGGTACAAATTGGAAAAATCCTAGCTTTAACGTTTCCTTCACATGCTACTTAGGAGCACCACGCAAACTAGTGGAAAGGCACTGTTTGGTTCTGAAGAGATGTATGTTTCTGTGAGGCACAAAATTTTGTGAGAAAATGAAGGAGAGTCAGTAACCTATCTAGAATGTCAAATGTTATCTTCTTTGGATGATAAGCCTCAAGCTTTATTTTTCAGTATAATTTTTTTAAAACACTTTCAACTAATGCATTTGAATGAGGCCCTCAGTCCCAAGTCTGTTGCTAAACTTTGTTTAAAAGCCGATATGCATGCGCTATTTCCTTTAACTCTGCTGTCGCAGCCACACTGTTTGGAAGAAACGGAGATTCGCCTGCCAGCCACGTGTCAAGTGCACCAAGTGCGATTCCATCTCCAAAGAGAAATAATCTCTTATATTTTAGGCTGTCTGAGGGTGCGACCCTCTATCCACCTGCCCGGTCTTCCCTTCTGTGAGGCTGCCGGGCATTAACCGCCAGGACCGCCCCGGTGAGGGACGCGCAGGCGGATGCCGAGCTGGCTCGGCCCTCACAAGATGGTACCGCCCCGCCCCGCCCCGCCCCGCCCCGCCCCAGGGCTC
>WEKW01017369.1:330-13048 GCA_013389905.1 Sula dactylatra | reverse complement strand
GGTGGGTGCCTGGGCGCGCGCCGCTCCTTCTTCTCCTCCTCCCACTCCTCCTGCCTCCTTCTCCTCCTCCTCCTCCTCTTCCTTCCCCTCTTCCTTTCCCCCTTCCTTCTTCTCCCCACCCCCCCCCTCCAGTCAGTAATGGTTCCCTGCTTTGGACTCCACAGGCGCTGGCGGGCCGCTCGCCGAGGAGGAGATGCCCGAGCTGTCCGATGGCGAGGAGGCCTGGGAGGAGGAGGAGGAGGAGGAGGAGGAAGGCGCCGCCGAGGGCCTGCGGACCCGCTGTCTCCTCTGCGAGAGGTGGGTGGGCGAGGGGAGCCCCGCGGTGCGCTTCCCTTGTTCCTCCCGCCCCGCCCGGCCGAGGGACCTCTTGAGGCACGGTCGTAGCCGCCGAGCCCCTTGGAGAGGGGAACTGGGGGCGGGCGGCCGCGCTCCGCCTGAGGGAGGCAGCCGCGGCAGAAAAATAAGTAATACGTAGTTTACAGTAGCGCTCTGTAGCTCGTTGGTCTTATGTACGGTCTCTCTAGAGCGAATGTTCCGTTAAGTCGGGACTAAACGAGGCATAAGTAACGTGGAAAGCAGGTGATTCCCCTCTCCGCAGCCTGAAGCCGTATGGAAGCTTCTCTTTTGAATTCTTCCCGTTATCTTCTCCCATCGTCAGTAAATAGATGAGGATTTTTCTTTTGATGGAGCGTATCTAGGTGGCCAGCTCACCTCGTGTGTGTGGTTCTTAGATTTCGTGTTTAATGCTGACTTTGCTCTCAAAGAGTTTTTGAAAGTTAACAGGGATTGTGGTTTTGTCAAACAGAATTTTTGCGTTTATCACCTTTTGTTGCAAAATGCCTTGCAAACAAGGTAAGAGCTTCTTTGTGGGGTAGGTGAGTAAGCAGGTGCCTGTTCATCTTTTCCTAAAGGCAATAATGGTGTGGTCTGAACACGTTGCCTGGCAGGTCAGAACAGAGCAGAGCATATAAAACTCATGAGTGTTACAGCTTCTAAACATGTTAATACTGCATATTTAATAATTCTTTATTTATAGGTTGTTTAGTTCTGCTGAGGATGTATTCTCCCACTGCAAAACAGAGCATCAGTTTAATGTTTGTGATGTGGTCAGTAAACACGGTAAGTTTTTTTTATGACTTGACATTTCCTTCTGCATATCAACATCTCATTTGAAATAAATTGCAAAGATTTTGCTTATCTCTGATTTCCTAATTGTAGCTGAAGATTCCAAGATTGAACAACTTAAGCTATTGTAGAAAAATGCTTATGTTATCTTCATGTTGGCTGTTTCCCGTATGCTTTATCTACTGGTAAAGCTCTCAACTAGCAACAAAAGTAAGATTGATCTCTGCCGTCTTGTGCTGAGTCCCCACTGCCTGCTTGATCGACCTGAGCCAGCCCGCTGCGTGCTGGAGTAAGAGCTATTCACCTGATCTAATGGGAGCTCTTGCCTGACTAGCAATGATGTTTTTGGGCTCAGTAGTTTAGCAGAGACCAAAGTGGATGTGTCCACTAAGAGGTCAGGTGACCGGGCTGTACTGCTGTTGTCTTTTAAGCAGCTGTTTGCAGTCTTGGCTTATGTTACTTATGTTCAGGTGATCACAGGAAGGCATACTGTCCAATGTCTGTTTCATTCTTTCGAAGTGAAGTTTAAGGTTGGATTTCACTTGAAGCTGTCATGTATTTAGGCCAAGGTGGTGAATGAATGAAGGTACGTATAGGAAGATGTATTTGAGGTGGGGGTGGCTTTGGAAGAGTTAGGTAAGTGATGAACTACTGAGCCTGGAATCCATATCTTGCTGCATATAGAAGAAAAACGGGAAAGCAGGAGAAACACTATTTTAAGAGCATGCACTAAAAAGGAGAGAGAGAGATAAGGGGACAGGAAGGAACCACATGAAGCATTTAGAAATCTGCTTGTAAAATTGTAAGATCTGGTCTGTTTTCTATATAAAATCTAAAGGAAAGTATTTTGCTTTTATGTGGTATCCTCGCCATTCTTGAGGAGAGTATATAATTGCATTTAAACTACTGTTATTTTTGAGCAAGGTGGCAGTTTTAAATCAATATTGGTGTATATTCTTGGTAAGTAGGATGAGTTTAGATTTCATTAAGGAGAAAGCTAAAATTACGAACAAAGGAGCACAACAGCCCAAAGCGTCAGCAAGGTAGCTAGTAGGAGATAAATGTGGCTGTCGTGATGTAGTTGCTTGCCAAATGAATGAAATCCCTGTTTAGAAGTATGCGTTCCATTCTTAATTTGCAGCAAATATATTTGTCCTGAGGGTGAGAATTTCCTGGTTTGGTCCTAAAGAGAAGAAAAATGTAGATGGCAAACTTAAGATAGGAAGGCTGCCCTAAATAATGATGTACACCCCAAGGGGAAGCTGGCCAATTGAGCAAGTAATTAGTATTTATATTATTGTAAAATGCATGTGGATTTCCTGTAATGCAAGCTCTCGGTTCTTTTTCTCTCCTTTCTTTTCAGGACTTGATTTTTATGGATACATTAAACTAATAAACTTTGTTAGATTAAAGGTAGGTGTGCCACATATTACTTTCATAGTCTGTGTGTGGAGAATGGGAAATCAAGACTCTGTGTTTTCATTTTGCTTGTTTTTAATAGTTGGATGGAATTTTGTGTTATTTTTCTGGAAATAAGAAATCACAGGAGTTAAAAAAGCTATTGATTGGTTTATTTAGATGTGAAGTTGTTTTCATTTTAAATATATTTAATTAATGTGAGTTCTGTTGTTTCTAGAAGAGGATGTTCAGACTTGCAAAAAGTCCACGCTATGTAGTGTCATGTTGTTTTGTTAATTCATCTTGGCCTTTGACTCTGCTGTCTTGCTCCAGTAATGGGTGTGCTTTTTGATAACTGAAGTTTCTCAGACCTCGCATGTGTGTTGGCGTAAGAGAGTCTTTCCCGGGATGTGAGCTGGCCAGACCCCTACTGCACTGTTAGTAAGGACAGTACCTCATACCTTAGGTCACAGAACCAAAAATTAATCTCTGCTAAAATGATAGCAGAATCAGGAAGGCTCATGGAACCCTGGAGGCTTACGTTAGACCTGGATATATTTAGTGTATTGTGTGACTTTGACATATGTTCTTTGGTTATTCCCTAAAAATTTAGGTTTAGACTTAATACCGTCTTATGTAATTGTTTTTCACTTAAATCTTCAAATCTTAAATCCTCAAATAGTTATTTAAGGCATAACTAGTTATGCAGAGTAAACACAGAAATGGAAAAACTGAAGTCCAGAATCTGACCTCTCCTTTCCGGACAAAGTATTAACTGGCTGGGTGCAAAGAGGAGAGAATATGGCATTTCTGAAATATGTTCCTACAGTGCTGTTCATGTAAAAACACTTGGCATGATTAGTATCTTGTCATTATTGATTACCCCTGTTGTAACGTATGGGTCTGACAGTCAAACACCTGAGTAAACTTGGTTCCTGATAGCAGTATAATCCTACAGGTATCCTTCAGTGTCTATTAATCTGCTGTGCTTTGCTGCTTGTACTGAATTCCTTGATCCTGTAGCTTCCTGGACTTTGGGATCCAGACTAGAGCATAGGTGTAATTTTATGTTATTCTCTGGTCACCATGGTTGTAGTGTCAGTACGCCGAGGTGAGTACTTGTTGTCAGAGCCAGAATGGAAGCCAGAAATTCACTTCTCTTACTGTTCTTCTAGTCATGCTTTAAAGTAGTATCTTTCTCAGCCTTTGCTACAAAACTACTTTATTAATACCCTATTTATTTTAACAGGTGGAAGAACAGATCTTTGCCTTATTTTCTTGAATGAAATTGAAGGGCTGGTGTTTTCAAAGAAACTTAGCTTACGCGCCGTTCTCCTTCTGTCTAGAAACCAACAGCGGCATATTTGAGTTCAGTCAGCAGCCCACTGCCTTGGGAAGGAGAGGAATATTTGAAACCAGAGCTAGAAGATGATCTCCTACTTCAGTTTGGTAAGTAAATATGTTTCAGTATGACTATACTATGTTGTGGGGTAGATGGGGTAGTGGCAGAGTTCCTGTCATATGCATCATCGTCACTATTATTCTGTTGATTNTGAAGCCTGTGAAGCTTCTAAATGTAGGTATTTACAATCAGATGCATTCATTCAAAAATGTATGCTGTAAGTAATGAGCAAGTAACTTGCCTTGTTGAAAATATCTTCATCTTTTGTAGGGCTTCTATTTTGGACAAACTCAGTGTAAGATTCTCCAGTCGCATAGAGAAGTTCCGCTTCTTTAGCGGTTCTAGCGGCCAGTACAAGCAGCCTTAGCTTCTCTCATGACAGTTCATCAGATAATATCGAGAGAATCCAGTTTGACTTTTGAACTTATTTTTGCTGCCCATGATCCTCCTGCTGTCTTCCTATTTTTGCACTTGGTTGTACATCTTTCTTTCATCTAAACCATAAGGTACTTAGGGCTTGTGGATTTTTTTCTTTTCCGTACAGTCTGGAATGTAGTTTTGCCCTTTTCTAAGCGAACCCTGCTGCATGATAGCAGAGATAATGCGTGGCAGAGGACATTGGCTGGTTACTTCAGGGATTTCACATTTCACTGTATCAGCTCCTTCCAAATGTGTGCTCTTTGCCCAAGCTATAGGCTTTTGAGATGCTTTGAGGTGCTGTTTCAGTTGCTAAAGGGTTATGGCGGTGATCTGAACCTCTTAAGTTTCTGTGTTTCGTTGCACTCCCGTGGGCCAAATAGTCTTCCATGATTAAAAGGAATAAATATATGGTTTTTTAAATTGTCTTTTGCCCAGTAAGCTGGCAGTAACTTCTTGCTATATCCAAAACCACAGAAGCACCATTTTTTTATCCACTGACATCTGTTGAAATCCCTAGCTGAATTTAGCAAGAGGTGAATGGGACCTAGTGCTGAGTCTGAGTTTTGGTAGTTAAAAAGTGGTGTTTCATCTAGATCTATTCTGCTTATGCTCTTTTGAGTTTTCTGTCTTCGTAAGATTTATAAAAGCCTAAGGAATTGGTTTGAAAATTAAGAGTTACTGTCTAATTATTAAGAAATTTTAAATTTATATATCTTCTTACCTTTTACTATTACCAGCCCTTTTGGCCTCAGAATAACATAACTAGAAAAATAGAGGATAGAACTGTAATTAACTTGATTACAGCCTAAACCTAATGTCTCTTTTATCAATAATCACACAATGGTATTTAAAGAAGCCTCAATTCTGGATTTATTTGCTTTGTTAATTCAGAGCTTGCTTCTAGCATACTTTTACTGAGTAGTATTGTGTTCTGCAGTTAGTTCTGTCAAATTCAGTGATGGGTCTTGTAAAACAGACTACTCTTGCAAATCATCCAAAGACAAAAATGGCACACTGAAAACATATGTTTATGAGCTGCTGTGAAGCAACATGTGACTGATAGGTGGGTGTTTCTCCTCCCCATTTCATCAGATATAGAAGATCTTTGTGAACCTGCGAATATTTTGCCTTCTAATGGTTTAAATGATACCATGGTGCTCCTTGAACAATTAAAACATGCAGAACACAGAGCAAGACTGGCAGAAGCAGCGTTGGCTAGAGCACAAGATGATCTTCAAAAAATGAAGTAAGTGTTTGAACTGAAGTTTAGGGGTTTTTCATTTGATGTGTTTTAGTTGAGAGGAGATATTCATGTGTAAAGACCAACACAAATTCAAGTAAGTGGTAGAATGTAACTATGGAATAAAAGTCATGACTTGTGTTGGGACTGTAGGTTTAACTTTCATCTTGTAGATGATTAGTAAATGTCTGCACAAAACCTGCACAAATTCCAAGACCAAAGTATGCTTAGAAAAGTTAAATAAGTGCATGGCCCAGAAACATGTATTTTGTTTCAAACCACTTTTGATCAGACACTTACCTGTTACTCCTTTAGATATGTATTTAAACATTGAAGATGTACACAGTGGAGAAGAGGGAGGTATGGACAAATTGAATATGGGACTCTCAACGTTTTCAGAGATGGCTCCAAACTATGATTGCTAGTAGTAGAATCCCATTATGGTTTGGAGAAACTCTCAGTGAAATTAATAAACCAGCTTTTCAGCTACTTCTATTTTCAGTCTCAGGTGTGGGTTCTGTTAGTGAGAATATTCACTGCGTCGGAATCAGGATTCAGGACATCCCTGTAGCTGTACGTGGTATTTCTAAATCTTGAGGTCTTCAAAATATGGATGAAATGGGAATATAAATTTCTTTTTGGGTCACATGGGATTAAGTCCTGTACAAACATGTCATTTCAAGATCACACTAATTGGGCACTGAAGACCTGAAATTGTATGTAAGAGACTTGTAAAAATCATTTAAGTGGAAAAGTAAAGCAGCAAAAATCTTGTTTTGTAAAATACATTTGAGGGGTGGTTGTATGTTTTGAGAGTACATGCTTGATGTTATTAGTAACTAAGTATACCAAAATAAATTTATGTATTCAAATCCTATCAGCTGTGAACAGTTATACATGTCAATAATGAACAGTTTTGTCTTCAGCTGGGTTTAACTTTTGCAAGTTGTGCTTTATAGCATACAGTACTTTTCTGATATCTCTGTGTGCATTATGCATTAATTCATCATAAACAATAAGAATGAAAGAAATTTGTCACTGTACCCGGAAAACTTGGTTGTTTTTTTTTTTTTCCTGTGTGTCTTGTCTTACTCTTGTTCCCTTTTTCATTTAAAAGAAAGCAAAACCTTTTCAGGTCATCAGTTGCAATTTGTTTTCAGCTCTCTAAACTTCAGTCAGGCTTTTGTATAGATTTCTTTCTGAGGTTAGTATGTCAAATTATCTGCTGTTGTAAAAGGGAGCCTTTAATTTTTCTTTGTCAATGCAGACTCTTCAATTCAGCAGGGAATGCCTGGCAGCAAAAATAGCCAGTTGTAGATCTGATGAAGCAGCACAGGTCTAAATTGTAGACAGATGAACCAGTTGCATTGTAGTAGCCTACGTGCTGTAATTCATAGTGATACTGATTCATGCTGGAGGTTATTTCACTGAAAGAGACCATCTACAGATGTTTCCTTTTGGGTCAACCTTTGTGAAATCAAGGTAGCTTGGAAGTCTATGTGGAGCCAGAATAGCTTACAGGACCTTACTCTACAGTAACTTGCTTTTCTATTACTTTCTGTAATGGAGATAGGTTTATACCGGTATTTAGCAGGTTGGTTGGCTGATTTCAACTTGTGGAGTAAAAAAAGCTTGATTCATGAGCTCTCTCATGCTACACGTATCTGCAGAGACTTCTTGGGGCACTAAGTAGCTGTAACTTCTTTCAGTCGCAGCATGATTTTATTACTCAGGTCTTGCTCTCTAAGATGTGGAAAAAAATATTTTAGGGTTTTTAATGACTGCCTGTTCAGGATCAGTCATGCAGCTCCCCAGAGATTGTTGCCTTCTAAGCCTGGGAATAATAGTATGAGGACACTCAGTAGTTGAGTATGAAATAATTTCTGCAGAAATGTTTTTCTAAGTTAGCTAGGAAGAGTAAGTAGACTTGTAGAATTAGGAGAATTGAAAGGGGTACAAAGCAAAGACAGGGAGCTGGATGACTAGTGATCTCTTGTCTCCTGTCCCCAAAAGGTAGCAGAGGTGACATCAGGTCACCTCTAGCATTTGATGTAACGATCAAATGATGTAAAGATTTAAGAACATGGCTCGTATATCCTGAATTTTTTTAATCTGTCCCCTGTTTAGAGATGACAGCTTTTGTTTTTACTTATCTTTTTTCTTGACTAAAAAGACAGGAAGGCTGCTCTGTCTCTAGAGTTTGTTTGCCATTTGTCACATGCGTAGGCTGGAGAAGCTATTGGCTGAATACGTTTTGAATAATTTTAAATATTGGGTTTAAATCACATAAAATACTAATTATACTTAATTTTACGTCATAGAATCTATTTCTTCTAAGTTTCAATTTTTATCATTTTGATATTTGTCCTAACAGTAAGAAAAAAAGCAAACTGCCATGGTAAAGAGCAATATTAAAAATAAGATCCAGATGTTACCTGTATGTTAGCAAGTATAGGAAGTTTCTGAATTTTGAAAACATCTAATGTGAATTCCCTTACCACCTTCTCTTCCACATCCAAACTAATTAAGCAGAAAAGTATTTGATATGTCAGAACTGAAGTGATAGTTTTGGTTTTGTTGTTTTGGAAGGATGGTACTGGTAATGAGATGTTACCTACACCTTCTATACGTTAAGTTCCTACTCAAGAAAGTATGACGACTGTTGAAGGTGAGCTTTGGCTGCTTTGGAATGGTCTAGGATGCAAGTTTTGTTCATGTTGGACTGTAGACCTTGCAGGAATATCGTCTGGCTGAAGCATGTTTGCTTTTTCACTTCATTGGGGGTATAGTATGAGCTGTTTGCTTGTCAACTTATAATAGCGTTTTCATGATAAAAGCCTTGATTTGTGTATTTTGTCATCAAAACTGCTTTGAGAAATGGGAAGAGAATGTGTGTATTAAGAATGGAAGCCCATGGAGGAGGGGAAAAAAAAAGTAGCAGCATGTGAACAAAAATGAAATTAAAATAAATTTAATTGTAAGCTCTTACTTTTTTCCACCCAAATGCTTCAGTTTTAAAGTACTTTCTTCAACCTTCCACTAGTCATGCAGTGATGTATGATTTACGGTTCCTAAGTGTTTGTTGCGTTGAGTCTGTATCTGTGTCACATGGCTTAAAATGCATGTTGTCCCCATGTAGACTTGGACCGCTGTGGTACTAGCTTTTGTATTAGCAAGTGCAAAATAGGTAATTACTCCTTAAAAATAGAAATGAAGTCCGAATGTTTCACTGCTGCTGTTTGCTGGTTGAAAGCAGAAAGCAGTCATTGCAGGAAGGTGATGGAGAATGGTGGTGCAACAGCCCGGAGGAGCCGGCAGAGGGAGGTTGTGCACACTTAAAACCGGTTCTATTGTTGTAAAAGCCCTTGTGCAGTCTGGACTCCTTACCTCTTTTAAGCCCCTTCTTCCCCCCCTACCCCCGCCTCCTTTTCATGGTCCCATAAACATATCTCAAGGGTATATTTCAAATTGATTACAGACAATTTGCACAGGATTTTGTGATGAACGCAGATGTCAGGAGCAGCTCGTCATCCAGCGCCATTGCAGACCTTCAGGAGGATGAGGACGGTGTTTACTTCAGCTCCTATGGGCATTATGGGATACACGAAGAGATGCTAAAGGTTAGAAAGTCATCTCATCTGCATCTTAGTGGGACTAAAGAGGAAAGATGGAATGAAGTGGGCTGTGAGCCCATAAATATACTGCAGAGCAGCTGCATTTTTAACCCTTCCTGTACATGATAGTTTTCCTGGGAGTTGGGTTGAGAGATCTTTTTCCAGTTTTATTTCCTTTGTACAAATTCTGTTTACTCAATGGGAAGCATGAGGAACATAAAATCAGTTATTCTGCAGATACGCTTGAAGATACATTACAGTGTCTGTACCACAACCTTACCTTACCAAAAGCAGCTTTTTCCTGGGTGCTTAAAAGGTAAAGGATAAATATGCTACAGATAGTGAATATTTTTCTTTAGTTTATGTTTTCCTAATAATTGAAATTTGTCAGGCAAAACCACTTCTCAAATATTTTGGTTTCCTATTGCATCAGGTAAACAGAAATTGTTGGTGTTTGTGTGCAGTTTAGTGTATTGATAACATGAAATTGAACAGCTGGAAAAACTGTATGCTCCTTTTCTATGATAAAGATGAAATTATTAAGGCTTAAAACTCTTCAAAGGCAAGCCTTTGTATGCCCTTTTAACTTTAAAACCAAACAAACAAAAACCAAAACAAATAACACCTCTACAAAACCCAACAACTTAGAGTTAATGTGAAAATGAAAATCTCTTAATGCGTTCTTTCAGAGAAAGTGTCATAGTTGTGAAAGTCATAAACAGTTTTATCATTTTAAGACAGAAATAGATAAAAGTCCTGCCTAATGTAGAGACAGGATATGGAGTTGTGAAGTGGCTTTGTCCACACAGTTAGCATATAAAGTTTTCTGCTTTGTGTATCATTTAGTGGCCCCAACGTAGAAATGGACATGAGTCTGTGTTAGGAGTAGTATAAATATGAGTTTGTTTTTTGGCAGGGGGCGGATTTTACAGAAGCAGGGGTAGAAGAATGTTTTCCAATATGTATAGTCCAGAGTAGTATATTTAAAGTTGCGAAGATAAATAAAAATGGTAGAAGTTTGGTATTGCAGTTGTATAAAGGTGTCATTTGAGATGTTGTGGGTTATGGGATGACCAAGCCTTTCTGTTTGCTAATAAAGTTTTTAATACTTCTGCATTTCTGAACAAGGAGATTGGTACAAAATCATATTTTATTGGTTTCAAGGAGTGTTTGTCAGAATGCTTTCAGGGAGACTTTTGACTTTACTAAACGTAGGAAAGCAACTGATTTTTGTCATGTTCATTGATTTTTTTTTTTTCCTATATGGTAGGCATTCACTTGGATTTTTTTAATGTATGTCTGTCTAATTTATAGAAATACAGTGGCTTGCTACATTGATATTTTTAAGAAAGGAGTCTTGCTGTCTGAATTTTAAGTCTGTTTGACACTGTTCTGAAACCTTTTTTTTTTTTCTTATGCCTGGTAGTGGTAGGATGAAGTTTGAAGTTTTTATTTTTTTTCTAAATACTTCAGAGATGGGGGAAGAGCATTGTTACTTCACACTGGCCAAATGGCTAGTGCTTCCCTTGTTCTGTTTTTTTCTTGAACTTCTTTGCTCATCTTAATTTCCTTATTTTATTTAAAAAGAGAATGAGCATTACATTGAAATGGTGAGTGAGAGAATTGAATTGATGAATAGAGAGCCCTGCGGTGAATGACTGTGGCTCACTCGAGCAGCAGTGCATATAGTAGAGACAGCAGCTAGAATTGTATTGATTAAGTTGGGGCAGTGCAGAGGCAATGTGAGTGGGCAGGATGTAAGGCTGAAAGCTTTCCAGCTGACTGCTTTCTCAATTGGTGCTGAACCTTCTGATTTTATTTTTTTTTAAACTTTTTTGGTTGCGTCAGCAAATCCTATTATATACTGCAATAGAGGTGAAGCACTAAAAATAGTGCTCTGAATATAAGGTTACAGTAAATCAATATGATTTTAAAGGATCACAATTATTTTAATTCATGTCAATTATGTGTAACTTTAAAGTACAATTATGCTAAAATCATCCCTAACTGTTTCTTCAGGTTCTCTGTGTGTGTGATAATACTCCTAAACCTAAAACTGGAGTTTAGGAATTTCAAGCCTCAAAATAACTTGTTTTGTCTCCAGAAATTTTATGAACATATCTTTTGTTCTCAGTCTCTTTTTTGATCTTGTTTTTCTAATAAGATAGACTTTGTTCTTTCTCAGTAGAGAAAACTTCTTTAGTTTCTGTATTATTCCTAAAAATTCTTGTTTCTAAAAATTATCTGCCATAGTAGAAAAACGTTAACTTAAATATAAGCAGTTGGATTTTATACTTCAGTATTATCTGTAGACTTGTCTTACTAGATGAAAATTGCTTGAAATTTTTCTTTTATGTCGCTCTAACACTCAAACTGTAACAGCAATACCAAAACCTACACCTGGCTGTCAATTTGTGTACCTGCTGATGCATATTAAGAGAATCAATGTTTTATTAGATTACTTTGCTGGTAGATTGAACTATACTGCTAGCTTTCACATACTAAGATGCTATAAATGTTTAGTTTTATGCTTGAAAACATTGTAGCTTCTCAGGTCATGTTTATTTACAGTTAAGTTCATTATATTGGACTTTCATAGAATGAGCTGTACAGCTTCAATTACTAGCTTGTCGTCAGGTTTGCACATTTGCAGTTTGTTCAGAAATAGAAAAGGTTAATCTGGTCTATAACGTTTTAAGGAATCTATGACTCATAGAAGTGTCGAAAATGATACAAAACATTTTCTGAGCTTGTGACTCAAATTTTTACCGTTGTGTAGAAGGTTATTATGTAAAGCTGATGCAGTATTGCCACTATTACTGCCATTCCTGGAAAGTGGTGAAGAGGTATTAAGAACTTAGAAACATCCAAAATCAAATGCAGCAGGTGAGAAAAGTCCTAAGCTAATTTCTTATTTTTTCCTCAAGAGGCTCAGCTTCATTTGAAAAGACAATAAAATCTGAAAGAATACCATGTGGAAAGTGTTGTGATTGCAGAGCCCTTATAAGGACAGTAGCCGCAAAACATCTTTAGGCCAAGTTCAAAAGCAAGTTTTTCCAGCATTTTTGAACGATATGTTGTACCTATGTAGAANAGGATAAAGTGCGTACAGAAAGCTATCGTGACTTCATCTATCAAAATCCACATATCTTCAAGGACAAGGTAGGTAAAACAGTTCAGAAAATACAATAATTTCTGCACTTTATTTTTTATCAAGTGGTAGAAATCCTTCAGGTTGGCTACTTTGTAGCTTTGGGGATGGAATATCACACTGACAAGATTTGATTTAATGTGCTCTGGCTTCATTAGGTGGTACAGTGCTATTCAACTGCTGGAGGGTGCAAAGTGCTGATAACAGAAGTGCTGATGGCTGTTGTCATTGTTCTGTGTGCCATGTCGGGATGTTCATTAATTATGTTCCTGGGGTTACGCTGAGGCTTTCTTGTCCAGTATGTTACGTGGAATCTATCTTAGAGGGCATCTTTACCAGAATTTAAATAAATTGCAATTTGTGCCTGA
>WEKW01017368.1:0-43713 GCA_013389905.1 Sula dactylatra | reverse complement strand
TTTTTTACTGTGAGGGTGACTGAGCACTGGCACAGATCGCCCAGAGAGGTGGTGGAGATATTTGAAAGCCATCTGGACATGGTCCTGGGAAACTGGCTCTAGGTGGCCCTGTTTGAACAGGGGAGTTGGACCAGTTGACCTCAGAGGTCCCTTCCAACCTCAACTACTCCGTGACTCCACAAATATTAAAACTTTAAAATTGCTACAAACATTTGTGCTTCATGCAAGACACTAAATGTCTTCAAAGGAAGGGAGTAGTCCTGGTTTGATATCCCTTGCAGTGACATATAATGCAAACCCCTTCTCACTTATTCAGCAAGATCCTTAAATTCCTTAATAGCTCCCCTTTGCCCTCTTGGTAGTCTGCCAGACTTGCTAAGTCTCCTGCAAGCTTCCTGTTTCTGACTTACATGTTTGAGAACTTCTTTAGCTATTTGCCCTCATACTTCCTTTGCGCATACTGCCTGATATAGTTTACACTATTGTAACCCTTGTGCTAGGTGTCAGCACCAGAAGCAGAGGAGGGGTTTACTCTGCCTATCTGGTGGGCCAAGTTTTCTTGTTCCAAGGGTTTTCTAATATAAATATTTAAAAAATTACGAGGCAGCAGCTTGTGCCCCTTTTAAAGAGACTGACTGTTCACTTCGGGGTCCCTCTAAAGAAATGATTTAACTGATGAAGAGTATAAAGAACAGGCCTCTGCACCATTTCAAAGACAAAAATGTAAGGGCTGAGTGCTGCCTCGTTTAGCCAAAGGAAGGCTGAGGTACACAAGGGGGGGTCAGATCTCTTGCTATAAATACCTCAGGGAGAAAACAGTTATTCACGCTAAGAGACAATGCTGGCATAAGAACAACTGCATGTAAACTAGCTGTGAATACATTTAGAATGAATACTGAAAGCAGATTTTTATCCGCTGGAGCAAAGAGACCCCAGAGCAGCCTTCAAAGAGGAGCAAACAGCAGCACACATGCGCACAATGGCATCCAAGTTCAAGAACAAGAGCTTACAGGAGACTGGACTCCGACACAGAAGACCCATTTTACTGCTGCATCCTTGTCATCTCTTCCACATTATAATTCATTCCAATAAAAGATGAATACTTTTCATTAATAACTCCGTCACGTGTTACGCCCATGCATAAACCTCACGATGGCCTGTAGTGATGAATGACAGTCAAGCATGATGAAAAATTCCTGTTAGTCTACAAAGGCATCAGCATGACATACCAGAGTTTATCAGTCTCAGAAATAATGCCGATAAAGAATGTATATAACTCAACATTTAATGTCTGGCTGACGCACAGATTTTGTACTTAGCTATTTCAGCTAGGGGTTAGATTTCTCACCCCCCTCGTGCTCCTCTGGAAGTTTTTCCAGTGTAGTCACTGTGAAGACACAGTTAAACGGGTACAGACATCTCAGAAGGTGACATCATATACTATTCCTCCCTACACTGAAATATGCAATGCAGGCGAAAGGCACTTTTATATCATTATAACTGCAAATGAACTATGACAATCATATGCTTCAACTAGACTTGAACCACTAACACAGACTCATGTGAAGTCAAGTCCTTGGAAAAAATCTTTAAGAAACAAAACTAAATCCCTGTTTCAGCACACAACCTATTCTTCACCAAGAAGGTTTTGCTTACTAGCTGGTTTTGAATGCCAGAAGGTAACTTACTTTCGAACAGACTGCCCTGTAACATTGTGTTGTGAAATTTCACATTCATAATTTTATTATAATCTGAATAGAGGCGATATCTGAAGAGCAGAGAAAATGACTATACAAAGAATTTATGGAACATTCATTTACATACTGGAGACCTTCTGATGCTTCTTTACAGTTTCAAGAAAAAGGCAAAAATTTTCATTAGTAGGTAAATCCAAGAAGAAAACATTAAATTTTTAATGATACTGTTGGATACATGGAAGCCATTTAATTAGAAACATGGCTTTTAGCATTTTTGTAGTTTAACACTGTACGATTATATTAGTACATTTACTAAGCAGGTTAATAGAGGTCTGGCTAAATACATATGTCAACTTGCTGCCATTAGTTATGAAACTGCATATACACATCTACGAAAAACCTTGAAAGAAAGTGCTGTATTAACTATTTAGTCTTGTATTTGCCATCAATATGTTTCGTGAATATCTTTCTACATACACTACACAATGGTACATACTGAACTATTTTGCTTTGTGCATTTTTTATTTCATTAAAAAGCAGAAGCACATGGCAATATACCATCCAAAGGAATGCATAATAGAAAACCTCCCTTAGAAACGGGGCAACTTCTTTTTTCGCACTTACCAAGTAGAGCTAAACTCCCAGGAAACACCACCAGGAGTGTCAGCGTTCAACTCCTTATGCTCTTGAATTCAGCAGGCCTTGAGAAAGCACAAGGAATAAAAAATAAGGCCCTGAATGGAAACGATAAGACATGGGGGAAAAAAGGCACTTTATTTTCAGCCCAAAGGCCAACACTTGGTGTCTAACAAGACACGCTAAAATTTAAATATCATCTACAGAAGTGAAAAAATATAGTAAAAAAATTCCTCCTCATTTCAATGCTCACCACATATCAGATTTAAATCTAACTGAGATGTCAGCTGAAGAAATTCACTGGGCTCAAACTGGCTGACTAGATTAGGCAACTGGGTTCTTGGTGCATCAAAAGAATGTAATAAGGAAACTTGTCCTCACATGTTTCAAAAAGATCAAAGCTCCTAAAAGTAAGAACTGCATTCTTTTTTGGATGGTACATAAACACCATTTAAGTAGTATACCTCTGTGTCAGAAGAACAGAATTATTTGGTACAAATCAGAGGCACTTGCCTTTGTTGCTTCAACGGTAGCCACTTCACTTTGGATTGCTTCACCCTTCTACACACATCCAAATAGCCAGTGCTACTAATACACCACTTCCTGGTCCAAACACATTAAACTTCAAATCTTTCTTCTCTCTCCCTCTCTTTCCCACCCACCTCTTCCTTTTAAAAAGTATAAAGTTATTTATAAAAAAGTCATAGTTACACAAATAATTTTGTAACACTTTGGCTATGGTCACTGAATAAGGTTTCCATGGTCCTAATACTTTAGGAAATAGGAAGGGAGCTGTTAATAAAAAGCAGATCATAATTTATGCAGGACAAACGTAGCTCAAATTAGTGGAATCTTCTTACCATGCAGCCCAAACAGTTTCCCATTCCATTTAACCATTATTTAGTAAAAGTGGATAAAAGGATTAAATCCTCCAAGTGGGAACAATTACTAGTTAATCCAGTACCTCATGTAATTTTATTCCTCAGGTTATTAATGTAATGTTGACAACCACACATCAAAGAAATAGAGGCAATGAAACTTTTCAGCACTGTCACACTGAAGCTGCTTTATTACCATCAGTTCTGATATGGGGGTCTAGCACTGCTCTTTTTGGAGTGAATGGGAATTACACAGTAGACCTCAGCGGCTTACTCTCCTTGTGAAGGTTTCCACTGTAACCTACTGTATCAATTTTCTGTAAAGCTAACTAGCACTTTGTTATGCATTTAAAATACTGATGTGTTTAGAAAGATACAGAGACAGGTACAAGTGTGATGGTTGTAGAAATCACGACATAAATGCTCTCAAGAAATGGGAAAGAGTAACAAAATAAATTCCATTCCCTTTTGGATTTCCTGACTTAAGGAATTATTAAAAATACATTATAAACCAAAACCAGTTCCTACACATTAAAAAACCCCAAAAAATCCCAAAACTCCAGTAAAAAGGGGGCCAAAAGAATGCACAAGTATAATTATGTATTAGGTAGGGGTACAAACGTTACTACCAAAACAGTATTGCAGAGACAGGAAATGGGAAATACCTTGTTGCTGTAAGACAGAAGTCAAAATAGAAGACTCTATTGTCTATAGCAAGGCACACGCTATACACATTTTTACTTATGCAAAATAGCACTAAAGAGGCAAAGCTCAACAATGGTCTAGTTTAAGAATATCCATATGACATATCAAGATCTGAGATCTACTATAAATAACCTGGCACAGGTGAAAATATATAAATTATAAAATTTTCTTTCCTTTTCCCTCATTTTTATCCTGTAATTATTAAAATACAGATTCTTCCCTGGTTAGTTCTCTGTATAAAAAAATAATAATACAAAAAGCCTCAATTGCAGAATAGATTTCCACGCAACCTTTTTTTTTGTTCTACCACCTCTCCCCTATTTAAAATTTTCAAACTAAACCAGCCCAGCCTTCTTAACACTAAATACAGAGCAATCTCCCTGAATATTCCACGTTGCTGCTCCTTTCTTATCAGAAATCAACTTGCACAAACCTCCTCTTCACATACGTCTTCCCCTTTCTTCATTCAGTTCCCATCACTGAGCACATAAAGATGAAGGGAAGAGCAAATAGTCTTCCTCAGACCATCATTCTCTCAAGAGCATGTTTGCAAGGCCTACAGCTACCATTGATGCAACTATGGCAAGTGTCTTTGTGAGGGTTATACAAAACATTTTCTGCACAAAAAAGTAGCACAGCCTAGTGAGTATTTCTGCTCCAATAAATGATGAGAAACAGCATGTGAAAATGTATTAGAAACCCTTCAGGAGAAAAGTTTTTCATTTATGCTTCATTCAGGTATGGGCTACATGGGTTTGGGTGGCACCCAGCTTCTTTTGTTTTGTCCTTTGATATAAAACAAAGAAATAATGCTTTGTCAAGTCAGAGGCATCTTCAAAGAAAAGGCTGAACTCTTGCAAACACAATGCAGATAGACCATCCTCTGCTTTCCTTCTTGGGAATGACAAGGTTCAGACATTGCTGCTGAATAGGGTTTCTCTCTCTCACAGCACTTTCCGTCAGTGAAGAGCTCTGAGTCAAGGATGGAGAGGCATCAGATCTTCTTCTGAGACCCGATCATGACCTTTGATACAAAGTTCACAATGGCACTGGCAGGTTGCTCTGGATCGTGCTCTGCAAACAGGTGGCATACGTTGTCTGTGGCACTGCCTTGCTTCCTGGCAACAAACCCAAATACTCTGCAAGGGAAACAATCACAGCAGATTGGAGAAGAGACATGCGTTGCCTCATTTCATAAAGCAAAACAGATACAGCAGAGACCAAAAGCACAAATCGGACTTTATCTGTGCTAAAGTACAAGGTCCTGTGTGACTGTTAAACACAGTGGTCCAGATGCACCAGCCAACTCAGGAGCTCCTGAGCAGCTCAGGATGGCCAGAATCAGGGAAGGAGACTGACCCCTTCCTTCTACTCTGCCTATATTGCAACCTGTACTGTTTGCTGTCAGAGACATGCTGCTGACCCTGGGGATATATTTAATCTGATTCAATACTGCTGTTCTCTTACCTACCTTGGGAGGTGTGTGGCATGGTGTGTCAGGAATTGCCTAAAGAGAGATTTTGAGGGCTACACATCTCAGTGGACAGAGTACTGGAAACAGGACTTAAGCCATCTATTTCTGTTCCTTTCCAGAAACCAGTGCCTGAGCTCCCTCTCTTTAGGTTTTTTCTTTTGGTAAAAGGGGGACAATGACATTTGCCTTCAACAGAAAACACTCTACAATCCACTGGCAATTATATATTTATGCCACACACTAGCAGTACTAGGATTGTCTTCATCTATGTGCCATGTGTTGGATTTTTTTTTTAAAAGCTATGAGTCTAAGTGAGACAAGGAAGCTTGTGTTAGTGTTGCTGGACAAGTGGAACACAAAACTGAGTAGCAAATGGCTCTGTTTTCATTTCTGAAACTTCAGTCAAATCACAGACCTGCAACCTAAATAAACCACACTCGCTCTAGCTCCAGACATCCCACCATCACATAATTAGGCCCAGACTTGCAGAGGTGCAGATGAAGTAACTAAAGTCTAATTACAGTGGGCAGAAAGACTTTTGTCTCTGAACAGCTGCTTTCCCTTCTACATCTCTGACAAAGATAATTTAGAATGCTAAGAAACTCATCACTGTAATGATATTCCTAAAACATTCAGATAAAAGAGACTCAGACAGGTGTCCACTTACTTTGCAGAAAGGCCATCTTTCACCCATCTTGTTGTCCATTAAGAAAGCAGTAAAAAAAAACCAAAACAAACAAACAAACACAAAAAAAAAAAACAAATTGAGAAATAAAAATGAAACCTATGTTAGTTTTTTTTGTAGATCAACAAAATACAAACAACATATTAGAAATATTGCTTGTCTTCCTTACTTTCTGTCCTGTGGATCCAAAGCACAGAAAATGACAGTGTTGACCGGATAATGTCGCCGAAAAAAGAGTCTGGATAGGAAGAAATGAAACAAGCTTTAGGAATAGTTAAGATGCTTAAAATTTTAAACAAATGTGAAAAATAAATTACATTTCATCTAAATTTAATAATGACGATATATTATTTTTGCTATCCTTGAGTGACTTCAAAAGCCACCTGAACTGCTCCAACCAAATAAATCCATATTTAGAATAGTAACATAAAGTTTTTGAACCAAAAGGAAACTGACCCTCAAGCTAAGAAAAAGAACTAGAAGTATGAAATGTATTTTTTCTAAAAACTGGCCATTTAGATACCGTGTCAGTGGGAAATGCAACTTCTTGGAGCTTGTGAATAATTTGATTATATAAAGTTTCATAATATAAGCACTCCTAGGCATTATAATTGAAGGTTTAGTCCTTGATCTGCTATAAACACTTGTAGACCCCATAGAATTAAGAGCTCTGGCACTTTGGGGTTTTTTTTAACCTATAATGAATTCCTGTTGTCCCTCCTTTGTTACTGTCAGTTTTCCAATCTAAAGACTTTGTGATAGCCTTAATAGCATTCAGTACAAAGTAAATACAAATTAACTTTTTATCATAGTGTTTTACAGGCTATACAAAGCACCATTTCAAATACTGGAGATACACAGCGTCTGCTCAGGCCAAGTCTGTTCAGTTAATACTGGTGAAAGATACCATAAAGATAAAGTATTCCACTGAATAGGTTGAGTATCAAATGCTGGCAAAGCCATTACTTTCCCTTTTTATAAGAAATAACAACGATGAAAAAAATGCCATGGCAAAGTGACCTTCCAGAGGTAAAAGCTGCCATGTGGAAGTAATGTTCATAGCTTAAAACATTCATTCTCCAGTACTGCAGACAGCTGACACTGTCACCATCATTCTTTAGACAATCCCATCATCCGCTGCAACATAGACTGCAGAACATAACTAGGAAAATCAAATCAACAGCAGCCAATACTTGTTGGGGACAAGGCCGGATATTCTCTTCCCATCCTTCTTTTGCTTACTTTCTTTGATTATCAGTCAATGTGATTCCCTGCGCAGACACCTTGAAATGGACAACGGTTGAAATAGGAGAAGGATCTTGCATCAGCGTCAGACTCAAGGCTTTCTGTACTGCCTGGTAGCCTGTGAGGGACTCCATCTCCACTGAATTCAGGTACCAAACATTACACGCTGTAATGAAAGAGGGGAAAGACTTTAAGAGGGCATTATCCAACAGCACACAAATGGGTATCTTCTGAACAAAACCAAACAAAATATAAATTTTCACCTTCCCTTCCACTACAGGGAAGACTGGCAGCAAACTACCAAACCTTCTACATGTCCTCCACCTTGTCCCACAGTTGCTTCATAGTTTAAGACTATGATTTTGGAGGACATAGGCCTTTTGCTGTCCCTTTGTTTTCGATACCTTTATATTTAAGCCAATGACTGTATTTATCTATTGCCCACAGATCCTGACATTTAAGTAGATAGAAGAGAGCAGCAGAGAGTGAGGCCACTCATAGGTACTACTACAGCAAAGGCATTCCTGAAGAGAAAGAATGGGGATGTATTGCTTTTAAATTCAGTTACAGCAGCCAGTAAGAAAACATACATTTTTGCTGCATATGTTCACACATTTTATACTTTCAAATGGTATTTAAAGTAAATTCAAAGGAAACCATTCACTTGTTTGGCAAGACAAGAACGTTTTCACCCCATAAAGAATTGAGGGTTGCTGCAAAGCTCACTTCTCATTAATTCCATAGTGTTTTGCAGGTTTAGTGTTTTTAGGGCAAACAAAGCAACTTCCACACTGAGAAAAATTACTGACTTAGGTATTTTTAGGTCTATCCTTTACCACAGCATGCACTTATTTTTAAAAGCCTTATTCCTCTCCTAGAGATATTAGTAACTTCTGAAGTATCTCTATAAAATAGAAGCTTATTGGTTTCCAAGGCTACCGAACAGTTAATTTTTTTCATCTGGTCTCATATCAAATTTGCAGCGAGCACCAGGAAAAGAAGTATTAATATTATAGAGCATTTTATAGTAGTACTATACTGTATTGTATAATACTACATAGTACTACATGGTAACAGTGCCATATAGCATTATAGAGTATTAATTATTATTATAGAGTATTAATTGAATTATTCACATGCTTCAATACTTTGGGACTGTGGTATGAAGTCAAATTTACAAGCAGATAAAGAAGATTTTTGAAACTGAAAAGCCCTCAGTCTCATTCTACAGCACAAGTAAGAACGATTAAACACATCTGTAGGCAAATACTGGTACCAACAGACTTTGTGTTTTGGTAAAAACATTTGTGTAGGTATCCAGGACAGAATTTACAACTCTGGTAGCTGACACATGCAAATGACCATGCTAATATTTCATTTGTTTAGCGGTTTAGCTTGACTTGCCAACCTTACTGGGAAAGCAAAGATTAAATTAAATCTAATAGCTTCTCTTTTCATATGACTATTCTGCAATCTGACTAAAGCTTTCTCCTATGGCTATCTATGTAAAATACACAGCTAGACATTGGCACTTTCAAAACCAAGCAATTGTACACTTAAAGACTGCATAAGCATAAGTTTCATTCCAGCATGATGATCAGCCCAGTAACTTCAAGCTCTGGAGTCTGTCAGCAAAAGAAGGGATCCAGAGATTTGATTTATGTGATTTTTAAGTGTAAAATTTCCCAAATGTATTTGCACATTGGTGTGATAGTTTCAATAACCTTTGTTTGAATCAATTACTACACAATTCATGCAGAGAAGAGATTTAAGATGATGAATGGCAAGTTCAGTGAGGCCTTCCTCACTGAAGAGCTTTCTGTCATGTCTATCCAAAATTATAAATAACATTCTAAACCGTAAGCTCTCCTGACATCATTACTGTGTATGTTTGGTACAGATCTAAAATTCTTCATAATCCCGTGAGCCTCTCCTACCACAGGAAGCTTGCCTTGTTTCAGTCACACTCCTCACCACTTCTGAGACCCAGATGAAGGGTTTCCCTTCCTCGTCTGCCACACATTGCATTGGTGTCAACAGACTGTGTTCATTTTTTTTTTTCTAAATGAAAGAGCCAAGCATTTTATCTAGATTTCCCTTGATGTGATAATTCAATAGCAGTCACCAAATACAGTAGAATCACTGAATCATAGAATGGTTTAGGCTGGAAAGGACCTTTAGAGGTCATCTAGTCCAATCCCCTGCAGTGAGCAGGGACATCTTCAACTAGATCAGGTTGTTCAGAGCCCCATCCAACCTGACCTTGACTGTTTCTAGGGATGGGAACTCCACTACCTCTCCGGGCAACCCGCTCCAGCGCTTCACCACCCTCAGTGTAAAAAATTTCTTCCTTATATCCAGTCTAAATCCACCCTCCTTTCGTTTAAAACCACTACCCCTTGTCCTGTCACAACAGGCCTTGCTAAAGAGATTGTCCCCATCCTTCCTATAGTCCCCCCTTAAGTACTAAAAGGCCACAATAAGGTCTCCCCGCAGCCTTCTCTTCTCCAGGCTGAACAACCCCAACTCTCTCAGCCTGTCCTTGTAGGAGAGGTGCTCCAGCCCTCAGGTCATTTTTGTGGCTCTCCTCTGGACCTGCTCCAACAGTTCCATGTCATTCCTGTGCTGAGGGCTCCAGAGCTGGACGCAGCACTGCAGGTGGGGTCTCACCAGAGCAGAGTAGAGGGACAGAATCACCTCCCTCAACCTGCTGACCACGCTGCTTTTGATGCAGCCCAGGATACGGTTGGCCTTCTGGGCTCCAAGTGCACATTGTTGGCTCATGTCCAGATTCTCATCCACCACTACACCCAAGTCCCTCTCCACAGGGCTGCTCTCAATCCCTTCATCCCCCAGTGTGTACTGATGTCTGGGGTTGCGCCGACCCAGGTGCAGGACCATACACTTGGCCTTGTTGAACCTCATGAGATTCTCACAGGCCCACCTCTCCAGCCTGTCCAGGTCTCCCCGGATGACATCCTGTCCTTCTGGTGTGTTAACTGCACCACTCAACTTGGTGTCATCTGCAAACTTGCTGAAAGTGGACACGATCCTGCTAAGTCATTGATGAAAATGTTAAACAGCACTGGTCCCAGTACAGACCCCTGAGGGACACCACTTGCCACCGGTTTCTGTCTGGACATCGAGCCATTGACCACTACCCTCTGGATGCTACCATCCAACCACCAAATTCCTTATCCACCAAACAGTCCACCCAGCAAATCCATTTCTCCCCAATTTAGAGAGAAGGATGCTGTGAGGGATCGTGTCGAAGGCCTTACAGAAGTCCAGATAGATGACATCCGTTGCTTTTCCTTTGTGTACCGATGCAGTCACTCCATCCTAGAAAGCCACTAGGTTGGTCAGGCAGGACTTGCCCTTGGTGAACCTGTGCTGGCTGTCTCAAATCACCTTCGTGTCCTCCATGTGCTTTAGCATAGCTTCTAGGAGGATCTGTTCCATCATCTTCCCAGGCACTGAGGTGAGGCTGACAGGTCAGTAGTTCCCTGGGCCCTCCTTTTTAAAGATGTGCACAATGTTTCCCTTCTTCCAGTCCCTAGGGACTTCAGCTGACTGCCATGACTTTTCAGATATGATGGAGAGTGGCTTGGCAACTACATCAGCCAATTCCCTCAGGACTCTGGGATGCAACTCATCCGGCCCCATAGACTCGTGTATGTTCAGGTTCCTCAGGTGGTCATGAACCTGATCTTCCCTTACAGTGGGAGGGGCTTTACCCCCCAGGTCCCTATCTTTTGGTCCTTCAACTCAGGAGGGGTGAGGAGAGAGATTGCCAGTGAAGACTGAGACAAAGAAGTTGTTGAGTACCTCAGCCTTCTCCTCGTCTGTCGATACTAGGTCACCATTCTTGGTCATCCGGGAGTACACTTTCTTTAACCTTCCTTTTCTGCTTGACACACCTGTAGAAGCCCTTCTTGTTATTCTTTGCATCCCTTGCCAAATTCAGCTCCAGCCATGCCTTGGCCCTCTTGACCCCATCCCTACACAAACCGGGCAGCGTCCCTATACTCTTCCCAGGGCACCTGTCCCTGCTTCCACTGCCTGTGCAGTTCCCTCTTGCTCTTTACTTTGACCAGCATGTCTTGACTCAGCCATGTTGGTCTCTTCCCTTCCTTGCCCGATTTCTTATACCTCGGGACTGAGAGCTCTTGCGCTCTACGGATCGCATCCTTAAAGATCTGTCAGCCCTCTCCTGTTCCCTTGTCCCTGAGGACTGTTTCCCAGGGTGTCCTTCTGACTAACTCCTTGAATAGCTGAAAGCTTGCTTTCCTGTAAGCAAAGTAGATTCCTTTACTTCTGTAGCACAAAAAAAAAATAAATGGAACCTTTTTCAGAAGTGTTGGAAAGTGAAAAAATGTCACCTTAAAAAGGAAATTACAGGAAAGGAAAGGTAATGAGAAAGGCTGAAAGATTTCTCATTTAAGAACATCATGCATGGTCTGATGGGGTATCGAATGACAGCAATCCCACAGAATCATAAAACCACAAAATATCTCAAGTTGGAAGGGACCCGTACGGATCATCAATTCCAACTCCCTGCTCCTCGCAGGGCTACCTAGAACTAAACCATATGACTAAGAGCATCGTCCAGACGGTCCTTGGACTCTGACAGGCTTAGTGCTGTGACCACTTCCCTGGGGAGGCTGTTCCAGTGACCGATTACCCTCCCAGTGAAGAACAATTTCATAATGTCCAACCTAAACTTCCCTTGATGTAGTTTCATTCCATTTCCCTGTGTCCTGTCGCTGGCCCCCAGAGAGAGGAGATCAGCACCTCCCCCTCTGCTGCCCCCCTTGAGGAAGGTGTAGGCTGTGATGAGGTCACCCCTCAGCCTTCTCTTTTCCAAGCTGAAAAAGCCAAGTAACCTCAGCTGCTCCTCAAAAGTTTTGCCCTCGAGGCCTTCCACCCTCTTGGTCGCCCTCCTCTGGACACACTCTAATAGTTTGATGTCCTTCTTACCCTGAGGTGCCCAAAACTGCACACAGTACTCGAGGTGAGGCTGCAGTCATTTGAGTTTAGGTACCAAACACTTCACAATACAGTGAAACCCTTACCTCTTATTCTTGATGAAAATACTCCTTTAGGGTAGCTACTGATCTGCTTGTTACCGTCCTAAGCAGTTGGGGTTTTTTTCATTGGTTGGTTGCTTTCTTGTCATGCCTTTGGTTATTCCTGTCGTGGATTCTCAGTCAGGTGGGGAAACCTAACTTATCTCCCTGTATTTCTTATAGACACATCAGTGTTGCCATTGATATTGCAGCTACTAATATATTGTTTTACATTGCTCACCTTCTGTCTTGGGGTGGAACAGCGGCATTTCTTTCCCAGCAACACTTCAATCTCTAACTGACACTTGACATTCATGACCAAAGAGAATAAATGTATTTTATGTAAGCATGTTTATAAGATTTTAACAAGTTCATGATATGATTTGGATACGAACTATTACTCAACTTGATTTGGAATGTCATGTTACCCTTAACTGTCTGGAGCTGGAAGCAAAGCAACTGGAGTGAAATTCAACTTCTTGTGCATTTCTAAATGAAAAGTGACCCACAAGGTGGAAATTGTCATAATGTGCCAGTACCAAGCATAGGAAGGGGAAGCTCATGAGTCACAGCAACAGTTTTACTTCCATTGTCAGTCACTGGGAAAATCTACAGTTCTGATGCAGTTGTCTAGAGGCAGCTGAATGAAAATAAAGCATTGCACATGCTTTGGTGCATGTGGAGGTACAGGTGCAATTGTGGCTGCGTATATGGGAGTTGTGAGGAAAGGGAGAAAGCAATTATTTCTTTAAGTCATGTTGAAAACTGAGTTTTATACATATGTTGCTGGCAAATACATAGTTGCCATCCTTTCCCCACTGCCTAAGCAAAGGAATATAGTTAAGGGTACATTTTTTTTCTTTTAAAATTTCTAGGTAGGAGTAAATAGAAACTATCAATATTCTAAGGTACAGCAAAAGACACGTACCCAATGATTATTTCACAAATGCGCATACAAAGCGTTTAGTATACTTCAGATACGTCATAACAAGAAACCACTGAGACTGCCAAGGCTCAAGAAGGAATACTAAAACTTAAAATAAGGGTATATAAGCAATGACCAAAAGCAATGACTATTTATTCTGCTCCTTGAAAGATATTCTAATATTGCAGTGCATTATTACACCCTACCAGTAACATATGCGGCATTAAATATGACCACTGGTTAACAAGTTCTAGAATTGTTTAAAAGCTCTGATTATAAACAAAACTGCTTTATTCTTTGGAAATTAAACTCATGACCGCAGTCAGAATATTCCCAGGCAAATATTAAACCATACTAAAAGCTAGAACAAAAGGAAGACATCTGTGTCTTTCACGCAATGCAGCTGCCCTGCAACATTGCTGCTCTCGTCTTCCACAGGTGGCATTTTGTAGTCATGTCCGTGCTACCACCAACAGCTATGCAACGTGACCAGGTCGAGTAGCCCCTGCTGCTTTTAGACTGGGAATGTGCTTTGTTCAGAATGCTTAGTCCCTTGACTGTATGAGTGGAAACAGATATGAAGAACTGGGATTTATCTGGGTCGGAAAATTTTACTGCTGAACGCGAAGGTTAATAAAGCAAGGCCTGTTCTAGGGAAAAGCTACTTATATGTATAGCTTCTAAGCTTCAATTGTCACTCTCTAGGAAGCAAAGGATGTCTGGTCAGCTTCTGCATTTACATAATGACTGGAAATGCTCATTAGGTTTTTCAGATAGCTCTAAAAAATGATCATTCTAGGAAAACACATCTTCATTTTTTTGCTTGTGGAGTGGGAGAAGGGTGGGGTAAAGCAGGACAGGAAAAAAGTGCATCTGCTTTGACTAAACTGCAGATGCTCACACAAGCTCCGATAGTTGGAAAAGAAACAATTTACGTGTTTCAGGACTTCAGTGTTGAACTCCACAACTTGAATGCCTCTACGACTGGAGAGGGACCTCTGAAACATGGAAAACCAGTGGGAAATGATGTATCAAGGCAAAAAACCCTCTGAGAATCTCTCCTAGTTAATTTATCTATTCAGGTTCCAAACCCTTGTTTAAAAACAAAACCAACAATAACAAAACAGAAAAAACAAATGTACTAAGTTCCCCAAAAGATCCATGATGTTACAGCCCCCATAAGGAGTTATCTGACTACTGCCCCAACTGAACTAAGAATTTTTCTTTTTCTTTGAAAAGCATTGTCTGAGCAAGGAGAAACCAACTTTTCTCTAAAGGCAACACATGCCCCTTTTGATGCGTTTTCAAGAGGGAAATTTCTACAAAAATTCATTCTCCTTGTTTTTTTGCCTGTTGGCCACAACAACCACCACCAGCACTGGCAGACAGAAAGGCCAACACATGCTCACTCCTGGCACAGCCTCGCAAAAGCTTGCCATCGCCTCAGCCACACATTCCTGCTTGATTACAGCACTCGAAGTGGTACTTCAAATTTTTAAGTCAAAGCAAATTGCTGCACAAGCAAGGAACAACACCCCCTCTCTCTCCAGAGCTACTCAGCTTGGCAACTGCCCCCTTCAGAAGCGCCCTAAAATGGGTGACGGCAATGAGGCAGCATTCTTATAAAGGCATGCTTGGCCATAACATTTTTGCTTGTGGCTCCAGTGGTAGGCTAAACTCAAAGAGGAGTGGCAAAGGTAGCGTATTCTCCAGCTCTAATGGGACTAAGTGGGTGGACAGATAGATCGTGGGGAGAATTCATAGCAGCCTGAAAACCAGGGACCATGGGAGGGCGTGAACAGGATGCCCTGGGCACGCCCACTATACAGGGGACTGCATTTCTACTAAGGACAGACTTAAGATTACGAAGGGGTATTCAGAGCATCATGTCCAATAATGGTGGGTTAGGACGCCACCACACTTTTTCAGACAGGCTATTTCATTAGCTGTCTCTGGGTCAGCTGCACACAAAGCAGATGAGAAGCAGAGTATGTCTCTACACAGCTGCTGCAGATACCTCTATTTGAGAGCGATACAGATGCACAACACCACATCATTTGGAGGTAATCTTGTCAGGGTTCTTCTGCCACAGCAATAAGCTCACAGTAAGACAACTTGACTTGCCAGAATGGGTGCTGCAGTGTGCATGAGAATCCATAAAAGAGCATCCAATGGAAAAGACACTGGACATTTCCTAAGAACATACAGCATCAAGTGAAGCACAAGGCAATGTTTTTTTAATATTTTTTTCAGGTTGATGGGACAGTAAGCATTTTTCAGTGGTATTGTTGACCCCTATGCTGAGAATTTAACCCTACTGAACGCTTTTCTTTGTTGTCTTTTGCAGTCCTCAGACTTAGTTCATTAATGTCTGCAAACACAGGTTGAAAATATCTTCTCTAAATTATTCAACTACGAAAGCAATGTCACCGCTTAAAAATTGCTGTGCTTGAACCAACCTATGTGTACCTCATATTCTCATGGGAGACACGACTGGAAAGCAAACACAGGGCTGTAGAACTTAGGAGCTGGTTGCAGAAAACAGAAAGAACTTGGTTCATATCCTCACAGTGCCCTTTACACTACTACAAAGCACTCTAAATTTAACTGCTGCCTTTAAAAATCCTTCAGTCGAGTCTACGCTTCAGCTTCTTCCAGCCTGTAAGATACAAAATTTGGTGACAGTCAAATGTAAGGAAGAAGTTTCACAAACCTGCACCCTGTTTGAGAAGCTCCGCTGCTGAGTTTGCAGCAGTTTGTGGAGAAGTTTCTGCTATCTCCTCCAAGGGATCTGCAAACAGAAAACACTATCAGTGTCTTGTTTGGACTTGAATCAACAAATCAATGCACATGGTCAAGCATGAGTTTAGCTTTTGTAATTGTTATCTGATATACTGGACAACTCTTGGCTATTAACACGAAACAGTGTTGTATCTGCACCTATAATAATTCATGTGGGTTTTGTGCTGCATCAGGTTTTTTGTCTCCAGTGCTGCAGGAGGGATGCTCAACCTTTATTTCTTGATAGTAAAAGACATAACTACATAGCATATGCTGCAGGGACACACATGCTGTCATGTTAAAACAATACTAATTGCTATATTCCCTCATTACAACCTTGAAATATTTTAAATAGTGAAATTCTAATTATCTCATTTAATTTGTATAATTTACACTATTTCAGGCACAAAGCCTCTGTGCTTCTACCATGAAAACAATTAATTGTATTTTGATTCAAAAGATGACAACATAATCCTTCTTTCTTCATACTTATGTAGAAAACAAAATCTGAACTATTAAGACAGCAGTGGAATGTTTGTCTCCCAATCTTCTGTTAAAATTAGTGAGAAGACCGTCCATCAGTATGCTATTTCAGTTATATAAATGCATGTAAAAAGGTCTCACTTACTGCTGTATTAAACATGATGCATGCTGTCTTTGAATACACTCAAATGAGGAAGAGAGCAGTAATCCGGTGTGTGACACTATTCACATGTTTGGAATTATCCATATGCTTTAAATACTCCACACACTGTGCCCAGAATCATTAACCACAGAATATCATCTTAAAATGCGTGATCATATTGGATCAAAAAATAAATCTAAAATAAAATTTCACTGTGGTATGTTTATTCAGGACAAGGCAAATGTTTCCGTCCTGCACCTCTACCAGAACAGAAGGAGCTTTCCATTTTAGGTGAGGAGGATGAGGCGAACAAGCTCACCTACCACACTGGTTTGCCATATAAAGAGATCTCTGGTCACATCCACCATAGCATGTTTTTGTGCTAAAATGGTTTCATTAAGGTATTTGCATAATTCAAATGCTATGTTTGAACACTGACATATGGCCTTTAACAAAAGTTTAAAGAGTTCAGAGAAAACCACAAGAATGTTTAACATTTCAATAATACATCTGGTGTTAACTTCATGTGGGAGAGTAACAGACAACTGAATTATGGGGCAAGCATAACTACATTTTGCTGTTGTCTTAGTGTGGTTTATGAAATCACCATAACCAAAATGAGAATTACAGTCCCATGATGCAACACAGGCTTTTTGATCATTTACTTAAACAATATTTGGACCCGTGTAAGTTGCTACTTCCTTCCTGACAGTGTCACATCCAGGGCACCTTCTGATCTTTACCTACTTGCCTTCCCTAAAGCCCTTTCGCCACTCAGACCGGAATGAGTGGTTATATCTAACCATACGTGGGCATAATTTCATGTCTAAGAAGTACATTTGTCTTCTTACATGCTAGATTACTGCGCAGATTTCCATGACGCATGTATGTTTATGACTGAAATATCACAGTACTAGTCTGCTCACAACTACAGCTTGGGCAAGAGCCATCAGCAGTACTGAAGAACTACTACAGCTTCTTTCCCTATGCATTCTTGCTCAGACCTTGACTTGTGACATGTTCACCTGCCTTCAGACACTGGCACTTTGAAGCAGAGCTGGGCTGGGTATATCTCTTCTGTACTTTAACAAGCATACCTCTGTCTGGGATGAGAAGCTTGCAGGGCAATGCCAGTGGAGTGATGGAATGCTGATACACCAGAGCTGTCAAACTCCCTGTGGTCAGAAGAGTAACAAGACATGTACAATTAACTTGGTGGACAACAACAATGCTTAACAGTTATGTTGGCTCCTAAGTATTTTATAGACCAAGGGGCCTCCCCCCCACTAAATTCTCTTGGCACCTAAGCCAAGACCTTCTTCGGTTAACTTTAGTGTATTCATCTTTCCCAGCACTGTCCCAGTTGGATGTACTTGAACTCATTAATCACATTCATACGCTCCCTTTCCCTGCTTAAACACACTGCTTAAATCCTAACCTAAATGGCTTTGCTTCAGAGGGAGAAAGCACAAAAATGACAAAACCAGTAACATATGGAAGTCAGTAAATTCCTTTCAATACTCTTACCTTCTGCTATTAAATGTAGTAAAATCTTATAAAGATGGTAAGAGCACAAGAGGTCAATGCTATGCGATGAGGCAGAGAAAGAGCAAGGAGTTCTGCCTCCTAGCCACCTAGTCTCCACTGTCTAGTGCTTTGTCTACAGGCACCTCTATTTTGTGCTTCTGAAAGTATAAAAGATGGTATAGATAAAACCTCCTCTGTTCACTGTGGCGGTGATATACATAGCATTCTCTATTAAATTATCCTTCTTTTCTATTCAAAGTCACTTTTGTCATTTGGACTTGGCTTAATTAAAATAATTAAACATTAGTTATCCTTGATATTAGCATGTGAGACTATATAGAGTGAGAGGAAGGCGTAATATTCATCAGTGTCTTTGTAAAAAAAACCATCTTTTGATCCCGTTTACTAACAAACATTGAACATTATAATCACACGCTTGAGAAAAATCACAGTTCAACCAAAAACAACCTCATTTTTACAGCCCATCAAAAATTTCTTTGAAATGGAAAGATGACCCAACTCTGCAAGGGTCTTACAGAAATGCAAAGACCAGTTGATACTATTAGTCCTTCATTGTCTTATCCATACAAGTATGTGATAGTGCCTGCCCACCTACTTTGTGAAGCAGTTTTGAGGCTGTATACATTGAAGGATTAAGAGATGCTCAAACTAAATGATTAGTAGGGCTACATACGTGCCATAAACAGGTACTTCAAGATCAAGGTAGGACTGGGCTAAAAATTCTAATTTGCAACAAGTCTTACGCCAAACACTGACAAAATTAAATTCACCTTTACTTCAAATAGGATTTGCCATTTTACACTTGTTCATTTTATGGTCGATTACCCTTTCACAGGTGTATTGGGTGTAAGTGATGAGGCTGGTAGCAGAGGGTAGGAAGGCTGCAGGGTGATCTGTGTGGGAAGAGGCCAGGGGCTGCCCCATGCCGGACACAGCCAGCTCCAGCAGACCCACTGCTGGGCACGGCTGAGCCACAGGTGGGATGCCCCTCGGAAAGTGTATCTGAGAAAGGGCAGAAAAGGCCGCACACAGACAAGAAGGGAACAAAAAGGGTGAGACACAGCAGAAGGAACACCATGGTCAAAGGAGGAGGAGAAGGAGGTGCTTCAGGCACCAAAGCTGACATCCCCCACTCTGCAGCCCGTGGAGGACTTCACATTGGAGCTTTCTCATCCCATTTTCCCCTCATGCCCCACTGAGGAGGGCAAATGAGCGAGCAGCTACGTAGATGTTTGGCTGTTTGCCACAACAGGTAATGCGCTTTCATCATATTACATTAGGTAGGCTGACACCGAATAATGTACTTTGTGAATGTCCCATTCCAGTGACATTTTAGCCAGCTAATATACAGTATAAATATAACACAAAATGAGGACAAAATAAGGTAAAGGTCCTGAATCAATAAGGCCCACAACAGTAATCTAGCTCAGCTGTCTGCAGTGGCATTGGTAGTGGTAGACAAGCTTGACCGCTTGAAGCTTGGTTATATGCATCAGTGTCCTGCACGTATACTTAAGGTAAATGTGTGTACAGGGCTCCTATAACCTTAGAATGGGTTCCTACAGAAATCACCAGAACCTGAGCAAAGCATTCTCTCATTTGCACTCCAAGTCTACAAAAAAGCTCTGGCAAATGCAAACTGTTTCCATTTTCTGTGTCCTTGTGATGCACGGTACTTACCAAAATATGGTTCATTTGGGCATCCTTTCAAGCGCACCCCCTTGTGAGTGCATTCAATCAGAAAATGCCTTACAAGCTCATTTGACAAATCTCCAACTGTGTTGAAAAAGAAGAAGAAAGCTCATGAAGAGAAGCAATGAACTGACATCAGTCTCACAAATTAGCAGGTCTTTATAAAGCAGTTTTCCACATTACCACCAAATGTTTTATATACAGCATGCAAAGAATATATTAGAACTGCTCTGCTGCAAGGTTACAAGCCATAGTAAAAAGGCCATTTTGCAAAAAAAAAAAAACAAGCAAGTATCTCACTTTAGACAACCAGAGGAAAAGGTTTTGTAATTGTAAGTGACTGACATCCAAATATACACTGGTGTCCAAAATGTCCAAGCATGGTCCCAACTACAGACAGGAACAGAAATTTGGAAAATGAATGGTTAGAAATTCTCATGCACTTGCCCATTAGAAGAACTTGTATCCACTGTGACAAAGGAGTAAAAGTATGATAAAATACTCAGATTTCTAGTGACACAGTTCTGCTTGCAGAACTTCTCCAGATTAAAACAATAAAAGATTTAGCTACACAAAGGTAAGGATGCCACTTCCCTCAGTGAATTTTTATGTTTCAAAATGTTTGCAGTTTTACACTAAGTCTTTGTTCCTGAAAAAAATCACATGAAACACTCAGTTTTCACTAGATTTTTAAAGACAGGTTTTATCTCTCATGAATCTAGGACAACTCAGAATTGTTAAGTTGAATGTAATGAGGAGACTCAAAGTCCAAGAGACATGTAAAAGTTCCCTTGAGAATTAGAATTCTTTTAAATATATACAAACATATGCACACGTATCATTGAGACAACTTCATTATTTCTTGAAAGATTGGTTCACAGTATTTCACACCTGACTACAAACTAAATCTCTATCTAAGTAATTAAAGGGTTATTTCATAGCAACGGGACAAAGCTACCCAACCATTCAAACCTTGACAAAAGAGCCACAAACACAAATGCTCCCTTTGACTCTGATCTATCAGCCACAGTCCAGGAAACACGTGACATCAAGGGTTGACTTTCAGGCTAATACAGATGAACACATTAATCTGGACAGCAGAGACTTCTATGCAAGCAAACATTGCAAAGATTGCCTTTTCAAGCAGCTTACTGTTTGCCATTATGCTCTCACAATATTAAAAATAAATTATTACAAGTGTATGTGGGAAAGGGAAGCCTGGAACAAGAAACCATGCAGAAGACTGAACAAATTTTTGTCTTCGGGGATGAAACAGTGGGAACCAGAAAAGCTAAATATCTCAGAAAGAGAAGTGGAAGAATGCTACAGTCTCAACTATAATTTTCTCTTACTACCACTTGCCTGTGGTACAACTAACATAAACTGGCTCTTAAAGGCTAGCAGAGTTTGAACTTTCATGTCTTCCTGGACTTCACTGGTCTGATGATAAAAAAAGATTACTAAAAAACCCTACAGCCACTCCCCATTTGCCTCTTTGTTGTTGCTATCACCACCCCAGTGCACCCCTGTTGTCTTCATTAAATAAGACATTGTAGTGGTCCTGCTGATGCTTCTTGGCAATAAAAACTATTACGTGGTAAATTTTTACTAGAAATTGCCTCAAGATACCAGATTAAGTGTACAGAATTTGAAAGTGTTATTGTAATAGAGGTGGACTGCTAACGTTGCCCCAGAGTGAGCATGAAATCTTAACAAAACCAAAGCAAACGAAAAGCCAACCAACCAACCAAAACCACACGTCCGTACCTACAACACTAAGAATCACCGCTTTCCTGTGATCCCAGTTACTTACCTCACGAGGAGAAATGTACTAATGAAACACAATAAGCTTTGTAAAAGGAAAACAGAAGCAACGAAAACCACCCGACTACCTCTCATTAGGTCATGCAGAGAGAAAATCAGAAAGGCAAAATCAGAAAATCGGAAAGGCAAAAGCCCAGCTAGAAATCAATACATTAACAACAAAAAGAGAGTCAAGGAGATTCTCCATCCTCTACTGGATGCGGAGGGGAACATTGCCACTGAGGATGAGGAGAAGGTTGAGGTACTTAATGCCTTCTTTGCCTCAGTCTTTAATAGTCAGACCAGTTATCCCCAGGGCATTGAGCCCCCTGAGCTGGAAGGCAGGGACGGATCGCAGAATAAACCCCCCATAATCCAGGAGGAAGCAGTTTATGACCTGCTGAGCCGCCTGGACACTCACAAGTCTCTGGGGCCGGATGGATCCACCCGAGAGTACTGAGGGAACTGGCAGAAGAGCTTGCCAAGCCACTCTCCACCATTTCTCAGCAGTCCTGGTTAACAGGGGAGGTCCCAGATGACTGGAGGCTTGCCAGTGTGACGCCCATCTACAGGAAGGGCTGTAAGGAGGATCTGGGGAACTACAGACCAGTCAGCCTGATCTCAGTACCAAGGAAGATTATGGAGCGGTTCGTCTTGAGTGCGCTCACCATGGATGTGCAGGACAACCAGGGGATCAGGCCCAGCCAGCTTGGCTTCATGAAAGGCAGGTCCTGCCTGACCAACCTGATCTCCTCCTATGTCCAGGTGACCTGCCTAGTGGATGAGGGAAAGGCTGTGGATGTTGTCTACCTGGACTTCAGGAAAGCCTTTCACACTGTCTCCCACAGCATCCTCCTGGAGAAGCTGGCAGCTCATGGCTTAGACAGGTGCACTCTTCACTGGGTAAAAAACTGGCTGGATGGCCAAGCCCGGGGAGTTGTGGTGAATGGAGCTAAATCCAGTTGGCGGCCGGTCACAAGTGGTGTTCCCCAGAGCTCAGTATTTGGGCTAGTTTTGTTTAACATCTTCATCAATGATCTGGATGAGGGGATTGAGCGCGCCGTCAGTAAGTTTGCAGACGACACCAAATTGGACGGGAGTGTTGATCTCGAGGGTAGGAAGGCTCTGCAGGGGGATCTGGACAGGCTGGATCGATGGGCTGAGGCCAACTGTATGAAGTTTAACAAGGCCAAGTGCTGGGTCCTGCACTTGGGTCACAACAGCCCCATGCAACGCTACAGGCTTGGGGCAGAGTGGCTGGAAAGCTGCCCGGCAGAGAAGGACCTGGGGGTGTTGACTGACAACTGGCTGAACATGAGCCAGCGTGTGCCCAGGTGGCCAAGAAGGCCAACAGCATCCTGGCTTGTATCAGGAATAGTGTGGCCAGCAGGAGTAGGGAAGTGATCGTGCCCCTGTACATGGCGCTGGTGAGGCCGCACGTCGAATACTGTGTTCCATTTTGGGCCCCTCACTACAAGAAAGACATTGAGGTGCTGGAGCGTGTCCAGAGAAGGGCAACGAAGCTGGTGAAGGGCCTAGAGCACAAGTCTTATGAGGAGTGGCTGAGGGAACTAGAGCTGTTTAGCCTGGAGGAGGCTGAGGGGAGACCTTATCACTCTCTACAACTACCTGAAAGGAGCTTGTAGTGAGGTGGGTGTTGGTCTCTTCTCCCAAGTAACTTGTGATAGGGCAAGAAGAAATGGCCTCAAGTTGCATCAGGGGATGTTTAGATTGGACATTAGGAAAAATTTCTTTCCTGAAAGAGTGGTCAGGCACTGGAAGAGGCTGCCCAGAGAGGTGGTGGAGTCACCATCCCTGGAGGTGTTAAAAAAAAAGTGTAGATGTGGCACTTTGGGACATGGTTTAGGAGGCCTGGGGGTGTTGGGTTGATGGCTGGACTTGATGATCCTAGAGGTCTTTTCCAACTTTAATGATTCTATGATTCTATTCTATGATTTTACCCTTGCAGTAGTACAAATGGAGCCAAGAATACTACAGATACTGGTTGCTGATTTTCCATACATTGATTAATGTTTTCTGTATGTTGTTGTCATTTTACCTTTCACAACTGTCAGGCATAAGTTGTACAAAGAGGCAATGGATATGGGAGAGGAGGTGTATTTCATCACTTCTTTTAAACAACTATCAGCTTTCCTCAGAGAACCTCCTCAGATTTACATCTAATGTAGAACTGTCTCTAAACAAAACCTTGGGGTCAAAAATATTCAACCTTTCAGCCAAGCAAAAGTTTTGCATGGTGGTAGGTGCATCAGATGCAGACTTCTGATTGTTAGGAAGGACCCATTATTGAGGTGACGCTGGTTTTCTATTAGGTTGATATGGTACAATACATGCACAGCCACAAGTAACATACATTTACAAGCCATAGTGAAAGTGTAAAGTACAACAGACATCTCATCCAGTCTCATCTAACAAGATACCAAATGGAGCCCGTAACTCAAGTTGCACTTACTAGAAGAGGGGACATTCCTCCAGATTATTACCCAGCAAAAAGGACTTTCTACTGTGTATGGCTTGTTAAATAATAGATAGAAGGCATACAGTACCTTTCTTGTTTAACTGCAGCACAGAAGGAGGTGGTGTAGCAACCTTCATTGCTAGCCCATAGGCTCCCCGGAAAGAATGACTGTCTCGAACAATGAATGACCCAGGTTCCTTATCCTTGAGAACAGCAATGGCTGCAAGGGATTCCAGGAAAGAGAAGAAACAAACAGTTCCACAACAATGCACACACCCAAAAAGTACAGGAGTGCAAATCTATAATTAATAGGAGACTAAAGGAAATAAGATCCTTTTCTCTGTCTCCATTGCTGTAGAACAGAATACAGTCAAGTGTATTTGGGGGATCTGAATGAAAACATCTCATGCAAGTCTCACAGACAGTTATTCAAGAGAAGCCTGAAGTACAGATCCCTACTCATTTTTAAACTGAGAAGGACGTGCAGGTCCCACCAGGATTCCTACAACCAGTGCAAGAGCAAGTTGATTCCTGCTTACATTTTGTCAACTTACTAGAAGCATGACAGAGAGCACAGCTCTCTGTAATTCCCAGGCCGACAAGAGAGTACTGGTTTTTTCTCTCCTATGCAGTTTCGACAGGCGGAGCAGATCTATTTTCACCCACCACCAAGATTCTGTCCCTGCAAAGCAGTCTCACTCCCTTACTAGTTTTAAAGCAAGGAAAGGGATGTAAGTGAATATGTGCTCTTTGACCGTCCAAGCATTGAAATATTTTACATCTGTATTCTGTGATCTCTGGTGAAGTCTGATATGAAGTCCTCCCTAGGAGGAACCACGTGCAGGGAAACTGCTCTTGCTTTCCATGAGTCTGCTGCAGACTTTGAAATCTATTAACCCAAAATCTTAAACTGACTTTGAAAAAAGGCTCATCTAATGATTAATCTTAATTTGATCTTAGTACTGTGCTTTTTTTTCCCCCTTAAACTTTTTGGAAATACTTGTGTTTGTTTCCAGAATTTCTAACGCTCAGCATGCCTTCAAAGAAACCCTGGAAAAAGCCCAGTTTTGACCTTGGAGTCCTTAACTGTTGATATACACAGAACGTGGGGCACGAAGCCATATTTTGCAAAGGCTGAACAATGATTACACCATAAACAAACACACACATTTTTTTTCCATGAAAAAAGAGTAGCAACAGAAAATTGGGAAAATGCAGACATAATCGTCTCTCCTGTTTAAGTGAGTAAAAGCAAATGCATACAAATTCTGTTCTATTCACCTGTCAGATGGTGAAGCAAACAACTACTTTCAAAATAACCTGTCATCTGTTGAGAGGAGGAGGATAAATATATAAACCCCTGCAATTCAGCAGTACTTCCATAACACTTCTAAATCCGCAGAGGGACAGTAATCATTTGTCACAGGAGCAGTCCATTAAGGACAGGAAAAAAGTCCAAATGCTCCCCCTCCTCAGCAACAGTATCTTAAAACACTTTTTAAAAGGAATTTTACTTGGCAGCGTGAAAAGAGGCATACTAAAAGGTTGGGAAGATTTTATTTTCATTTGTTTAAGCAGCTAGGTTAAAAGTTCCTTTATGATCTGCTCCCCTCTCTGGACTTGCATCAAAACAGGAAATTTTTTTGCACATTCGAAGACTCAGTTGTCATTATGCGTGGGGAGCAGACAAGGGGAAGGGGACTGGATCGAAAGGACTAGTAAAACATCATCCAAAGATCAATTAATGATCTGTTTTCTATGACCTTTATTCCCCATGGCTCATATTTACCACTAGACTATAAGGGGCATCCTCACCACTTGAGAAACTATGAACTAGACAGACGTAGCAATTCATCATTTGCCAATAGCTGAAGGCTATTTTGGTTTACTGTGCACTTCCTCCCTAATGCAGAACCAGTTCTTCATTTTTCCTTTTTGACAACCACATTTTAAGAATTCTAGTTTAAAATCCTGCCATAACTCATTAAATGCAATTCACTGTAGCTGAATATTACAATACGGACACAAGGACTGTCAGACCAATTGCATTTGCAAAGCAATGTTTTATTTACGCATTGTTGCAGGGTGTTGCAAGGTGTAAGTCTGTATGCATACATTTTCCCATACATAATAAAAGCTTTCTCCATCTCATTCAATAATACCTCTACATATAGATGTACTATATCTGTATTGTACATCATAAAGATGTTGTTCCATGGGAGTGTTATTTTATAACCTTTAAGAAATAATGTATGTCACTTGCAGCTGACAATGAAATTCAGGCTACAGAACAACTGGTAGATGAGGATGCTTTTATGATGACTTCTAGCTAATGAATTATTCTCTCATATTTAGCACCTCTCAACCTATTATCTGTGTAGGGAAACTTGTACTCAGAAGGCTTCTGAGAGCACAAGTTGTTTGGTATTGCATCACACATATCTGCCATTCCAAAACCTGGAGCTTTTCAGTAAAGTACGTTTGCAGCAGCTATCGCACGCAGATTTAAATTACTTCGTAGTTAGTTCAGTTACGCTAACAGTTTGTCTCATTAACTGAACAGTTTTTAAGGACTACTTGACTGCCCTCCACTCTCAAATTCACCCTTTGGACAAAACAAATTAAGTGAGGTTGTCCGCAGCCCTTCTAGGTTTTGTATTTCTTCTTATATTTCTTAGAGACATCAGGTATGCATCAAAAAAATTTAAGGAGAATTCACCAACTAGCCTATCTGTGAATGGATATGCCAGAATATGTATCAGTTGATATACCTTGTTCTCTTGAAATATCTGGCTTATACCAGAACCTGGATGTGTCCTGGACAAATTTTACGGTCACATGTTTATCAGTTGTGTTTTCTGTGAAACAAAAGGAAAAAAAAAAAAAAAAAATTTTAAATACAAAAGCATTATTTACTGTTCTTTCCAACTTCCAATCACCTTAATTATTCAAAAAACTCATGATTAGAAGGACAATTTAGAGAAACTCTGAACTGTTTTAGAACCAACAAATATAAAGCCGTACACTAATTCTGAAAGCATTCTTGAAGATTCATTTTGCAAAACCTGTAAAATATTGAAAACTCTTACATTTTTAAAGCTGTATTAAATACAAAGCCTCTCAACGGGGTCCAGTGAATACACATCTGCATTTTTAACTATTCTTGACAAGTCTAGAAAGGTGCAGAGAGAAGCCAGCCCTTATTAAAAGAAATTGGACTCCTCACCACTCACTTGTGGTTTGGCAGTTCAAAAGGTAGGCTGCCCTTGGCTGACGTCTAGGGAAGCGCAGAATTCTGCAGCCTTGTTCAGAATAATACATGCAAAGCCAGTGAACTGGTGCCACTTATTACAAACATTCAAGTCCTCTATGCCATTTTCATTGCTTTTATTTCTTCCCCTGCCCACTTTTAAAGTCCCCTAAATGCTTTTTATAAACTCATATAAAATCTAATGTATTTTGCATTTCTCTGATGCAGAACCTACCTGGCACTGGTGAAGTGCTTAACATTTTTGAGAAATCTGGGAGGACATTTGGGAAGGGGATGCTGATTGTGCTGCCACTGTGGGGGCTAGAGAAGCCACTTGAAGAAGGTGACACGGAGGCGAAGGAACGGTCTCCTTCAGAGGACCTCTTTTTCTCTGGAAGAGGCGGTTGAGCATGTAGGTTCCCTCCATGGTGCTGCTGAACCGCACTGCTCTGGCTATTGTGTCCAGAGGCCACTGTAAGAAAGTTTTGTGTCAAAAAGCCATTGTCCTCGGCACTTGCCACTGATGAGCTCATGGTTTTAGGAGGGGTGCTAGTATTGGCTATGAAAGTAGCTTGTTTCTCCTCTCGGGGGGAGCTACTGGCCCTGCTGCCCCCGCTGTAGCTCAGGTAAGCCCGGGCACTGCTGCTGACAGCAGGTTCTTGCTGTGGCTCTGCTGGTGAATTCTCCAGGCTGCTCAGGGTGACGACTTGCAGTCCTGGAGTTTGGAAATGAGACAAGAGAGAGACATCTTGCATGGCATTTGAAAATTCAGAGGGCTCAAGGTAACCTCCCGGCGGCCTGCTGTTTCCCATTGAAAGCTGGAGTGACGGGGAAGCTTTAGAGCTGCTTTCAAGCCAAGGACGTTCTGTTGCAGAAGAGCTGTCAAAAAAAGCCAAAAATTGAACACAAAAATAAAACAACAGGCAAATCATTCCCTTTAAATGTCACTGTACAACCCACATTGCAGCAATCATCGAAAGCAATGAATCACCTCGCCCAGGACAATACCTGAGAGTGCTCTTTCACAACATGCTAGAGACCTAGTGATGCATCTGGATCAAGGGATTCACCCCGATCACTCATTTCTTCAGTGTAGGTCATTACTTTCTGCCTCGTCTCACCCTCCACCTAGCCATGTTGATGGGACAGTTTCTGGGTTTGCACTGTAAACCAGGTCATCAAATTAATCGCAGTTAAAAATATTCCTCTTTCCCCCTGTTTGAGAGGGTTACTTTCAATATGAATCAATTCAGTGACACTGTTCACAGCATTGCTCCACATACAGCGGTCCTGGAGATCTCTACATGGTGAGCTGAAGGGCTACCTGGAAAAGAGCAGTAGGAGGCGAAAATTTCTTAAGCCAAAATTTCTTAAGGCTGCCGTCAAAGGCAGAGGGTCATGGAAGAAAACTGACACTTCCACAGCAGTTCTTACATGCAGAGTCTCTTATGCTCATTAAAAAAAAAAAAAAAGAAAAAGAAAAAAGAAAAGAAATGGGCTAAGGAGGTAGTTGTGCACCATCACAAGATAAATGAATAACTCTAGTAAGAACACAGTTCACAAGACCCAGCTCTTAGTCCAGGTCCCTTTTAATATAATTTATATTAAAAAGGAAGTGAGGCAGGTCCAGTGATTAATTTATTTGATGATGGAATCATTTTGATTGATAGAATTAAATATTTCAACAGTAAACATTAGATTTTTCTGCTGGGTAGCAATTCCACCTGCTAAGTGAAGAATAACAAATATCCTTCTAAACAAGACAAACTAAGCTTCTGATGAAACCATCTGATAAAAGTTTAAATTGTCTCCTTCTGAAAGAGACATGCCCTTAGACAGTAGCTGGAGAACGTTACCAGCAATATCAAATGTAGAGAGAACAAACTCATTGTGAGATGCAAAGGGAAAAGAGCTGACATAAGTTATATATAAAAAAGGAAAGGAGTTTTAATTAAAAGGGCACTGTGGAAACGGATACCAGTAGATTTGAACAGATCAAAGCAGAAAGGCCATAAGGAAGTGGAAGGGAAGCAAAAGGAAGAAGACATCACTGCAAGAAAAAAAACCCTACAGCTGTAGCTATCTGCTATATGAAATGAAAAATGACAGAAAAAAATATTTAGAAAGAAGGGAACAATTTTCTAGATAAAATTTGAAGTAGGAATGTAAACTTGATAATGACTGCATCGCCTGATAAGCTTTTAATTCATATCCACTTATAATGAAATGTTACATTGCCGCCTCCTCAGAAAACACTAACATATTTTGTTCAGTCTTATGATTTGCGTTCATAATCACAAAATGAAAAAATTCTTTCATAGTCCAAGTACTGATTGAAAACCAAATCAATTAGGTGGAAAGATAAATAAAAGATAAATAGCTATCAACATGCTTGCAGTCCTCACTGAGACTCTGACATACCAACGAACAGCATTCCAAATAGTTACTGTGAAAAAGGCACCAATTATCCAAGAACAAGAATAGGGTAATAAGCCACAAAGGAATGTTTCTGCAGAGTGATAGAGAAGGAAACCTAATCAGCTGTAACGTAACACCTCATCTATTAGGTAAATATTGGGACACAGCTAATGACTGACCATTCATTGTCTTCTGAACCCTATAACAGTAACCTGGGACTCCTTGTTTGTATGCTGTTTCTCCTGCTGTTTCTCATCTTATGCTGTAAGCTCCTTGGGACAAGGACTATTTTTTAAATCTATACTATTCAAGCTCTGACTCAGAACCCTATATGTTTACCACAACACAAATACGAAATAATAAAACCTCTCAGCCTGCTGAGCAGCTGAAAGGGAGTCAGCTATTCATGACCAAAACCAAACCCTCTGACATTTTACTGCCTAAAAACACATGTTCTGCAGTGAGAAGAGTGCTCCCTCTCTCTAATATACAAGTTATTCCAATGTGAAATTTCATGAAATGCTTTTCAGGAAGGCATTAGAGAAGCTGGTTAAGCACACAGGAAAACATGTATGAGCTTGTGCTAGCACATAATAAAATAACGGAGCTATAAATTCATATTTATTTTTGTATTCCTATTTATCTTCAAAGCTAATTGTGTCCCTGACATATAAATAACATCTGTGTATGTGGTAAATTCCAGTTGGTGGACATCATCACCATTAAATGTCACAACCAGACTCGAAGTCCTTGGGTGAATGCTCTGCAATGAAGATGCAAGCATGACATCTTCGCTGGAAACTACAGTTATGAGAACTAAACAATAAGGTAGCAGAATCTTTTTCCTACCTTTCTCCCCCTGGGATAGGACTGTTACTTGAAACAGTACACGAAGGCACGAAACAGCGCTGAAAGGAGGGATCTGTCTGCACGTTGGCCCTCAGCAAAGCAGGGTTAGCGCCCACAGTACTGTCAGACATCACCATAGAGTGGTTAATGGCTTCCGTGTAACTTCGAGATTCTGCAGCAAAGGAAACAAATTAAAAGGCAAGTTAAAAAACAACTCACATTTTTATGGACCTTGTACTGAAAGAAGTGTTTATAAAACAATCTGGTTTTCTCTTAAGAGGACTACAAAGAAGAGTTTTTATTTGTTTGAGCAGGAACATTTTATTTCACAACTTTACGCTGATTGCTGAAAACATCCAGCAGGACAAATGGCAGAGGGAAGAGTAGAGAATTGCACCACTCAAACTGTTTGATCAGTTCTCTAGGCTATATTCTCTAGCCCTAAAAATGAGAAGAAACCCGTCTGTTCCAAGTTTTGCATTGCACAGTCCACAGTGTTAATTGGATACGTCTAGTCAAGTGTCCTGTGTGACTATACACACCTTCAGTGTGCATTTAAACACCAAAGTGATAGAAAACTGGAGTATTAATTCAACCCACCTACTCAGCCCATGGCTGAATGGGGCAGGGGACCTGGTGGAAGATGACAAGGAAAACGCTGAGGTACTCAAACCTTCTTCACCTCAGTCTTTACCAGTAAGCCAGGCCTTTGGGACTCTCAAGCCCCTGAGACCACAGGAAAAATCTGGATCAAGGAAGACTTACCCTCCGTGGAGGAGGAATAAGCAAAGGAGCAGTTAAACAAACTGGACATATCTAAGTCCATTGGGGCCTGACAGGTTGCACCCACAAGAGGTTAGGGAGCTGGCTAATAGCACCGCAAGGCGACTCTTGATAATCTTTAAAAGGTCACAATGATTGGGACAGATTCCTGAAGACTGGAAGGGAGCAAGTATCACTCCTATCTTCAAGAGGGACATGAAAGATGATCGCCGGGAGCTGCAGGCTTGGCTAGCCTAACCTCAGCCTCTGGAAAGGTGACGGAGCAACTAACCCTGGAAACCATTTCCAAACACATGAAGGAAAAGAAGATGACTGACAGGTGTCAGCATGGATTTATGAAGGGGAAATCACGCTTATCCACCCTGACAGCCTTCTTCAGTGAACTGACTAGCTTAGTGGCTAAGGGAAGAGCAGTGGGTGTTGCTTATCTTGACTTTAGTAAGGCTTTTATCCGGTCTCCCATAACATCCTCAAACAAGCTGACAAAGCATGAGTTAGGTAAGTGGACAGTGAGGTGGACTGAAAACTGTCTGAATGGCTGGGCCCAGAGGCTTGTGATCAGCTGCACCAAGTCCACGTTTGATGTTGAAAGGTTAAAACAACCATGATGGTCGGTCTTCACACCTTGAAGAACAGAAAGCCCCTAAAACAAAGATCTGCAAATACCTGCCTCGGGGCTGGCCACTGTTCAGGCAGAAGCTGCAGCAGGAAGTCAAGTAAAACAGCAACTTAGTGGTAGCTGATAGGATGAAGGTATGAGCTCTATTTATCTTAGGTAATTATAACACTAAAAAGCACACCCCCTAGGAGGAGACCTGAAATGTAAGTGTAAGTCCACCTTAATATAATGAGCTAAACTAAAATTAGGACATGCGCATATGAACTTTTGTACAAGTAACCAACCAAATATTTTAATGTAACAACTTCTTTGCTACTGTTTTGTATAAAAGACCCTATGTGTTTCTAAAAGGTGTGCTGGCTGATGTTAAATGCCTGGCACGCCGCTCTGCAAACTGGCAATAAAGACAAATATCTCGACTCAGTGCGTCTCAGCCACATCTGGAGCTCTGTGCCCATTTCTGGGCTCCCCAGTACAAGAGAGACATGGACTTGCTTGAGCAAGTCCAGCATGAGGCCACAGAGATGCCTGGAGCATCGCTGGGACTGGAGCATCTTTCATAGGAGCAGGGGCTGAGAGAGCTGGTACCGTTCAGCCTGGAGGCTCAGAGGTATATTATCACCTTGTATAAAAACCTGATGGGAGGGAATGAAGATGAGGGAGCCAGCCTTCTCTCACTCTTCTGCTCACACGAGGAGAAAACAGACAGTTGAAAGGCAGTTGAACAGCACAGGATTTAGTTACCAGTACAGCTACAGATTTCAGGTGTGAATTTGTTCACACCACACAGACAACAAAGTAAAGTAACTAAACAAATACCTTGCAAATAGCATCGGAGTAATTGTTTTTAAATTGATTCAAGTCTGAACTATGTTCAACTTAATTATACTGGACATAAATACTATGGGTTATAGTTAAAATGGATGCCTTTGGATGAGGAACAATGCGGATGCTATTACTGAAGAGTTTTATACAGGAACAGTTCAATCACCTTCTTTACACATACATTTCAATAACCAGTCAAGCTCTAATGAGGACTGTATTTCATTATTCTGGTATAGTCTAAAGCAATCCAACACCTATTCACATAAGCCCAGGTCCGACGGCACTATTTTCTACCACGGAAAAGACCATGCACTAAGATACTGCAAATGCCCGCACATCTGAATAGCTTCATACACCTGAATATTTCCATTGACCTCAACACTTGCAGGACTGGAACCCAATAAGATGATCGCAGATCATTACTGTCTCTTGAGTAGATACACTTCAAAAGATTGAGGGAGAAAAAATACACAAGAAACTCACAGAACAATTTCAGTCCTATAAAAAGTTAAGATCACGTTAATGCATCTTTTCCATAAGGAAATCTTTCTAGTAAAAAGAGGAAGGTTCTCATTATTTCTGCGAGGGCCACTGAAACAAGTGTAAATAAATCTCCTCCCTTCAATACATGGCAGACCCTGGCTCTGCTATGTTTTGAATGAGGAGGGTGCAAGGTACTTAAAAGAAATGCCTAAGATAAGAAAATCTGCGAATCGGTGCCCCGATTGAGAACCATTTGAATTCCTCACATAGCGCACATACTGTACAGAGCAAACATTTAACTGGTTGAGGGAAACATTAGAAAACTGAGATGCCGTCTTTTCACTATACCCATTACTTTAACTATATCCACGCCAGCCATAAAAGTGAACTTTAAGGAAATACTGCAGAAATGTGTGTGGGGTGAAAGAGAGAGAGAGAAATCTGAATCTGTATCTACCTAACAGATCAGATACATGACAGTCATTCTCATACCACTGCAAACACAGTCAGAAGAAGCTGGCTGCATAAACCCATGATTTAGGCCATATTCTTACTGAAATCAGTGGTGCTTCTTTATGCAAGTATTGCAAAGATTGACTGTCTACCCACGTATTACAAGATTGATGTTAAGATTTGAGCAACAATTTCAATATAAAATAAAGTAATATTGCTTAGTCTTAACTACTATCTTTGAAAAAGCTGATTAGTTGAAGGTGAGTTGGTCAAACTAATGTATGTCTGAAGACTACTAGAGCCTCCCCAGAAACACAACTTTCACTATGCTAAAAGAAGACGAATCTAAGGCTAAGAGAAGCTGAATCTATCCAGAGGAGCATCAGTAGAACAAAATATCCTTAGTGCAATGGACATCTCATGTCTGCACATGAACCTGCAGATGCTTCCTAATAATAGTGCATGTTGAGATGACCCTGCTAACGTGTGGGAGAGGTTAATGCATTCCCTGCAGGCATAGGAATTATGATCACAAGCTAATGCTTGCTTGGTTTCGTGCCTCTATGTCTGTTCCCCTCATACCAGACTATAGAGGGGAGTCACTAGACTCCCGTTACCAAGATCCTGTGGGCAGGAAGGGGGGTGGCACTCCTTCTGAAATAGCTTAAAATCTTCTCCTGCTCTAATGCGATCTCAGCTATACGCATAACAGTTAATCTAAAGCACTTACACAGCAAAGTCCCCTCCTTCTTCCACCAATAACAGCGCTTGCTTGAAGAAATGGATCAAGACTTGATTCTTCCCTGTTTCAGGCCTTGGACTGTCGCTATTACCTTTACAGCACCAAACGCTGCGTGAGGGAAGGACTGCTGTCATGCTCACAGAAGCAGCATTTCTTTTCATACCCAATTTTCACAGGTGTAAAATACTAAACTAAGAGTGAAAAGCTACTGGCAGCTAGGCACGTAATCTGCAGAAAGAATGCAAACTCTGCGCAACTCTTCCCAGGCTAGAAACAAGTATATCTGAAAGGCACTTCCCATGAAAGCAGCTTTGTTTATGTTTCAATTAAAAACAAGCTTGCTGAATATTTCAGTTATGTCCTCTCTACTCTCCGATGCAGAGTCCACACTCACGGGTCAGCTGTTAACCCTTTACATCACGGAATCATTAACGCAGTGCAATCTCATAGCTTCCATAGGAATCTCTATGCATGGTACGAACTCCCCTGGCATGTCTGCTGCAAAGCATCAGTGCTTCTTGCCGCAGGGCCCTAGTAAATCTATTCCATTATGTCTGTGAGAACACTGACAAGGTAAAAGTGCAGCTCCCTACTTAAAGTGACATGACAAAACCCGGATCATTCATGTTCATGTCTCTTCATGCACCCGGGCCAGACCTGCGTATCTACATTTACTATCACTGATCATCAACTTCACCAGCAGAACCTAAGAGAGGAACTGGACTCTGCATCATTCACTACTGAAAAGTGACGTTCAGGAAGAAAACAAATACTATTGCGCCCACATGCAAGGCAGAGAAATACCCAGCTCGCTCTTCTACTGTCCCACTTCGCAGCAAAGGGCAAGTACTTGTAAAAGTTGCAAGATGCCTTCAGTTTTAAGCAGAAACTCCTGGCTGTGCCTAGGAAACAGCTATATAAAGTAAGATATTACAGATTAACTTGTATTTTAATCCACTAAATCTGTTAGAACAAAAAAGAAAAAGGAACCCCCCAAAAAAATCCACCAGAGGAACCCCAGAGTGGCTTAACTCATGCCACAGTCCAGATAAAAAATATGTAAAAATGTTGGTTTTCCTCCTTCTTCTAGCAGCTGAAGGGAAAAAATCACCTCACAGCTTTGGAGACAACAGTGGCAGGGAAGTGAAAGGCGCAAGTATTCCACTATCATACCTTGTATTTTAGCAGCTTCTCATACATTCCCATCTTTGTAGTCCTTTTTGCGAGAAGGTGATACCTCACCTGCATTGCATGAGCTTGAAAACTCCGGTCAAGATCCTCAGTTACATCTTTTGGGGAAAGGGAGCTCCAAGTCACTGCTCTGCTCCCAAAAACCTAAGCTGACCACCCCCAAACTCTCTCAGGCCAGCCTAAAAGCTGAACGGACACAAAAAAGCATATTGCTCTAAAGTAAGCCAAAGTAATGGAGCCACTGCCAGACCTAAAGACCAGCAGAAGGACAAGGAGCTTTGTGCAATACTTTTAAATTTCACAGTGTATTTCTTGATCTATCCTTTGAAGGCTTCAGCAATGATGAAAAAATCCAGCCTAACGAAAGACTTGCAAGAAGCCACATCAATTGTGGCTGTGAAATAGTCCTTGTATCAACACTCTCATTCAGAGGTCCCTCCACTTCCACCTCTCACTGTTCACACAAACAGCTGATAAGCCCATTCCTTTACACAGATTTCCCGAGAAACTCAACTACAAAGATAGAACTGAAGGCATCTAGGAATGTAATGAAAGAGCGTTTGGTACCTACTTTACATAGCGGACATATTTTCTTGGTTTTGGAAGGTTGCACTCCAGTAAGGACTTGATGTTTCTCATTCTCCCAGGACTCACCTTGGAGTTGTCCTACCAGACAAGCATTCTCAAGATCTTCCCTTTGAAATGTCTCTGAAAAAAGGCACAGAGTACTCCCCAGCATTCACCAAAAACTCCATGGCACTTTGCAGCTTGGCATCCAGCTGGCTCCAACTACCATTTGGAGTTTACATTTTTGCCAATATAAACTCCATCACAGTGCTGAGCTGTTCATCTCTCCTTCCCACATCTAGGGAACTGTAAGAGTTTCTATGACAATATTCTTTGCTGATACAACTTTATTTTATCCAGGAGACCAAGGGTTAAAAGATGGCCACTTCCCTTTTCCAACAGTAAATTTTAGTACTCATTAAGCAGCTTACTCTGCAATTCACCTGAATGTCTTGCAGAAGATTTAGGCTCAACTCGGAGCTGAGATGTTACACATACAAGGAAATGTACAGCAAGGATCAAACAAAATCCTAGCCGTTAGTATTAAGCATCAGAGCAATCTGTCTAGACACAGTGGATGGCTCCATGGCTTGAAGCATATCAGTAAGTCAAGAAGTACTGGATGGAGACCTCAAGCACATCTTATGAAAGACGTTTGTTTAGTTATGTTTCTTTCCAAACCTTAAAATCTACAAAAGGAAAAAGATGGAGAAAGCTTTATCAGGGAAACAAGCAATGAAACCAAAAACACCAACAACCAAAGTACAGAGCTAATAATACTGAGTAGGCATAATTTTAGTTCTTCTAGGACACTCTGCCAGTATTCCAGCAAGGGAAATGTTGACGGAAAGATCAGTTGGAAAATCACAGCTTTGAAGAAAAAATTGGAGCAAGGAAGAGTGCTTCAGTGGAAGAGAGGTGCTGACGTGCAACATCCAGTGACAGCTAATTGGACTGGATGAAGAGAAAGGGAGTACAGAATTCCAGCTGCACAGTGGGAGGATGGAGTAGCAGAGGCTTATCCTACTACGTAAAGCCAGAAACCCTGGAAACAGAAAATTCATGACAAAAGGATTTGGCTCCCTGGAAAAAGAGTCCCTCCAGCAGATGACAGCGTACTAACAACAGACTTGGCACCGGTGAAGCTAAGGACCTCCTGAGCAACTTCTACAGAGCTCGTAGGGAACACCAGAATGAAAAACCCTGGATATGGAGAAAGGACACAGCAAGATGGCCCACTTGAAACGGTTTACAAACTAACACCTTTCCAAGTCCACTAGCACCGTAAGGTTTCTCTGGGGTAGCTTCTTCCCTTTCACTCTCTCTCCTGCTTTTCCAAACACCAAGGTACCAAAATCAGTAAGAGAGACTGAGATAATGCTGAAACTCTCTCTTGCTTTCTCTGCAAACTATTGACTTTACTGAAACTTTGTCTTTTTACAGTTGCTATATTCTGCTTTCAATTGCACAAAAATACAGTGAACCAAGTTATTCCCTTCCATGAAACCTATTAACTTTGGTTCCACTGTTCCTTCCTTTCCATAGATTATGTGGAAATCAATGAAAGATCCTTAAGATCTTGTATTTTATAATTTCAGCTGCCAGGGAAGGGATATATCTCTATTACCTGTCTTGCATATGCTATCCTTTCCAACACAAGTTGTTCCACCTCTCATTCAGGGCTAAATTCCCCCAAGCTGTTGCTGCTTGCCAGCTTCCACCGTTATTTCTTAAGTGTTTCAAAGAGCTGTGAGAACAGCCAATTTACTGTATTACTGTTTCTTTTGGTTGAGAAGAGTTAAAACACAAGTAAACTGTCCCAAGCCATACTCACTGAAAGCAGAACCCCTAATGACCCCAGGCAGCAGAATTTAATTGCTTTATGCTCTTCACATTTCTGATAAGACAGATTTGCGGGGTTTGTATTTTAGAAAACAGGTATCTGCTAAGAAACTTTTCATATAAAAGCTTGTAGACTGAGATAATATTTGTCAATGTTAGCTTACTTTTCGTTCTGGCAATCTCCTCCCAAAACCTGCAGCAACCAAATACTGAATCAGTACCTTGTCATTTGACCCACCGTAGTCACCAAGCCATAGAAAGTCGCCACTGCCAGAGAGCTCTGAGGAAACATGAAAATCTGCAACATTTTCTACAAGTGTATTTTATAAACAAACTGGATTTTATACTATAAGATTAGTCACCTGTTTTACTGACTTTGACTATAGCAACAGAACCTCTGCTTTCCCCAGTATTTCATCAAACCTGTAGTTTATTTAGAAAAAAAAATAAATAATCCTAAAATACTAACAGAATAGTTATTTATTATTATTATATCTTATTTTCTTTTTTTTGTTGTTTTTTTACTTCACCTTAGACAGTAAAATTAAAGGCATGATAACTACAGTATAAAGACCCTGTTTTGATCAGATTAACTTCCCCTCCCACAACTGAATATTATCAAATCACAAGAAATTTGGAAATCCACCTTTTTAATTTTCTTAAGAAAATCTTGAGTACTTAAAGTAAGGGTTAATGTCCATACCAATGATTCTGTTTCACTGAACCACACTGATAACTAGAAAAGGGATAGTACTAAGTCCATCTTTAAGAATGGCAATGAGTATTGGGACCTTGGTGAATTTGAGGACTGGACCAACAGAAATCTTAATATCAACATGAAATAAAAAAAAAAAATCTGTACCTAGGGCAGAGCAAGACCTTGCAACAATAACGGCTGGGATCCAACCAGTAACTAGCAGCCCTGCTGAAAAGGATCAGGAGTTGCAGTGGGTATCAGGCTGAAAGAGAGTCTTCACTTTGTTCTCATTCCAAATAAGACATCCTGAGCTATAGTAGGAGTAACACGGCCAGCAGACCAAAGGAAGTTGTTTATTACCGCTCTGTATTTGATGCTGGGAAAGCTTCACCTGGAATACTAAACTCAGTTTTAGGCCACCGGTTCAGGAACATGAGAAACTGGAAGGGATCCAGTGGAAGGCTACCAAGATGACCAGGGGCCTTGCTCACACAGCCCATGGTGACAGGATGACGGAGCTGGGATTGCTTAGTCTGGAGAAGAAAAGCAGCTAGGTGGGGAATCCAAAAGCAGCCTAGAACTACTAGAAGAGGGTCTCTTTTCTACCAGAAGAGACAACAGGGCCAAATTCTTCTCAGTAGTAACAGACAAAAAGGTCTTGGGAAATTCTCACTAGAAATCAAAAAGAGCTTTGTCACTACGGGCAGTGTAACGCTGGAAGAAGTTAACACGGTTTGCTGTGAAACCTCCTTCAGAAGGGGTTTTCCTGACTCAGACAAAGCAGGATCCAGTACTTGTGATGGTCCTGTTCCGAGTCGTAGGTTGGACTGCACACCCCCAGAAGTGCTTCCCAAACACAATTTCTATCTTTCTATGGTAACACTAATTTCCTCATGCAGAAGAGTCTAACACAGTCATTTCCACACTTTTTTAGTTGCATACCCCATCAATAAGAAATTTTTGAACATGCACCCCCAATACATGTGTATTTATTTATGAATTGTGTACAAGTACTACAGAAGTTCTAGTATTTTCTTGCCACATCCCGACGGATCATCCTGTGCATCACCTGGGGTGCACACAGCCCACTTTGGAGACCACTGGCCTAACACACTGACAGATAAAAAGAAAATGCAGTTAAGGGATAAAAAGAGGGGATTTAGTTTTCAGGGGTTTGTTTGTTTTTTGGGTTGGTTGGGTTTTTTTCAGTGGATGGAACAGGGGCAGGTTCTTTGTTGGCCTGGAATCTGCCGGCGTTTAAGCACATCCATAAATTCTTCTTCACAATTGCCCGTGTTCTTTCAGAACGAGCCAAATGTCATGAGCCAAAATCACGTACCATCGTGGAGGCACCTGCAGTTCCCCCACTTTTCAAAAACCCAATAGCGAACAGATATAATATAACAGGTTTTTTTAATGCTTGTGAAGGAAAAAACAAAGTTACTATTGCTTGGAGATTCTGCTAATGCCTGTTTGAGTTGACCAACTCTCTTTGCAAGTAACCAAATCAGTCGGGCTGAACCTGAAGAAGCTATGAAGATCGTGGCTCTAGCATCCACATACTAACCTCTCTGCACTAGAAAGGTCAGCTTCAGTTGCTTCATTAAACAGTACTGAGAAGGATCCCAGTGGAGTATGTATTATGTGCTTGGCTCTTACAGAAAACACAACAATGTGGTGGCCGACAACCTGGGAAATAAAACAGCAAATCTGGAGAAGTGGCAAAGTATTTCTCAGACACGTTTATTTGGTGGAAAAAATAACACATTCAACAGTTAGAACCCAAACTGCTTGTAATTAAAGGTAAGGTACGCTGCAGTGCTTAAGGCTTCTAACTTCATGCGATTATTTATTGTATGCATTTAGAAAGTGTTCACTGTGTTTTGGGAACCTTTCAAATGTATTTAGAATAAAAAAATCCATTCTTGCCTTATGCCTAAAGAGGGCTGTAAATCAGCCGTGTTGCCCCTTGAGGAAATATCCTTGGCACAGCAGACCTCCCCAGCAAGCACTGGGTGAGCAAGGCTGGCCCTCCACAGGAGATTCTGGCCTGCTGGCAAGATACTCCCGCAATGGCCCACAGAGACTCCTGCCAGCAACAAATGCAGCCTCTGAAGCTGTGCCAGGGGTCAGCTTATCTCCAGGCAACCCTAGGATCAGGGAATTAATTGCACTTACCCTCTCCCCCTGTCTGCACAGCGATAAGTATCAAAACGATGATTTACAGACCCCGCTTTCCCCCATCTGCAGTCCCTGCCCTGAAGATCTAATTATCCAGCTTCTTTTCTACTGAGGATATAGCCATTCCATTGACAAACCCTTACACCATTTTACAGGCTCTTGATATCGCACACTCATTCAAAAATACCAAAATGCAAATAGCTCATATTTGCTAAACAGATTTTGCAATACAGTATCTTCAAAACAGTAAAATTCTTATCACGCTTTTCTGAAGGACTCTGTTACACTAATTTGTTTTATTTTCCCAAATAGTACCAGAAAAAAAAAACCAACTTCCCCAGGGACTAAAGCAATCAGTTGCACATGTCTTCTCATGTATTTTAAAAGATCTTGCAGATGCTCTGCTATTGACTTTAAGCATAGCTTTACTGTCTTAGGAATGCAAATCAGCTGCGGGGGCATCTCCTCAAGCCATCTGGGTCACATGCAAACATAAAATGTGACATTTATTAACAAGAGCACTACTATTCCGCCTTTAAGTACAGCGGATCATTCAGTGATGAACAAAAACAAATCCGACATAACAATCAGAATATAATTATTAACATGCCTGCACTAAGTTTTCACAGAAAATTAGTTAAGTGGCTTTAGAGACAGCCAGTTCCGTTCTTATCATGGCTTATCTTATAATGGAATTTCAGATATTCACAGTGCTGCATATGACGATGTTCTTCAAATTGTAAAAGTAAATTGCAATAGTTTTAGGAGGGGAAAAAACCCACCAGGAATCACAATGTACAAACTGCTACCTTCAAAATGAACAGTAATACTTTTTCAGGCAGAATGCCCTGCAAGACCAAGCACCTTCCAAGAAATGAGAGAGTAAAATCTTTACCCCGTGCTCCCGAGTTCATCAGCTATAAAAACCTGCTTGAGATGTGGGAGATGCAGGTCTGGATTGTCTGTGCCGAACTGAAAAATGAAACTGGCGTCTACCGACAGATCGACTGCAAAGCCAATGCAAAGGGGGAAGGCCAGGAGGTAGCGGGGGGAAACTGAAGCAAATACTGAGCGGCTGAAGAAGGCACTGAGCTTGGAGCCGACTTTCTGGAAAGCAAGCACCAAGACCCACCAGTGAAAGTTTCAATTTCCTGCTATGATCCTGTCTACTCTTCCTAAGGAAAAAAAAGAGAGAAAGAGTGTGTGCTCCCCTCTTCCTGGCTCAGTCCAGTTCCCTGGTGCCAGCAGGCACCAGAGAGGGCCGAGTATGCAGCTTTTGATGTCTGAGGAGTACTTGCCTAGCAGGAGGAATGGAAGCAATCAAACTGACGTCTGGGCCTTCTAACAAAAGTCTCACTTTGGTCCTGCTCTTCTACCGTCAGAAAAATTCTGCCTAAACGTGACCCTCTTCAACCTGTTCGCTTTTCTGCCGTCACTTGTCTGTAACAAATGGCTGAACCCAGCTCGCTGCAGCCTCAATTCCAAAAGCCAGGGCTGCTTTCTAGCTTTGAAGTAATATACCTAAACCCTTTTCATTTTAGAACCAGAAAAGGAACAGATTTTTCAAAAACTGCTTTTAATAATCCGGAATTGAAACAGGTAAAACCAAACTCAGTTCAGTTTATCTTCAGGGTTATTCAGGATTGCGTAACAGGACTGAGAAGTGAAGCTATTATGTGTTTCTTGGTCTGTCTCTCAAGAACTGTGATTCAGTAACTCTCCTTTTAGGGTTACAGTCCTTACGCAAGCATCTGCTGCTACTGACTGAACAGAAAAATTGCTTGCGTTGAGGCCCTAAGAATCAGTCTCTTCCGAGTATGCTGGTGCATCCTGCACATCACACCGTGCAATAGTTGGCTGCTCTATAACTATTTTTTTTTTTTGATGGAAAATTCAGATCTGGAGTAAGAAAGCGAGAATATTTCACACGTACCACCTGAATTAGAACTACTCTGCCAGTGCTAGTGGCACAACACGCTGTTTTTCTCATTAAGCAAGAAAGCAGGAAAACTATGTGTTATTTCTCGTTCAGGAAAGACTTATGTTTACAAAGTCAGTTCATTTTTCGTACTTCTGAAAGGAAATTTAATGCTGCTATAATATTACTAGGAACAGCTCGGGGGAGGAAAAACAATCAGCCTAGACAAAGTTTTTGTACGTAGTCAGCAATTACACACGTTCCAGGCAGTCCCCGTTTCGCCTACTTTAAAAAAAAAACCACCACCACACAAAGAATTAGAAGTTTTCCTCAGCAGAAAAGTAACTTCACAAAGCTCATGAATCCTGCCTCGTGCCCTCCGTCACCCCGGTCACGATCACAGGGGGGAAAAAAAAAAAAGCTCATACTGACAAAACTCCAGGTCCGCAAAGCTTTTCAGCTTCTCTGCGGGCTCCAAACGTTGCTACGTAAACCCGCAAGGCTTCTCCCCGCCGCCTCCCTTCCTCAGGGCTCGCAGCCGCCACGGGAGCCCCGCGGGAGCAGCCCCGCGCTGCCGCAGCCGTGCGGCGTTCGCTTTGTGTAACCCCCGCCTTGCCCCGCTCCCCGGACACACGGACGCGCACGCACGCAGG
>WEKW01017367.1:0-11392 GCA_013389905.1 Sula dactylatra | reverse complement strand
CAGGTATGCTGACAGAGGTAGAAACAGAGAGAGACCTGATGACGTGAGACAATGGCAGTAACCTTACAGCCTTCAACCATCACCACCTAAACAGTGGAGACACTTCCACTAAGGAATGAGAGGGTGCCTTAAGGTCTAAAGGAAGAATGGAAAGTCCATTTGTGGGGTTTTTTTTCTTCAGAATGTCATATTTTTTGAGTGCTTGGCAAAGCTCTCTTCTCCCTCACATGAAAAAACTTTGTTCCTCTTCATTGCCTAATAAAATATAAACCATACCTTATATTTTTAGGTATCCAAACACATAGATTAATGAAGCAGCAAGTATATGTAAGTTAATTACTGGTTTATAGAATTTATACCCCTAAACATGGTTACTCACTAACTTCACCGCAGTTAAACATCCAAATCTAAGAAATTACATCAGATCCTCTAAAGCTACTATCTAATTAGCGTCAAATGTTTACTATAATTAAATTCCTTATGTCAAATGGAAAAAAAAAATGATTATGTGAATCTGCTTTGCAAATAAACTAATTGATTGCATGGAAAACAACCATTAAAAGCCTGCTGTAACTAGAAACTTACCATACCTCTTCCCATGGATGGGAAAGCATGAGTAAACATCACAATTACTTACAATTACTTGAGGTTTCACTTCAGAAAGGACAAGTTGTGCAACAGGGACACCCTCTATTACGATTTATTTTCTCAGCTGATGTAAAGTGATACAGCCCTATTGACTGCGAAAAGCCTTCAGTTCTGCAAGGTGGAAGTTTGTAACAGCAACTATTTGCTTTAAAGACTGTTGTGGTTTAGCCCCAGCTGGCAACTAAGCACTACCCAGCCGCTTGCTCACTCCCGCCCAGTGGAATGGGGGAGAGAATCAGAAAGGTTAAAGTGAGAAAACTGGTGGGTTGAGATAAAGACACTTTAATAGGTAAAGCAAAACAGTGATAATAATGATAATAATAATAATATAATGAAAAGGAAAAGCAAAACCTGTGCACACAAGCAAAACAAAACAAGGAATTCATTCACTACTCCCCATGGGCAGGCAAGTGTTCAGGCATGTCCAGGAAAGCAGGGCTCCATCATGTGTAATGGTTGCTTGGGAAGACAAACACCATCACTCTGAATGTCCCCCCCTTCTTTCTTCTTCCCCCAGCTTTATACACTGAGCAAGACATCATTTGGTGTGGAATATTACCTTGGTCAGCTTGTATTAGCTGCCTTGGCTGTGTCCCCTCCCCTCCCAGCTTCTTGTGCCCCTGGCAGAGCATGGGAAGCTGAAAAAATCCTTGACTAATATAGGCACTACTTAGGGCCACTTAGCCAACAAAAAAAAATCAATGTGCCATCAGCACTATTCTCATAACAAATCCAAAACACAGCACTATACCATCTACAGTGAAGAAAATTAACTCTTTCCCAGCCAAACCCAGGACAACTACATAGACTGAATAATATCTCTAATTTTTGCTAGGTAGAAGAAGAGAGTTTTGGAATAGGTTTGATGTAGTTTTTCCTAGAATGTGATTTTGGTCGGAAAATTGCAACTTGGCAAAACTTGCAGGTCAGTGCTTCAGGTATTTTGGTGACTGCAGTGTAGTGTACAGCTCAGATTAAGCTAGCCAGATCTACTGCTAACACCAGTCTCATGACAACTTAAAATTCAGGATAACCTCTTGTGGCTGCAATGGGGACAATATCCTAACATCCCAGCACTCATATAAGACATAGGACATATGCAGAACTGACTATTTAAATACAGCAATGCAGGCAGAACTCTCCAAACACATCTAGTTTGCATTCTCTATCCATGGCTATTTTACAGCTTCTCCTAATTCCTTTTTAATTTTTCTTATGCTGTGCACTGTAATATGCATGACCAAAGCAAAGAAGTTCTTATTTGTTTTTCACTGAAATTCTTGCTCTCCAAGGAGCCCTATGCCCTATGCAGCATTACCCTTTGTTTCTCCTTATAATTTGTGATACTCAAAATAGAGGTTAAGTTAATGATAGATTAAAGACACAAGCCTTTAAGTCGATTTGATATAGAACTTTTGTAATAGCCACACCACTGTAGACTGTAGCTTTATTGTCTAAAATGTGAAATGACTCAGAGCTAGGAACAGCCCAGAGGTGACCACGCACTTCAGAATAGGCTTTCGTCATGTCTCCCTTTGTTAGGTGGAGTAGCTCATTCTCACAATGTCCTCACCAATACTCAAGCAATTTGAATGTTGTTGGTAAACAGGTATCCCTCTAATTTCCTGGGAACACTGAGCGGAGGAGCATCTCCAAGGCAGACTTATCCTTGATTACTTCCCTATAAACCTATGCACAGGGTTGTGGCAATATATTAGTGCATGTCTGAAATCCAGTTTGTGGCTCTGATGAAAAAGGCATATGCAGACCTAGATAATAACATTTACATTTAGAAGAATCAAAATTTACTTGCCATTTTGCTTTATTTGTACTTACATATACTTGTGTTTTCTTATACTTGCATGCCAGGATGTGTTAAGAGGGCAAATTATGATGGGGGAAAAGAAGAAAAAAATATAATAAACACTTTGCTTAGGTCAGTAATACCATCACGGCAATGTGTAAATCAGCAATGCTTATTATAAGGCTGTCATTTACAATGTCATGGATACCGAATTCCTTTCCTGGAAATTTTTTTAGTGTTTTATCTTTTTAGTAGTAAAAATTGCACAAGGCCAGAAGGCTAGTGCAAACACACTGAAAATTTTGATAGATTTGTGGTCAAATCATGTTAAATAAGAGCATGTTTTGAGAATGATTTGCAAATGAAAGAAGGCTAGGAGCTTTATGTAAGTGCAAAGTATGGTAGTAAAAAAAAGAAACACCCAAAAAAAAACCCCAACACTGCTTTGGGATCACTATTACAGTTGTTCCTATGGTAACCAGTTATTTGTGCTGTGTGCATCATCATATATATTTCAGGAACTGGTGTGCTGGAAAAAGGGGAGGGAAAAAGAACACGTGTTACACTAAATTAATTCCAGAGAAAAGCACATATTAAAATTTTTGACCCTTTGAGTAAAAAGCAAAACACCTTTATGTGATTTCGTTCACTTTACACTTGAAAGTGTGGTTCTCAGAAAAAGGGTTATGAAAAATTGGCACACATTTACTCATCTGCTTCTCCTTTTGTTCTGAATCATATCTCTAATTCATTGCCAAATAACAGTTTCAGTCTTGTCTGAGATGCACAACTGAGGTGCTGAAGGGATAAAGCATTCTGTTGCTTTCAAGACCACATACCTCTGCAGGACTGCAGGCAGTGGCAAAACAACAATAGCCATTTGAAGCAGCTGGTTTTTACGAAAAAGGGAGAGGTATGCCCAGAAAGGAGAGTGAGTTATACTGCAGAAAGTCATTTGGGAGACAAGATCCACCAGCTTCAATGGTGTTCAGTCTTTTGGACTAGGTAAAATAAGTTTCTCTCCAAGCTTTCTTTCATTAATGCATTGTCGGACTTTGGTGTGAGGTCTCCAAATGCTAAACTTCCTTGTAATGTGCAAAAAGATTCAGCTGCTTCTCAGAGCCAGGACTGAATAAACAAAGCTGGCAGCTATTAAAACATCCTTTCCACTGTTACTGGAAAACATCGGATCCTGTATCAGTGAGGGAATTTAAACTTGAAACTTTTCAAAGTTTGGTAGTTCGTTACAAAGAAACACTGTTATTTACACTTTAAGAATTATACTACAAAGGACAAAAGGACCAAATCCACAAAAAATTTGTGTGCCCTATCCCTATTTATATATACCACATTTCCAATTTAAATCAAAGGGAAATCAGACTCTCAAAGAGATATTAGACTTCTAAACACCTTTGCTCATCTGTTTTTTACTTAAGTAAACCAGGAATGAAATGGAATTCAGTAGACCCATTCAAAAATATTTAAGATGAAACTTTAAGTTTCTCTTAATGTCTTGAGTTCTGCCTCTCTGCCTGTGCATAAGTACTGAAAAAGTCAATCTGTATTTCCTATATAGGCCTGGTGTGAGTTTGAGTGCTGAAGTATCTTGAGAACTCTAGCCTGGTGAGCTGTGAGACTGTGGAACACATTCAGGCCTCCTATAAAATGTAGCTGTGGTTGCTAATTTTTTCTAAAGGAATGTCATAGTGCCACTGTCTATCTTTTATGTAACACCTTAGACAATTTGTCTAGGAGTAGGAGTTCAGTTCAACCAAAAACCTAATAGGGATCCAGCCCACGTATCTCTCAAAAGCACCCTATCATCAATATATAGACTGTACTGAAGTTCTCCAAGCTATGCTGCTGTGCAAGGGCAAATCTGATGTTACAGAAACAGAGGTAAAGTGTGACTTTTTCACTGCCTTCTCTGTGAGAAAGAAGTTCTGATCCTTGTTTCTAAAGCTCTATCTATATTTAAATTATTCAGTCTCAGTAAAACACAACCCTGTGAGCAGAAGCTACAGCTAGAAATGCCCCCTCATGGCTGAGTGCCTTCAGTGCTAGACTAAGAAATCATCTCTTTTCTGTCTTTTCCTTCTCAATAAATCTTGAATGATTTTCAGCACAATGTTATGGGATCAGAACAACAGCGAACATGTGCGCCTCTGCATCTGTGTTCCACCAGGTTAATGTGCAGCTGAAGTTTTTTTGGCATTTGGTAAGAAGGGAAATACAATCTCAAGCAAGGAAAAAAAAATGGGTGTCCATTCCTGAAGAAGTTCCCTGAAGTGTGGGGAATTGAATTCTCTATTCCCTACCCTGCCCATGCACCCAATCAAAACTAGTATTGCTGGAGACATGAAATATGAAGCTAAGGAACTGAGAGAGGGCTTGCATTTAGAAGGGCAGGCTGAGGTGGTGGTACAGTAGAAAGGTGAGGACAGGGAAAAGAACAAGTTTAGGATCCCAGTTTGGGGAACTGAAACATGGAGGCTGGGAAAGATGAGCCTCTTCTGTGCCTGCATGTGACTTGGCATGGAGTTAAATCTCCTGCCACCTTATAAGTTTTCTCATTAATTTCCACTGTCATTGTATATACCTGTAACTGCTCCTACATTGCAGCTGTTACTAAGTGTCATGGTTTTAGCTGGGATAGTTAATTTTCTTCACTGTAGCTAGTATAGTGCTGTATTCTAGACTTGGTATGAAAATAATGTGATAACACACTGATGTTTTTAGTTGTTGCTAGGTAGTGCTTACACTAGTCAAGGACTTTTCCAGCTTCCCATGCTCTGCCAGGTGCACAAGAAGCCGGGAGGGGAGGGGGCACAGCCAAGAGAGCTGATCTGAATTGGCCAAAGGATATTCCATATCATGTGACGTCATGCCCAGTATATTAAGTGTGGGGAGTTGGCCGGGGGAGGCAGCGATCGCGGCTTGGGGACTGGCGGTGTCGGTCAGCGGGTGGTGAGCGGTTGCAGTTCTTGTGGTTTTTTTCCCTGTCCCCACTTTTCCCTGGGTTTCGTTTCTCTCATTATTTCTTTTTATTATATTATCATTATCATTATTATTATCATTACCATTACTACTCTTACTATTTCATTTTAATTATTAAACTGTTCTTATCTCAACCCAAGGGTTTTCTTGCTTTTGCTCCTCCAATTCTCTCCCCAGCCCACAGGGGTGGGGGGAGTGAGCGAGCAGCTGTGTGGTGCTTAGTTGCTGACTGGGGCTAAACCACAACACTAAGGGTTACATCTGACTGTCCTGAATTTGAAAATATGGGCCCTTATTGTGCCTGATGGACAGGAGCACCATCACTACTGCTCTTCTTGACACAGTTTAAAAGAAAAGAGCTGTTGAAGACCTTTTACAACAAGATCTTTCAGCTTTTTCATTCTTGCTCAGATTTTCTCTGAGCTGGACTTACATGAATTATCACCAGACCAGACAAACCTCAGACTTATCCAGATCCTAGCACTCAGGAAGAAATATCACAAGAAAAAAATATTCTTCCTAATTCCACTGTTCATTTATTGTGTAACTGATTGTTCTTCAAAATTATAACATCTCCGTGTTCCTTGGGCTGTTAACTGGGTACAATAAATATTATCGTTTCAAATTACTTTGCCTTGATGGTGTTAGTATACCTCATTCCACATGTTCTGTGTGGAGAGTTATACACCAGTGTATCTTATTCTCCAAAGCAACCTTAAGATTCCATCCATTATTCTGTATTTTCTCTATATGAAAGAGAAAAAAAATTGATAATAACTTGAAAATATTTAACATATCTTGCAAAGCTAAAATACTCAGGGAATGTGAATAAAATTACATTATTATTAATTTTTAATAAGGTTCAGAAGAGTTGTGAAGTCTTAACTCTGAGCTTTACAATCTTTTATATATATTTTCCTCCCATGGATGTTCTAAACTCTTTCCTAAATTCCAGTATATTAAAAATCAAACATGGAAAAGAATGGGGTTTCTTATGCACTTTTTTCAGTCTCACATGTAGAATTTCTCACTTTTTCTTGTCTACTTTATGCTGTATTTATTGTTTTTAGAAATCAATATTTAATTGCTTATATATAGTTTAAAACCAGTATTCTGGCAATAGTTTCTTCTATTCCCATTTTGAACATGTGATATCTTTTTGGCACACTCCTCAAGATCTGTAAAAATAAGGAAAAAAGAAAAAATATATAGTGGTTTACAGCTAAAGAATATGAAGAGGTGTCAAAGAGGAATCTGAATATTTTTACCAGGTTGCTTCTGTTGTTTCTGGAGCTGGGACACATTAGAAGAATTATGGCCCACTTACAACAGACAAGTGCCTAGGCTTTTGTTGGAAAAAGAGGTGTAACATGACTCTGAAGCAGGTAGCTGTACAGAAGTCACTCCATTTGAACAAAAATTACCCGGTTTTCATGTCTAAATGAGATTGTCCATTCAACTACAGTTTTTGGATCCACATGAAACTTTTCAAATGTTATAATGCTGAATCCTTTGAATGTTATTGTGTTGAAATACCACTTTACAAAGGTGATAGTTCCATAGTTTCAGCTTTTCACAGAAGTCACAGGTGCTCCATTCCAGAAGAGGGTTCCCTCTCACTGGTACAAATACATGATGACATTGTTCCAGATTTTCAGGTTAAACATACAAAGAAACCTAAACCAACCACATGTAAAAAACATTCTTGAGAGTTACTTTTGTCTCCAGTGGGAAAAGAGTTGTCATTCTAACGTCAGCATGAGCTGCATGTATAACTCATTTCAAAGCCAACCGCCTTTGGATCAAGATTTGCAAATATTACCTTGCTTCTCCAGCCACACAAGTTACACATAAGAGTACCTATAAACACAAACATGTTTGTATGTTGTATTTTCTTTTATAAATATTAAGATAACAACATATAATGATGTCAGCCATTTTGTAGTAAAGAGAAAAGATAGTAAGTTACAGGATGGTGTGCTTTTCTAGACTTCGACTTACTTGGAAACAAAATTTTTTTATACAGAAGTAGAAAATACTTTTCAACTTTAAAAGTACTTACATCTTTCTGTGTCAGTCTGGCCAAACTTGAATTTTGTTTTACTTTGGTAGTTCTAATGAATAGCACACCTGCATATACCAAGGGAAATCATCTACTTAAATTATCGCAATTGACGTTCCATCAAAAAATAACCAAATTTACAACATACTGAAAGCACATCAAGCAATTTGTTTCCAATCATGTTTTAATAACTCAGAATATAGATGAAGTCACTTAAAATATACAAACTCCATTCTTACACCTTTCAAAAAGAGTACTGTAGAATCTCTGGCATAATGTTAGTGTTAACCCTAAAGCAGTGTGAGGGCAACGTGAGGAAGCAAATGTACTGTGCTTTAAGGTTGAAGCATTTTTGCCTGTTGTCTTAACTTAAATACCATTTTAGTTATTGCTTAAATGAGCTTTAAAAATGTACTGTTGTTTGTTTTAATGCTTAACAATTTTTAAGCTATTTTTGTAAATTGCTGTTTTTCTCACTACCATGTTGCAATTTACAGTTCACCCTCCAGCTCAAGCTGCTGCTTTGTTTACACCTCATCAAATTTTCTTTAATTCTCTTCATCTCCTTCTCTGCTGATAAAGTCATCTGTCTTTTTCCCCACTGACTTGAAAAGAACTCAATGGAAAGCAGTACATCTCTTGTAAAAGTTAATAATGAAAGCAAAATTATTTCATAGTTTGATGTTTGGCATCATGGCAAATAAAAGGACTTCCAACAGAGCTCAATCTAACCTTGTTGCTTCTTTAGAAAGAGATTTGCCTCAAACACTGTTGTTAGAAATCTTGTAATTACTGCTCTCCTAATAGTGATATGGCAGAGCAGGATTCTCATTACAGTTATTATATGAAAAGAAAATTTTCATTTATTTCAGCTCACAGAGAAAAAACCTTAATCACTCAGTAAAATTTGTTAGACAAAGGTATTACAAAAATATCTTTCTGGATAAGCTGGCTTCTGAAAGACAAAACAATAGTTCTGTCAACTGAAAGGCTAACCCAACTCTGCTGTAGGTAATGAAAATAATCCAGATGAGATCAAAGTGAATTGAATCAGTCTATGAATATATTTTAAAGTCTGAACAGCAATACTGCAAGCCTTTTACAATGCCCAGTGGATTTAACTTTGGTTTGAAGATGTTTCTTCTGCTTCTACTGGGAAGCCCTGTTTATACCACATGAAATCCCTATCTCCTTTTAACTGGGATACCACTAATATCTGGAGGGGTAGTAATGCAAACTCTGATGGGTGACATATATTCTTATTTTCTCATGGTAAGCCCTTTTGAGAGTATGTGGCTGGGCAGTAGTGGATGAGGCTGCTGGTTACCCTGTCCTGACTGCTCCTCTCTGGAGGTTGTGGCACCTTCTAGCAGCATGAGCCTTCTCCAAGGGGAAGCTGAGCATATGCTGGACCTGAAAGCTCTGAGAGGGCAATGATGGAACAGGCAGAGAGAGGAACAAGGGTCTGAACATGCAAGCGGCCGCTAGCAGTGAATCTGGAGCCAAAAGAGGAGGGAAGACTTTGGAGAGCAGGGACATCTTCCAACAACCTCGACCACGCCTCTGTGCAACTTCTTCCCTCCAAAAACTCAGAACAGACTGTATAGAGTTAGCATTTCTCTTGTATCTTACCTACTAATTTGTCTTTTTATTTCTCCTGGTATTCTTAAAAACAAATCCTTTAAAAGCCCCTCTTATATCTATTCAAATAAAAACATTTTTGACCTTAAAACCTTGATGGTAGTTTTTTCTGTGCTCAATGTAAGAAGTCATCTACAAACATTGACCTCACAGCAGCTTCAGGGTCCCATCACACAATGAATAAAATGAATATAAATGCACTAGAATGAAATGAATTTTTACCAGTATTGAGAGGACTGTTTTGTTTATTGCTGCTGATCTTTAATTCATCTGTACTGGTCACAGAGACAAAATTTGCTACATTTTTGTTTTGTAAGGTGGGTCATACAACAAATGATCAGCTCAGTCATATGAGTCATCAGAAAAACTCAAGATGCTTTGGGTAGCAATTAGCTAGCTTTAAGAATCTTTATTGCTATTGTGTACCTCTAACCCTAGGAAAAAAAACTACATAACAAAATAAGGAACTGTAAGCTGTAAACACTAGTTCTCTTTTCTGAAAGGAACTGGGACAAGGTCTACAATGGATTTTTCTTATTTGTAAGCCAATCTACCAGTGAAATATGATACAAAATTCCAAGTGTACACTATGCAGTTGAATCCTAATATCAAATGCATTAACAGGTCACTGCAAGCAAACTCAAACATACAGTTTCAACAGTTCATATTTGGATCTGTGTTTTACATCTAATTAGAAACAAGAAGGTCCAAAGATAAAAATAACCAGAAACATGGAATAAATGAAAAGGTCTAGCAAGATTCAGAATAAGATTAGACAGTTACATGGATATTAAATGTATATATACCTACATTAGGTAGGATTTAATACTTATAAGGCACTTAAAATCCCATTCTTTGGGGCCAGCTATTAAATGCTAATGCTTCAAGAAGGTATTTTGCCATGTGACTAGAAGTTCTATGGCAATACTGTGGATAAGCAGAAGATAAAATGTTCTTTGTGGGGGAAGGATATTTTTGTCCTCTCCGGCATCCATTGCCCTGACAAACTGCAGTCCTGATGTGTTAGATGCAGATTTTTTTAAGTGTTTGTATTTAAGGTTTGTATTTACACCACTGCCTTTTACTTTTTAGTGTTTCTCAGTAACATTGTATGTCATTTGGTTGTATATGAATTATAAGATCAAATAGTCAGAGTTGATTCACTGATTGGAAAAGCCACACCTCCCTTGATGCTTCTCTAATTTGCATCAGTTTTGAAAGCTCATTACATAAGATCTTCACTAATCCCATAGGGCTAAATGGAAAAAAAATCTACAGATTCAGCCCCTCTTAGAGCTAGTTCATCCAAAAGACTTTCAATTTGCTAGTGAATACATTTTTCCCTTGGACTAATACATATACAAATGCATGCTCACACAGTCTTAAAGGACATTTCTAAACTCTCTTCAGAAATAAGCACTGAATTTGTCTTATTTCTGATGCACTTACAGAACTTATTCCTAGGTGCTTTTTATGTCTGTTGCTAGTTTTAAAGTAATTTTGCTCCCTACACTTCCTAATTTTATCTCTATAAATTCATTCTATTCTTTTGCAGAATTATTCTTAGATATGTGCCAGTTTCCAGCATTCCTGCAACTCCTTTCTGATGTAGGAGTCTCTCAGTGTTGTTGCCTATTTCTGACACCAGGCTAGTTTAGTATTTCATTTTGAACACTCTGGTTTAGATATTAATTTATATTGATTACACTGCAATATGTTCCTGAGATTATGTTCCGTACCTGAGATGCCGAAGCGTGTTTTTCAGGACCCCAGTTTCCTCACAATGTTTCCCTCAAATTTACACCTTCTTAGAAGAGTGCTCTCTGATATTTTGTGATGACTTTCACTCAAACTACTTTCCACACTCAAGTCTCAGCCACCATTTTCCTATTAGCTGCATTCAGATCTAAAAATACCTGCTTCTATATTTTCCCTTCTCTGGAAAAAAGCATTGTCCCCACAATAACTGTAGCAATCCTTCACTCTGCTCCATTTAATTATTTAAAAATTTTCTGTAAAACAGTCAAAACCATGAAAACCATGAAAAGAACATAGGCACGTCTAAATTCAAAATCTGTATTTCTATAAGCTAGAAAGAAAAACTGTATCTTCTATACTCTCAGATGTGACATTCTGCAGTATAAATGAATTCAAATAATAAAAAAAATAATTCCTTATGTTTCCAAAAGTTCACAGAATCACCGAATCACTGAATCACAGAATCACAGAATGGTGGGGGT
>WEKW01017366.1:273262-285097 GCA_013389905.1 Sula dactylatra | reverse complement strand
TCAGAAGAGAGAGAAACAAAGCTTCAGAGAACATTGTGTCTCCACAGCTGGAACTAGAGTTCTGTCAGACGTACTGCATGTCAAGAAAGAGGTTAAATACTTGGAAAAGCCTTTCGCGAGTATAGTGTTTCATCTGAATACCACAAAGAAGCTAGGAATTTTGTTATTGATTTCAGCACATCAAATATTTACTGAAAGGGGAAGGTGAGCTAGTTGGAGCTAGAATAATACAGACCAAAGCTAAAGGTAGCTGGAAAAATCAGATTCAAACTGCACTCTTTGTAAATGAGAATGAGAACTGCTGGAATCTGAATGATTCTTCATGCACTACATATGAATATTTTAGCAAAGGAACATCCTTCAATCCATTTTACTATTTCCCAAAGATTTCAAGATACAATAATACAACAAAAACAAACTGGAAAAGTATCCTGAGTGGTATACAGTACTTCTGCATTCACTGGAAGCTACAGACAAGCCTTCCTACCGCAGCCAATACCTAGTGCTATTTTTCCATAAAGCTTGGTCACTTTGAATTACAAATAGGGTATTTTGCAGTTTTGCTGTTACCCAAGGACACATCCTGACTTTAGTACAGTTTGTCTGAGTAAACACTGGATATTAATTATAGAATTAGGCCACAACCATTTAAAGAAGCGTGTCAGTTAAAAAATAATTCTACCCTTTCACTTATTTTAACTTATTATTATTACTTGGGGTTTTATAATGGAAATAGATTAAAGAATTAATTTTCAATCTCTCTTCCATGTTTTCACTTATACAAGCTTGTTCCAAGCTTGGTCCAACCCCTTTTTTTCATGTTGACTATCACTGTATCTCTCTTCCACCCTCTCTGACCCAAATCCCTGGAGAAGTCATATTTTCTTTGACTGCAGAGCTATTCTTTATGATTAGAAATATCAGTATAATATGTTCTTTTACACATCTGGCAGGACCTGGGTAGGGTTTATCTCACCTAACTTCAGCTGTCTAAAGTTAGATATTTAACCTCAGCTTGCTGTCTGAAGATACCTTCTCTGGGCACCTTCTCCCACCTTAATGCAGATAATCTAAAGTTACATTTTCTTCCTTCTTTGGAGGAAGTTTTCGGTAGCAGTACTGGTCTGAGTTAAAACTGCGTTATTCTTAGGCCAGATCAGTTTGCTGGCCCAGTTCACGGCATTGCTGCACCAACAATTACAACAGGTCAGTAACACCATGGAGCCAGGACAAGCTGTATGGTGCAGAATACCGGATACTGCTAAAAACTTTCTGTTTCATGAAACAGTCCAGACAGAAACAGATGGAGAGAGCTTCCTGCAGGAGCTCCTTTGCAATCTCTGTCATCTATAGAAGGAACTGAGAAAACTAGTTCATCCTTGACACCTACCTTTTACAAAGCAAAGGTTAGGTGAGCTTAATTCCAACTGTTTTGGAAAGCCAGTGTCACTGTTCTCCTCAAAACAGATTTGTTTTTTCCTGTCTGTGTTACTATTTCACATAGCAACCTCACAGAGAGAAACTTTATTTTTTATTATTTCTTTTCCCTTTAAGTAGAAGCATGTGATTGAAATCCACAGAAATCGATAGACTTGCAATCAGGTTTCCTAACTAAACCAAATTTTCACTCATACTTCAAACATAAAAGACTTCAAACTGACTGCATCCTCTAGAAAATATTAGGGAGATAAAAGAAAACATACGGTTTGTTAATAACAAACCCTCTGTATACCAACCACATTCTTAGAATTGAATTAACACAAGTTCATCTTAACACTTCACTTATTCATGAAATAATGATGTGAATGTCTTCTCCCAAAGTTACAGTAATAAGGAAGGGTATTGATTAACTAGTAAGGATTTTAACTGTATAGATATGTATTAGGACAGCAAGACTTGGCATAGGTTAGCCAAGTAATGCTTAGAAAAATAAATTTTTAGAAAAGAAAATACTCACTTCAGGAAGTAAAGTCTACAGGAATATCCACAATTCTCAGATGTCTGAAAAGGTTCATATATTTATATATAGAAAATATAACTATCTATTAATGGGCAACAACAATTAAAAAAAAAAATCTATCCCAATGCTTACGGTTTCACAGTTCAAACATCTAGTTTCGTTAGTCAGTGTTCCCTGAAAAATCTCATGCACCCAGGTAAGTTCTTGTTTATTGTTCTCTTCAGCTTCATTCATGTTGCCATTTTTCAATTTCCCATTTTGCTTTTCCTGTTTCTTCTCTTCCTGCAAAATGTCTGCGATGGTGTTAAGCAGGTAATTTAAAAACTCATGTGCATCCTGCTGCATGTAGTTGTCAAAGAGATCTGTGAAGAAGAGAGTCGAGATTTTTAAAGCTGAGTAGTATATCATTTCCTTCAAGAAAGCAAACTAAATTCATTACTTCTTTCCAAATACATGTACTGGCCCTTGCTCTGCAAAGTATTTAGAATCATGCCAAAGAAGAGCAGTTTTGCAGTCACACTGGCTTCAGTGAAGATACTTTGGGGGAAGGCTTCATCTCACCTAACTTTAGCTGTCTGAGAGGTTACGCTCTTCTTTGGAGTTGGCTGGTTGTGTAGGCTCCCACTGCAGTCAATGAAGAAAGCAAGAGGATGACTCATCCTAAATTAATTCCTTAGACTAGATGCCTAACTTTAGGCAGCACTGACTCCCATCCATATATTCCAAGTCTCTCAGACACTTCGGAACATCACAGAGTTTGGACAGTAAGACAAATGGCTGGGGAAACTCGAGACATTGGATGCTGACACATACTAGTGTACTGTGTCTGGCTGGGATGGAGTTACCTTTCCTTATAGCAGACTATAAAGTGCTGTGCTTTGTACGTGTGACTAGAACGGTGTTGATAATGCACCAATGTTTTGGCTATTGCTGAGCAGTGCTCACACAGCATAAAGGCTGTCTCTCCAAAGCCCACCTCCCCACCAAAGGCTGGTAGGCTGGGGGTGGGCAAGAGATTGGGAGGGGACATAACTGGGACAGCTGACCCAAACTGACCAAAGGGATATTCCACACTGTGTGACCTCATGCTCAGCTAAGAGAAAGGAGGAAGGGGAGGGTATTCATTATTAAGACATTTGTCTTCCGAAGCAACTCCTACACATACCAAGGCCCTGCTTCCTGGGGAGTGGCTGGAAATCGCCTGCCAATGGGAGGCAGAGAGTAAATCTCCTTTGGTTTTGCTTTACTTCTGCATGCAGACTTTGCTTTCTTTTTATTAAACTGCCTTTATCTCAACGCACAAGATTTTCATCTTATTTTCTCCCCCTGTCCTGCAGAGGAAGGGAGTGAGAGGCTTGGTGGGTACCTGGCAGCCAGCCAATGTTAACCCACCACATACAGTAATAATAACACCATCCAGCAAAGCTTATTTTTCATACACAAGTCTGATGAGCAGAGACTTGTCCTCTTCAATAAGAAATGCTTGCAGGAGGAGGTGAGAATATCTCGGTGGTGATTTAGAACAGGCTTCTCCAGTGAAGGCTTAATTTGCCCACCATATTGAAGAAAAAAGAATCTGTGTTCCCAAGAATTATGCATTTTTATCCCCCTGCTCCTGAAAAAGATCACGTGGATTTCCTCAGAAAATATTGCACAGATCTTTCAGCTTTGCCATGTCTAGCCTGGACACATAAGCAGGTTAATACACACCGAGTCTGGCCTTAATTTAAAAAAGCTGAAAACATAAGATCCAATCCCTAAAAGTGATCCCCAACAGTGTGGGGGCATTTATCACTAGATGACTCAGAGCTAACTTTGTCATACTTTCAAACACCTGCTTTGGAATGAACAGTCTGCCCGTTTATATGCTGTCACCAGGAAGCAATTTCTTCCAGGTGTTTGTCTCGTACTTTGTCTCTTCATTCAAACCTCCCGTGTTTCTAAGCATACCACCCACATCGATATGAATCCATGCCAAAATGGAGTTGTGTGGCAGGCCTCCTTATTTCAAGATGTTCCTCATATCCCTTAAACAGAACTACTACAAGATTAGGCATATGCTGTTGCCAACCTAATGCTCAAAAAGGGCCTGATGCTTCACAAAGTAGGACTGTGCCCACCACTTCTGAGAACAAGAGCAGCAGTTGACTTGTCATCCACTGAACACCCCACATATATACAGTTACCTATCCTCCAGGGTGTTTTGGACCAGTGGTGCCTGTAGCACTCCTGGGTCACACAGTTGCTATACTGCCGACTGCCCTCAATGTTTCTCTCTGCCATACTCCACAAAAAAAACAATTGAAAAATTACAGCAGAATGTCATCCAATTCCCAGCCCTAGTTCACTGTACAGTGTGGTCTGTCCCACCACGCTTTGGAAACATCATTAATTCACGCACCTCTAGGAACTTATGAAACCTGGTACGGTTATTTCAAGAATAATAGCATGTACACAGATGCTAAAATATTAGTATCGAAACCCCCAAAAGCACTAAAAGCAATTTACAAATCTAACCTGAACATCTGATTAATATGACCACATTGCCCAATATTTATTTATACTTTCCTGATCAATGTATGAATGTCTAAGAGGATTCCAGTTTTGCACTTACCATTCTCTTTTCTTAACCTTGATATGAACTTCTTTGGTGGAATAACTCCAACTTTCTTCTTCTGAGTAGCAATACTGTGGAAAAGATCTGCCAGGCAAGTCAAGAGATTTTCCTTCTTTTTCTGTTGGGCCTTGTATGATAATACATTTTCCCGAAACGGCCGGCAAAAATATAATGCCTGTAGCACGGAGTTACAGTAGCAGGTGTTCCCAAACTGCCATGTAAAATTAAAAACAATCTTAATCCCTGTGCATCACAATAAAACTGGTTGCTTCATTCAACTTTGGCTTCTCTGCCTGTCACATGCCAGCCATTTTGTCATGCAGCTGCTGTTGGAATATATTTCCACACCCACCCCTGCCACTTCATCAAAGAAAACTATGGTGTTCTAAATTAACTAGGATACAAAGTAAAAGTTTCCACTTGCAAGAGATATATTTATTGTAGTGGATCTCGTTAAGCTTGTTTACATATATGAATATGCTGGGCTTTATCTTACTGCTCAGTAGCAGAATGACTAATGTTTTCAATGGCAGGAATTACTATAAGTGTTTTATTTATAAGGGAATAAACAAGTGATTAAACACTCTTCTCACTCATTCTCTCCTTAGTGTGATAAAAATGCTCCTCCTAAGAGAGTCCCCGATGCAGACTGCTGTACCTAAGCTTGTACATACTTCCATCACTTCCTCCCTCTCGTTTCATAGCTAAAAAATAGAGTTTTAACTTTATTGAAGTGTAAATTCTAATCCCTGGAAACATTCATAGAACAGTAAACTGTTTTCTCTGGGGGCGTATGAAGCTATCTTCAAACATCTGATACAGTTTTGCAACCCACTTTGCCTAAAATTGGAACATGAGCAGCACTTTTTCAAAAAAAGACAATCCTACCTTAGAACAGGACTAGGGGAGGAATAAAAAAAAACCACCAGCAAAAAAAACCCCAACAAAACCCAGAAGAAAGCAAAGTTCAAGTAACATCAAAGCCATAGTTCTGTATATGGTTTGCCCACTGAAAATGGTACTTACATTGACCAATCCAAAGTAGTGTTCATTGATTGGAAACTGCTCTGGGCCAATGTCTTTTTCCAGAGCAGAGGCATTGGTGCCCTATAAAAAAAGAGGGAAGAAATTATTTAGAATATTAAGATTCTAAAAAACATTATGGGCAGCATCCAGACAGAAACCCATTTTTTCCTTTCAGCTACAATTAGCCAAGCTAACTCTCCTACTAATGGGCAAGCACGACAGTCACATGAGCCAATGTGTAGTTCCAGGTAGTGGAGCTGGCCTGACCTGGACACTCCAGTAATGGCTGATTAGAAGTGGACAGGTCACGACAACAGTGGTTCTCCACACACCTACCTCCCCCTTATTTTTACTGTGCATGTAAACAGCTGGATCCCATTACCCTCTTGCCTCCTAAAGGTATTTGTTGGTCTTAAGCAAAACCCTTAGAGTTATCTTGGATAAACCCATCCCTAGATATAAAGCAGGTTTTGTAAGCATTACTGAAACTCCTCTGAATCCTTTCGAATTCATCAGCAGCCTTTAACCATACTTGCTCCAGACTGACACCCAGTTCTAGAAACAACATGACAAATGTTAAAAGCAAGTGTAATATATCTGCCATTTTGTCCTATCTAACATCAAAGGCTGCATAAGCCCTGTTACATCTCTTAGTCACTATCTCAGTGTGGCAAGTTATGCTCAGCTGTATCTTCACTCCAACAGTGAAGTTGGTTTCACAGTTACTGGTCTGTGAAGTAAAACCATTAATTTTGTATGTTACCTGTAGTTTTGCTATATTATAATGCCCATTTTTAAACAAGCTTAGATTACCAAGGAAGCCGGATTGCTGCCAAAGAAAATGTCGTCACTCCTATGCGCTTTATAAGCATATAGATCCTTGTAGGACCTCACAAAAAATGCTGTATTTGGACAAGTATTCCCTACATATATTTATTCAAGACCTATCAGTTAGCCAGTTTTTAGTCTGCATGATAATTTCTTTACTGACGTCATACATTTATTTCCTTACTGAGAATGCTCTGCAGTGTGAGGCATTAATATATTATGCCTTAGAATTTCCATCACACAAGAACAGCACAGTTGGTTGACTTCCATAAAACCATGTGAAATGCTCCCGTAAACATGACAATGTGTAAAACATCTTGAAATTTCCTGTGTTCCTGAGGTTTGTTGAATATATCAGTTGCTCAGAGACTTCATCAGCTAGAATTTTCAAATTTCTGGTAATCAAATTCAATAATTCTGGTGTCCCTTCCCCATCTTCTCCCCAAAGCCTGATTTGTGTTTCCTTGCTGCACCTACCATCACCGCTGCTTGCTATATTAGATTATTATTTCATGTCAGCTCATCAAAAGAAGATTTTAGTCAACAGAATCAGAGCTGTGACACTCAGCACAGGTGCTCTTTGAGAATTTGTAAGCCTTGAAAGTATAACAGCTCCTTGAAGTTGCCAGCTTCCAGAAAGGCTCCAAAGATTTTGTATTTCACATTGCCTTACCAGATCTCTTTCCAGTCTCTCCCTTTCTCTCACATACACATAGCTGATTGCTTGGACCAAGTATATGTGATTTCCCAGATATTCCCTTTGAGACTGAAGTACTTTATCTGCACAAGACTGTGCAAAGCTTAAGGGATATGTTCTGTGTCCTCACCAGGCTCTGCTAAGCCTCAGTGAGAATCTTGGAAAAAGGAATGATCTATACAAAGCAATTATTGGCTACCTTTCAAGGGAGATGACAGTGTGATAATTATGTAAGTTCCATATGAAGATTAGTTTCTTTGCTTGGAAAGCCAGCCTTGCCAAAGATGCATAGATTCAGCAAAGCATCCGACTTCCTGAGAGGGAGGAAACTGATAGACATTTGCCTATCTGATATTAATGGTAAAGCAAACAGCCACTGTTACCCTCAAAACCTTGTCTGATAAAAGAAAAACATGACTACAGAAGATTAATGCAGCTTCTGAAGAAAACCATCTTCATAAGGCTTCATGGTACAGCATTCAGATCAAAGAAAAGGTTTTCTTCAATCACACTTCTAGTGTTCAAATCAAGTTCCCTAACATAAGAATTAAATGGGTGCTTTTCCTGTTTTGCAGGAAGTATTTTCCACATGGAAAAAAATTCTCCCTCTAAAATTCATGGAAAATAATATCTCTAAAAAGTAACCTCCTACTCTTTCATAAACTACAGGTTAGTGTATGCTGTTAGACAAGTAGAATGCAAGTGCTCTGCTAGCTAGTTGCTCCTACATTACTCATTTGCCTTTCCTCCAGCGCCAGGGTTTCTTACTTCAGAGGATGCCAGATGGTTTGACAAATCCTTTCGAGCATTTAAATTGTCTTGTAAATATTGTAAGAAAGAGCAAGAATCAGGATTTACCAAACAAAATTATCATTGAAAACCAAACAAATCCATTATGTGCACTAACTGATCCTCATATAAAAACTATACATTGTATGGAAATTTCCAAAATACATGCTGTTGAAACAATATAGGCTTAGTAACAGCTAGTCATAGAGCTTTCCCTCTCCAAAACTAGGCCTTGGCTGTTGCAAATATAAAATGAAGCACTGTGTGCCTGTTTCCCAATAAAACAGAGAGGCTAAATTCAGTCTTTGGGTAAGCTGACATAACTCCCATGGACTTTATTAGGAGTTGTGCTTTTTTCCATTAAGGGCAATTTCAGTCTGGTTTATCTTAAGGTCTCCAAAAAGATACTGTTAAATTCACAGAAAAAAAAGAGTAGGAAAACAGGCAAGAAGCACAGACACCTAATACTTCAAAGAAGGATATATTTCTTACGTGGAAAAAAAAAATGTAGGCAGACTATTTCATAAACTCAAACCATGCCACGTTGCATATATAGTGCATGTTTTGCATAGGAAGTCTCCTCATGAAGCAATTGACATTATGGCAGAAGAAATGACTGGAAATTTTTCCAATCAAAGCATACCAGAAACTGTACGCCCACACCAGGTTTAAACTGGAAAAAATACATTATTAGAGATGCGTTAAAGATGATTCAGTTTAAACCAACCATATCAAATATAGAAAACATGTTAGCCTATTACGGTTAATCTACAGCAAACATCAACCATGACTATTTAACATGGTTTTAAGCATGGTTGTGCTTATTCCCACTCCCAGCCAAGTCATTTTGGTCACTTCTGCAGTGAAAACCTGCTCACATATTTTTAATGCAATCCATTCTCTATGGTTTTATAAACGGTCTTGTGCTTCAGCTAGGAAAAATATCCTACAGCAACTCGATCCACTATATTTTCATAAAAAACAGCAAGAGTGGCAGTGCGCTACAGAGCCTGGAATGAGGGGAGACCGCATAAGTCAATGAACTGGGATTTGGGACCATTAACTAAATTCTTATCAGGGTACAGAAACAATAAAGGAGACTGGCTCCTTCTTAAAAGAATATGCTAATGAAGGAAATGCCACAAAGTGATTGTGGTTGCCAGACCTTATGAGAATGAGAACTAGGTCAATGTGGAAACCCCTACTACGTATTCTGTGGTGTTGGTGAACCTTGATTTCTCTGAAGTTTTACCACTTAATTCAACAATCAGTATTTGCCTTATAAAATAGCAAAGACATACAGTTGGAGACATAGCCAAGCACGGGTCAGTTCAGGTTAAGCCAAGATTTCTGCCACAGCATCACTCCAAAAACATTCTGGCCATATGACCTATATTTTTTTCCTCCTGTTATTTTGCTTTAGGCCTTCCAATGGGTAACTCTGCCGTTTTCTTTTCAGCTGAAAATTCTGAAAATGTTGCTAAGAGTTTAATTTGTGCTTTGCATCACATGAAACAGATTAAGTAAAAAACCCTACTGTTCTTTTGCACTTTAGCATGTAAACAAAATAACAGCACAGGGAGAGAAAAAAGACATCAGATTAGATCATTAAATCATGTGTAGCAAAGTAACCTAAACGCAGATACTCTATGGAGGACGAGAAAAGGAATAGAGCTAATATGAAAGATGCTGCAAACAGAAGACAGCAAATCAGACTAGACTTTCTAGTGTGATGGAGCTATAAAAACTAGCACTAACTTTCTAGAAATATGCATGTGCTTATTTTAAAGTAAATGAGTGTAGTGAAGACATTAGGATATTTCATAAGTCACCTCTGGAAAACCAATTAAATATGTATCGCCAAATAAACAGAAACACAGTACAAATAACCATCAAACAATAAAATGCAAAATAAGAAATATCTTGTTCACATGAAAATCTAGAAAATATAAGAAAAAACACATTAAAATGAATTGTGAAAACAGAAATCTAGCAAATATCTAAAGAACAAGAGATCAATGAAGGAAGATGGCTGGTCCACGATGAAGGGCTTCAGATCATATACAGCTGTGAACTAGATATTTTTCTTAGTATTCAGCAAAAGTGAGAGCAATGTGCTAGAAATAGAGTTGTTTCCTGAAGGGAGAAACTGAAGACTTAAAACAAACTAAGGGTGACCTCTGGGCTGGTAGAAGAGAAATTAGAGTAAAAATAGAAATGGCTTCAGGGCGAGGCAGTCTGAGTTTCAGGATTTTGGAAGGCACAGCATATGGGAGGGAAGGGATAAAGAAGATAAAGAAAGATGTGGAAGGCCTCCTGGCCAACAAATGGCAGTGATGGATAACTCAAAAGAGAGGAAGCAACTGTAAATAAAATCCAAACCTAGCTCCCAGAAACAACACAAAGAAAATGAGAGTCAGCAAAGAGCAAGCAGTATCACACCATGTAGTATACTTGCAACTGCTTTCAACAGACACGTCACCTGTCCTCAGTGTTGGACTTCAACTACCCTCATGGACAACCTCAACTTTCAGAGACGTATGGTGAGTAACTGGAATAGCTGAACCAGCCTTCTTCCAAACTCATAAATATTAAATGTCAAACCTGAAATGTTTCTGTAAATTTTAAAGTGTTAAATCCCACAAGATGGTTGAATTTAACCAGATTAGCTTTTTTTTTTTTCTTTCTGTAGAGAAACGTTTTATTGTTCCTCAAGCAAAGCTATTTTGGGTCTTTGTTGACACAAAATAAAAGAGGAAAGAGAGGATGCTATGAAAAACAGGGGATCATAGTAAACAGTAAAAGGATATTGACTGACCAAAAAGCCACTGTGTACTTGTATTTTTAAATTAAAGGTGATTTAAGACAATGTGTCTAAATAAATTATTTCTGCGCATTTTTTCCAAAGAGTTTTCCGATCACTAAGTCAAATTATAAGAGCTTGAAAGGAGATGTCTAACTTGTTTTTTGCTGGATACACTGATCTGTCTCTAGTCACAGATCTAAGTATTACATATAACATAAATAACTTCAGCTCTTCACTGTGTGGGTACCAAGAAATGGATAAAAATTGAGAGGTCCGAAATCCTGGACCACCTGGACAAAGTGTTTAAGGCATTCAGTCTTATATAGCTTAAAAAACTTGATTTTTCTCAAAGCACAAAGCAACCAAGTACTGGAAGTGAAGTTCTAGTGAAGTGTCACAAGTTCAGTATCTAAATCCATAAGTAATTTTTTTAAAATATTCACCTTTAAAGTTTCTATGATGAGACAACCTTTACCAAACTGCAAATCAGTATTCTCTCATGAGAACTGAATCTCTCATTCCCAGCTTAATTGTTCTTGGATTAGTGGCACTCAGGCTTTTGCTGGAACAAGTAGCAAAAACATCTTTCTTTTTTGGCCAGTTTCCTTCTTCAGAACACATAACCTCAGGATGGCCTCAAAAGTGAAAAAGAGACTGAGGTTTGCTTACAGACTATAATTTCTTCAATAACATTTTTGTCTGGGCCACCCAGACTGCATACATGGTGCCTCAGAGAATTCTAAAGGCAGGACACCTTCTAGACTTCATCACAGCTGCACCAGCTGGAGTACTCTTTGATAACCTGGAGACAGAAGAAAGAATATCTTCATTAAATCTCAATATAACATGAGTTATGAGGGCTGCAGTTATGTTGCATGACAGGTTTAGAATTCAAACTTATTTTTGACAGTCAATTTTGACAATGTTTTTCTTTTACAGAAATGCTCTGAAAACTTCTGAAGTTCAGCTCAGATAAGTGCAAGATTCTGCACATGAAGAAAAGAATCACCTGTACATGTACAGAACGGGAAACAACTGACTAAGGTAGTAGTGGGAAAGGGAAAGGGAAAGGGAAAGGGAAAGGGAAAGGGAAAGGGAAAGGGAAAGGGAAA